>JAPTHN010000009.1:53904468-54367654 GCA_026936325.1 Platynereis dumerilii | reverse complement strand
ACACGGCAATGCAGTGAAGGATGGTTGAAACAGCTTCCAACATAGGCCCAGGCAAGAGCTGGCTTCGAACCTGGGACTCAATAATGTTAAATGATATCAATAAGCATTATTTATTTTTAAATCAGTATCCTTTATCTCCATTCAGTGATTGTGTTTTCATGTTTAATGTTTTACATTTGTTGACTTGCACTGTAAAGACTAAAAATAGTTTCTCTTTTTGAGACTAAAATAAAGTATATCGTTTTCGTTTTCTTCAAATGAAAACAATAAATTATTGTCCAAGAATTTTTTTTATGGAGATACCATTAATCCTGTTATCTGTCTGCAAGAATTAGCAGTCATTGACATGTTAGACAAGATATGAGGCCATTGAAAATGGATCAGTGTCTTTAGTAGTCCACCTGGCACTTTCAAAATCATTGGAGATTCTTGAACAGTTATGCATCTCTTAATTGAGGAGTGTTTTGATATAAAAGGCAGGGGGAGGGTTGGCCAAAAAAAATCTCTAGCAACCACACCGACCAATCAGAGTGAAAAAACATTGTGACGTCTTCACTTCACTGCCCATTGTCTACATAACAACGTCAGATAATGATATGCATGTGGTTCACAATGATGAACCATGTGGTGTGAATCATATGGTTTTTTGCCAGAACTCCACTGCCTATTGTGGGATAAAATGTTATATTCTCCACTCGGATCGTGTCAGCCAACGATCGATTATTCTTGTCCACTATTACCACTGTATTTGGCAGAGATAAAGTTATATTGGGCAGTGAAAAGCTATATTGGGCAGAGAGAAGTTATATTGGGCAGTGAGGAGTTTTATTGCCATATTATAGGGCAGTCAGGGAGGACCTGAGAGGAAACACCTTCTGCTGTGAGCTGCTGCAGCAACAGCAAGACAAAATGTTTTTCAATTTTAGTAAAAAATTTATTGCACGTCTATGGGAAGACACAGAAAAACACAAATGATGTCATAAGTCGCGTATTGATCACTACAATAACATTAAGTATATGTAGCATTGCCTAAATAGGTTATGGGACCATGGTATGATGTAGTGACAAAATATTTACTTTTTCACCCATTTTTGGAGTAAATGCCTATACATGTCCAAATGTTAACACTCTGTTATAAAATTGAAATAAGGGACCGTTCAGAATTTATGACTGGGGGGGTGGGAGTTTTGGCCGAGGGGGAACTAACTTTTCACACGTGTTTCAGGGGGGGGTATTAATTTTTGACAACACTTCCAAGGGGGGTAAGAAATTTTAACAAAGAAAATATGTTAAAAAACACGCATAAACTCATTTTGTTTGGACTTTTTTACGCGCAAAAGTCTGTGAAATGACGCAAATCTGTACGCGTGGCCGTGTATGACAGTATATATGTGTGTATTGCTTTGTATGTCGAGGGGGGGTACTAAAAATACGCGTGAAACCTAGGGGTGGGGTACTAAAAATCTGCATGAAACTCAAGGGGGGGTATCAATTTTTGACAGGAAGTTCCAGCAAAACTCCCACTCCCCCCAGTCATAAATTCTGAACGGTCCCTAAGAAATATCAAATATAAAGAAGCTTCTTGGTTGTGGAATAAAGATTCAGAATATGTAAATTTTGTATTTGTGTGGCTACCCATTGCTGAAATATGACGAGATTCATTTTGAAGAGAATTCTGCAGTTTAACCAAAAGAAACAAACTGGCTTTCCTGCTCAGTCAAAGTGATCAAACCTGCTGTTTTAAAAGTGGCTTTATTTAAGGTGAATATAACAAAGATTAGATCTTAAGTCGTCCAATATAGAGAGTAATAGGTTTGTCTCCAGTTGTAGTTCTGAATTTATGTACACTGTACAGGTGGTATCTCAAAGCAATAGGAGCTCTGATGAAATCCGCTTTGCCTTTCAACAAGGTGATTGGTGTTGTTGACCAAGCCAAGGAGTCTAACTTAATGAGTGTGTTTGTTGAATGTTTGATTGTTTGGGTCAGCAACACTATATTGATTATGTTCTCAAAACAACAGTTCAAAAGAAAAGTGTGTTGTTATCAAATATACATTGGGGAATAACTTGTTAACAACCAGATAATCATTAACTGTTTGTCATAGGATTTCACTTGCTTTGCAAAAAAAACAGATAATATGTCATTTGGTGGGCTCCCCCATGACAAAAATAGCCCACCCCCCTCATTGTAGTGCCACCTACCGATTATACCTGTCGTATTCCCCATATGGAGACAGACCTATTGGACTCAGAAAAACTATATTGTACTCGGCACAAGCACTTCGTCCAATATAGCTTCTCTCTGTCCAATTATACTCTGTATTGGACTCCTCACCATCAAATATTTACATAGTACATCCGCTGGGCGAGTGTGCGTTACGCGGATGGATCCTTTCCAGACCGGCACTCGGCCTCTGTTGAATGTATGTGGATGAAATTTAGTACACATACAGCCTGCATGGTTTAGTTGTGCCTTTTGATGATCTGATGGATAAATATCCCGTACTTACATACATAACAATTAAAGTTATATACATAAAGCGTTTTTATTAGTTTCCATGCCAGGGCCGAGTCACTATTGTACTTGCATGGATGAAATTTGGTAGAAATGTGGCCTTTATGGTCTAGTTGTGCCTTTTGATGGTCTATTGACAGATATACTGATTGAAAAAATGGTTAATTATATTTACAAAAAATATCTAAAGTAACTTTTAACCTACAGACAACTTTGTAAACACACCAATTTTATTGTGCAATTGTATTCTTCTAAAGGTGTTATTCACTGAAGGTTTGCTGCTGCGCAGCCTTTGTTTTGTAGCCAATTCAATGAATCTGGAAATGCCACTTGAAATGCAGTACGTCAAAGTATGTCTAAATCCTTCCTCTAGGGCAACTTGGTTTCTGCATACAATGTCCTGATGACCTGAAAAAATTAAATTAGCTGGAAAAACATTTCCCTGGAAAACACATGCTCCATCCAATATGATACTTCTACAACTGAAAACCCCCTTTTCAAATTTTACACCATTGCTCATAAATATGGAATACTTCAACATTCTCCATTGAAATTGACAACTTTAACAACTTCTGCTGGAGCACGTGACGGTCTGATTCAATGGTAGCTACTTCCAATGACCACTAAAGGGAAGAACATGCTGTAGCTTACAATGTATCGATGGTGAAAGTGCAAAACCTCGTAAGTCAAAAAAAGCTGTTTTTCAGAAATTGAAAAAAACTGTCAAGTGTCTTTTTTTATGGTAATGTTTATTAATAAGTGAGTTATGGCCAACTAGATACATAGAAAGTGACACCCTGTTGTAGCAAATTTTTTGTCAGAGGTCATTTACCCCTTGCATTGATGTTACCATCAGATGTGATTGAAAATGTTGACTTACGAGGTTTTGCACTTTCACTTTCTACCCGTGCAAAACCTTGTAACTCGATCATTTATCACACTTTAAAGCAACTTGCAGCATTGAATATACTTTCAATCTATGTATATACAGTGAAAATTATAATTTGCCTAAGACAGATTGCAATAACAAATTTTATTGAGTGGCTACAATGCCAAGAATGAGGAAAATGACAATTTTTTCAAATTTTCGTGCACTCTCTTTTTCAATAGCCTACATCACCAAAACAAATATAGGGAGGTAAAATTTTTTTAATCAGGAAACTTGCTGGGAGTCATAAAAAAGTAACACAGTAATTGTTTTAAAAAAAAAGAGAAATATCCCACAATATGTGCTTCAAAGTTCTGATTTGAGTTACGAGGTTTTGCACTTTCACTTTTTGAAACATATCGACATACAAGGTTTGGTGAAATCATTCTGTTACCAGTGTGTTACAGCTTCCAAAAATAGCAAACTGGCAAGGTAATCAACTGACAACGTGTATTGGATATTAAAATAGTCATTCCACCAAAAATCTAAAAATAACAAAATTTTGACATACGAGGTTTTGCACTTTCACCATCGGTATGCTGCAGTGTTAACCCCAGGAAAAGTTATGGCAGGACGAAATATGGAAATTCAGGGGGTTTTTTTAGGTTGAGGTGCATTAAACCAAAAATTAAAAATTCTTACAAAAAATGTATTTAATGCTTTCAAAGAGTGATTAGAGAAGATATTTTGGCCTTTATAATGGACCTTGCTTACATTCAAACTCTGAAATTTACATTTATTTCACACTTTTTATCCAAAAAGGTATTCCATATTTATGAGCAGAAGTGTATATTATAAACTAATCATACAGACTTCTCAACCAAAATCTCTAAATTTCTGTATTTGGAATCGTCAGGCAAAAATTTGCTTGATCTACCTAATTAAAGAGGAATGATAATATTCCCAGTGAAGTGAAAATCTTGTGAGAAATTTCTATTACTGGAGTTAATGCAGCTTGGATCAGTATTCATTTTTTCTTCCTTTTCAGGCATCTAATCAGCCTAGAAGCGTGCAAAAAAGCACATTGTACAAACCAGGGGGGAGGGCAGGTAGGGGCCAGCAGCTGCTAAAAATTTAGGAAACTTTTAAATTCGCCATTGATTTCAGGCAAAGATTTAAAAAATTCGGGCAGAGAGCCCCATTGACCCAATTATGAACTCCCCCCTAGTTAGATCGTCTCTCGTACGCCTATGCTTGAAGCAGGAAATGCTAATGGTCATGTCAATATTTGCAAAATATGTATTTACCTCCATCTCACAAATTCCTCCTACAGGCCAATCGCAATGGACGTCATTCCAATTTCCATGCACTAGCTCAATACACCTTTCAGACACTCCATTAGGTTCTGATGAATGCCATATTTGAAAGCTGAGTGAAGAACCATCTCGGACCCATTTGTGGCTTGAAATGTTATTGTCTCCAACCATATCTTTGAGGCCGATATAAAAAGATCCCCCACCAGTAGCTGAAATTAGAAAGATATATCTACCTAGCAACTTCTGCCACCCAAGTTCCACATCGAAAAATTATATCATATTTTTCAGAGACAGAAGAAACATCATGTTTACAAATTATTCGCAGTGCTTGGATCAGGCACATTTCTCTCATAAATGAAAATGTGTGTATTGGAACCCATTCAATTATAGAAACATATGGATACTAAAAATTTGGTTTTGATTACTGTGTACCTTTAAAAATAGGTTGACACCACCTTGGATTTAAAAACCTGGCAGCTTGATTAATTAATTTAGCTTCACAGGCAGTATGTACTGACGGCTGTGCAATCGTTTTTCACTCATTGTGTAGTTCATCCATGACACCCATTTTTACATGGGAGAAAAAGGCCTGTACAATGGATGATATTAAAAGTTCTTGACAATCAAAGAAAGAAAAATTGCAAAAATGGGTACTTCATGGCATTTTTGCATCTTCACAGCTTGTGACAAACAGTGTTTCACAATTATATGAATTTTAAGGACCGATTTCACCAACAGTGAGAAATATGAGACTAATCCAAGTTTTGAGTTCAAAAGACTGGTCCCAAAATTAAGCCTATGTTTGCAATGTTATTTTCTTTCAAGACACATGTCTAAACCAACAAAACTGTTTCACCAACAAAAAAAATCCAACGCTCAACCAAGAAAGTCACAGTCCAATAAGGCAAAATTAAGAGTTTTTCTGAGTAGGTGAGCTAAAAAACCATGGGAAAAGAGGTCTCTTACAGACGTCCATAGCGTCAGTGGCATTTAACTATACTGTTTCTCTAGACGTCTGGCAGGACCATCAACTGGTTGCCTACTGACAGTCTAGTTCACATATTTTTCATGCATCTACTGACACTGATATTTTCAGTAGTCAGATCTAAATTACTGCTAACAGACGTCTAGTTATTATATGCAACAAATGTGGCACTTACAGACATCTGTATTCCATGCTATTGGCTAATCTACTGACACTGATATTTTAAGTATTCAAAGCTAAATGGCTACTAAAAGACGTCCAGTGTTTAAACAAATCTACTAGATGCAGACGTCTGGAGCAGTTCAAATTATTTACTCTCCAGACTGTCTGCATGGTTGCTGGAATTGACCTTTGCAGACGTCTCCAAAAACCAAAATTCAAACCATCCAGACAAAGCGCTTCTTGGCTGGAAGCACTATTTAAACAGGAGTGTCTACAGACGTCTCCAAACAACCACAATTTAAGCCAGCCAGACTAACCATTGTCTAGACCACATTGGCTATAAGTACTAAGAAACACTGTAAAATTTGAAATTTTGAGTTAGCTCAAATGATTGAGTGAGATGGTTGCACCATTTGTTTGAGCCATGATAGCTTGCTGTTTTGAGTTATGATAATCTTTATGTTGTTATAATTATTTACTTGCAAACAACAAGCCATCTTGGCTCAAAGGAATTGTGCAACCATCTCACTCAATCAATTAAGCTAACTCAAAATTCAAAATTTACAGTGGAGGAGTGTCTATACAGACATCTCCAAACAACAAAAACATCAGCGATACCGACAAAGCCCTGGCTGGACCACAATGGCTACAACTTAAGACAACTTATTTCATTAAAATTACAGACTATACTGCAGATGGCTCATTCTCACAACTAACAATAATGATAAATATCTTTGAAAAAAAATTGTAATGCCTCCCAATTCAAACTTGTACAATCAAAGGACATAGACAATGATTTATTCAAATGTCTCACAAGGCTCACATCATAAATAATTTATTCAATTTGAGTGCATTTTAATATCAGTATTGTATTTGCCACTTGTAACAAAAAAAATATATAACAGTTTGGTACATATCCAGTCATTCATGATTGAGTTAATAATACATTCGATATTATTAGGAATATGGCAGGCCCCGGGATGATAGGATGCTGAAGGTTTTAAATAAGAGGACAATTAATTGAATTAAATGAATATTTGGTAATGCTTCATTTTGTTGGTTTTCTTCTGGCTGTACAGAGGCGCTTCTGGGTCATCACAAAATGTTCTTTTTTTGTTGATCAATAGCATCCACCTGAAAGAGACACACAAAAATTAGATCAAAAACCTGATTATGATCATGAGATAGATAGGTAGACAGATAGGTAGACAGATAGGTAGATAGGTAGATAGGTAGATAGATAGATAGATAGATAGATAGAAAGATAGAATATCTGATAGATAGATATACATACATACATAAATATTTAAAAAATAGACAGATAAATAGATAGATATTGCAGGATAAGTTTATTCAAAAATCATAGATATATAGATAGATAGATAGATAGATAGATAGATAGACAGATAGACCTAGATGCAGCAAGGTGCATGGTAAGTAAAATATTTATATCTTTCACATCATATTATTGTGTCATGTCAGTGTAACTTAACATATTAATGAATCAAAACTTCAATTTGTAATTGGATAAAGAATACACAGAGTTTTTAGGTTTTGATGAAATAATAATCAAAGTGGTCCTATTACAATGTATCTGAAGATAAAGAGCTCTTGGTTAACTGATAAGCTGGGGTATATAGGGGTAACAATTACATAACAACAGATGTTAACTCATCATCCTTTATCCACCCCTATGTTTAAGATATCTCTTCATCTGATTCAAAGCATAATCATTTAAAATTTAAATATCAATCACACCCTCATTATGAGTCTCATTTGCAATAAATTTTATGAAGCAAAAGCAATTTCACATTTACATGGACTTGCTTGATCTAATAGCTTTAAATTAAACTTATTTATCAGATACCTAGCAAGGTGTTTCACTTGCTTTTATACCTTGTTGAGGATACTAAATTCAAATGTATATTCTTTCAATAAAATGTGAAGTTAAATTAATTTCCTGTTCTAAGTGGAATGTATTTTAGTATTTGAAAAACACAAGGCTCTGGCTTAACTAAAAAAAATTAAGTAGTTTTACATGTTGTGAAAATCCAGTTAAACAGTGTTTTGTACAATAATTAATAAGTGTTGCTAAAAGATTACTGACTATTTAATTCATGTTGAAGAAGTAATTCATGTGATTAACAAGTAGGATGCTAATTTATAGTTGTAAGTTAAAGTTTCTTTTGTGATATATTATGCTTTATATGCCTATCCCTTTATCCACAGTACTTTTAAAAACAATTTTTTGTAACCTGGAACATATACTACATGTTAATAGCTTACCTTAGATGTGGACACTTCTGAGTTTCCAAATGAAATGAAGTGTTTCTTCAAACCCTGAGCAGGTCTTCTGGCTTCCCATCTATTAACCAATCAGCAGCTAGAAAAGTATCCACCAGGTGGTTAGTTGGTCTGTCATAGTACCAGATTCATACACAGGGGTGTTTTCCACTCCCTCCCAATTTCAAAGACCAATCAGGGCACATTGACCCTCCACTAGAGGGGGGGGGCAGGTCATTTGGTTGGCAGATGATAGGGGCACCGCTATCATCTGAGCAGCAGAGAAGAGAGGACATCTCTAAACAGCATTATTAGTAAGGTAGGTATATTCATCATGTGAATTTTCAAACCTAACCCAGCTCTTCATTTGTTTCTTATATTATTGCAATATTGGATTGCCAGCTATATCAATGTTTGACTGAAATATGTTTTTTATCAGTTAGGCCCATAGACATAACATGATGAAAAGAAAAAAAAAACTTTTTGTCTTTCTCTTATAGTTACACATTCATAGATTATATATATATATATATTGCACCATTATGTGTTGAAAACCATAATGATATTAAATAATATTATAATCTTTTTATATATAATATTTATGAAAACAAGCTTATTTTTTTTCATTTTTTGTTTTCTGTTTAAGGTTTCTGGTAATCCGGGCCAATGGACTATCACAAGTAAGTAAACCATCAATTTTATGACATTGAATTATGGTAGAGTATGAGGTTGGGTATGATAAGCTGATGCCAATAGACAATAGTAATATTGAGAGTCACTCTTTATATTAGATATAATAGGTGGTGCTGCATGCAAGAATATGGGAAAGGATGGAGAGGAAACCAGTGGGATAAATACAAATTGAAAATACAAAGTTGTATATTTGGTTGTAAACATAATAATTGGATAAATTGTTGTATCAATAGCTAGATAATGATTATTGTCAATAAGTTTTCTTTTATATGTTATATAAATGTCTACACATGGCAGTAATCAAAAGAATCTTTGAACTTGTGATATTGAAAACCAGTAATATCTGTGTGATAAGAGTGTATGTGTTGTTATGTAATCACAGGTGATGCATTACAATTATCTCCTGCACCCCAAACTCTAATCTAATCATTGTTGTGTTATCTTTTATCTATAACCCAGTTTCCTTTGATTTAAACAATATCCATTTTGACAAATGAGCCTATTATTCCTACTAGAACTGAAAATAACTTTTAAAGATATTTTTGGGACTAGAAACCTTTTAATGACTTATTTCAATAATATGGCATAAAAAATCAACGTGTCTGGCCTATGAATTTTATATATCTACTGAATAGTACTGATCTATTTTTATATCAATGAAATTTATCTAACTATCTATCTATCTATCTATCTATCTATCTATCTATCTATCTATCTATCTGGCATCCTATCTAGCTTTCTACCTATTTATCTATCTGTCTGTCAATCAATATTTCAAACACCCACATTTCAATCAACCTATCTTTCAATAAACCTATCTTTCAATAAACTTATCTGAAATTTTATCTATCAATCTATCTATCTATCTACTTTTCTGTCTTTCTGTCTTTCCATCTATCTATCTATTTATCTATCCATCTATCTATCCATCTATCTATCCATCTATCTATCTATCTATCTATCTATCTATCTATCTATCTATCTATCTATCTATCTATCTATCTATCTATCTATCTATCTATCTATCTATCTGTCTATTTAATCGACAAATTTGAGGAAAAAATCTGATATATGTGGTAATGCACCAGTCAGATACTTTTGTGTTATTTTCAATATTGTTTTTTTTTTCTTTCAGCGGGCGTTTTCAGTATTAATTTGCTATCTCCACACTGCAGGATCCAGATTTCCAATAATCCACATATTAACACAGTAATGTAACTGGTACAGTGTTGCCCTCGAATACTAATCTTTAACATATGCTGGACTATCAGTGCACTATCAGTGCACATATCTTTAATTTTATCATCAATACATTTTTGTGATATATATTTAAAGTAAAAAACTGAGTTGAAACATGTAATTGACGAGTTACACTATTTTGTTATTTGTTGTCATAGATAATAAACTATTTCGTTTTTTACCGACTTTGTTGTCTCCATTTTCTTTTGATTATAGTATCAGTATAGCCAAGGAAAGTAATGGTAGAATCCTTTTACAAAACAGAATAACTGTTGAGGCCTCGTGGTGAAGTCATTAATATATATATGTTGCTTTTACCAATAGTCTTGATGCCAAAAGGAATGATTCTCAAATAGTCTTCAAAAAGTTCATCCGAACTATTTGAAAAATTCATTGTGCTTTTCAAAAGTCAAAGTGAACTATTTGAGATCATCACTGTCTTTGTCTCGGTTACCATACACTTGATGCAAAGTCGCCACATGTGGCTCCGCCTATATTCAAACTCAGTAAAGAAAGTCAGGGAGAAAAATTTCAGGGAAATAATGTCTTGAGGGGGGGAGGGGATGTTAGAAAAAAAAATTGAAGAACGAAAAAAATTTTTTTTTTTAAAGAAATATATATATATATGGATTAAATGGCTGTGATATTGGTGTTGGTTTCTGGTTAAAATTACTGTGGTGCATCCTTGTGTAGATCCCTGGAGGAGTATCCCTTTTTGTAAAACTCCCACCCTCCTATAGTTGTTAATGCTGATAATAATTTCTGTTGGGAAATCAATGCTTATTTTATATACAAATAGTCCTTTTTTGTTGTCAAGATGAATCTGGCCATGTGGTGCAGCCCATGTTGAAAAAAAAATTGCAAGGTTGTGATTTGAACTGATGAAGTTGGGAACACCAGCCCTGTGCACTACCACTATGCCACCATGACAAGTTACCTACAATTGCATACTTTATGTTGGTTATGTAGCTATTTTTGGCTCACAAGCTGTCTTGTGACAAGGAGCTGACAGTGGAGGGAGCAGGGTTGTCACTTGTCAGCACTGTCAGGAAGGCGGCTAGGGAGTTGGGGTGATAATCTTGTCCTATTCTACCTATCCCACTTATCCTATGCAGCATGATCAAGCAAGCGTTGATCATCCAACAAGCTGAAGCATCATGGTCTAAAAATAGCTCATATGATCACCTGATCACCTGATGTGCCTCTGGTGGCACTTGCAGTTTAAATACTATGTTCTTACCTGATTGTACTGTGTCCTCATTAGCTCAGTTGGTAGAGCATCAGAGATAATCTGGCAGAGTGTTGGGATGGCATAGGTTCAACTCCACCAGAAATTATTTATTTATCAACCTCAAAATGTTTTGGAAAAAAAAAAGACTTAATTTCACTCAATTTATGGTATTTTGAAGCATTCATTTAACAAATTTGACTGAGAAATACATTTATTTGGCTGCCAAACTCCCTCCCCTCAAATAGTCACTGAATTTTGCAAATAGTCACTGAATTATGCAAATAGTCACTGAATTTTGCAAATAGCTCACTGTTCGGGCACAAAAAGGACTCTGGCCGAAAGGACTGCTGGCCCTTTTCCATGATAATCCAATGACTTTGAGGATCAAGCCTTTTGGAAAATGCAGCTCAGTGATTTAGGCAGATCAAGACTTTTGGAAAGGCAAAGGAACTTTTCATCAAGCCTTTTGGCCCAGATCAAGCCTTTGGGCAAAGGATGCCCGATCACTTGATTGGGCCAGCAGACCTTTTGTCCCAGAGCAAGCCTTTGGGCTTCAGTGACAAAGGATGCCCGATCACCTGATTGGGAAAGCAAGCCTTTGGGCCAATTGAAAAAATGCCCATGTGGTTGACAAAGGCGGCCCGATCAAGTGATCGGGCAGTTCAAGCCTATTGGGTGTAACATATGTATACAAATCTGGGATTAATGGTCTTTTTTTCTTAAACATATCACCAAAGCACTTTGCATTTGATCAAGATCACTGACTGTCTGTAAGCTAATAAAATGTTATGCTTCTAGACTTCCATAAAAAGCACAATTTGATGAAGTGCTGGTGTCTGAAATGTCAGTAACTGGTGTAAAATGTACAATTCCAGACTATCTGTAAATTCGGAAAATAGCATACTTCCAGACGTCCATAATAAGGACAATTTGATGAAGTACTGGTGTCAGAAATGTCAGTAACTGGCGTAAAATGTACTACTCCAGACTGTCTGTAAACTGATCAAATGTTATGCTTCCAGACGTCCATAATGAGCACAATTTGTTGAAGTGCTGGTATCTGGAGTGTCAGCAACTGGTGTAAAATGTACTACTCCAGACTTGAGGAGCAATTGCTCCCAGACGTCTATAGAAGCAGAATTACTTAGTCTATGGACGTCTGGAGCGTCAGTAGTAGGGGTAAAATGGCCTGGTTTTTTATATGAGTAGGTCTTCACCAGTGTATAATGTCAAAATCACAAGGAAATCTTGTTAAATACAAAAAAATTCGCACTTGAAGGGTGGTATGTCTTACAATATCGTAGGCCCTGATAATTTGATTGTAAACAGTGATATTCACTGCCAACCAGGTGATTATTTGGGAAACCTCAATGGTATGATACAAACATCATCAGACAACTTTGGTCTTCACTGACTAATCATTGAAGGGTACGCTTACTTTCAAGCAATGCTCTGTATATACCTACCAATAAAAACCCTAGCCCTGGACCCCTGAGTACAGGGGTCATGTATCCTTCCATTGGAAAATTATGAGATTTGAAATACAGGGTTAGGGAGAATCGTACGTGATATAAAATATTTGTAAAGTGCGTCATATCAATTTATACCACCTGATTGTGAGCAAAATGTCTTACGGACGGCGTCTATTCCATATCTCTACACGCTAAAATTAATTATCACTGACACCATGTGAAGTTCGTGAACTGATTTTTTTCTTTGTACATTGAACAAATGGTGTCTTTTCATTGGGTGAGAGACAGTGATGCCATAACAAACGTTTATGAGTTCATAGGTACTTCTGGTGATGTCACAATAGTGATATCAGACATCAGAGTGAGGTTAATGGTAGTTCTTTTACATTTTGGCTATAAAAACCCTGAGTTCATAATGCCGTACCTGTTATATGAGCAGTCAGCTCAGAGTGTTTGCTTTCAGTGTCGCTCTTCACCATGCTTCCATTTAGATTGCTGCATGCAAGTTCGTGGTCATCGTAACCTGCCTGTGTTCGATTTAACTGGTAACATGAATTTCCAACCATTTGATATTCGGTTGGACAAACACCATAACCTAGAGTACAAAAAAAGAACGAAAATCGTAATCTGCTACATGTGTCCATAGGTGCAGGAGAGGCAAGCTATTTAAAGGGGGTAGTTCATAATAGGGCAAACCGGGCTCTTTGAAAATATTGAATGTGTTGGCAGTTTGATGGCATATACAGTACAACCCAATATAAAGTAAGAACATTCTCTGTCAGAAGTCCTATTTTTACCTATTTTGCCCTCTCTTCTCCTCTCCACCAAAAATCTCCTTACAACTCCCTTTGACTCCTTACAACAACCTTGTCCACATTAGAAACTCTATTAGACAAGTTACCAATGTAACTGCAATTAGCAGAGGTGCAACATATCAAGTAAATCAAAAACAATGGGGTTGATTGAGTTCAAATTGGTGTTGTTTTAAAAATGTTAATTTAATGTAATTTGAAAAGGTAAATTCAAGTAGATAAAAGTAGGAAGTGATTCAGGGGTAGTCAAGAGGTGTGAAAGGGTAAAGTAGTGGCTGATTGTTCCTTCCTGCTGGGGTTATCATTCTTTATTTTTGATTGTACTGTAATATTCAGAGTTTCAAGTGCATTCTTACTCTTGTGTTATTTATAAGTACATTAACATTGCAAGAAGAAAACATAATGTGCACAAGGCACTTTAAAGCAGACCTCGTGGCATGCAGTGAGAATTTGCCATTAAATCATTAATATGTGATAATAGTGAGAAACTTAGTTATATGTTCCCCCATGGCCCAAAATGTAAATGGGAAATGCATACGGGATTTTTTTGTTGTAATCGGTTGATTGCATTTTGCTAGAGATACCCTTTTTTCTGCACAAGTGCATTTGAAAACGTTTTCTTTATTTTGTAATGAATTGCTCAATTAAAATAACAATGTGTCAGCCAATATAAATGTCACACCTTTGCAGAACAATGATATAGCTGTTATGTATTTAGTGCTAGAGAACGTCTTCTGCACATTGTTCATACCTGCAAAGCTTGCTTTATTATAATCAGATCATTCATCAGTGTCACTGTAATTCACAAATAAGAAAGTCACAACACAGAAATGTAACCAACTATGCCGTGGATAGACGAGAAGTACTGCAGTTGGTTTAAATTCAAATCCATTTATTCCAGATATGTACAATAGTGGAACCGCATGTTCACACTCTCAGATACAAAGTACCATTCAGTAACCATTCAGGTATAACCATTCAGGTATAACCATTCAGGTATAACCATTCAGGTATAACCATTCAGCCTATAAAGTAAATAAAACCAATAATGAATATATATACAAATGATACAAATTAATAACTAACTGACTGAACAAATATATGAAATATATAATTGGTAAATTGGTTAATATGCTGAAAGCATGACTTACCCTAACTGGGCTGAACGTAACCAAAATGAAGCTGTGCTCTCTTCAGTGTCTCAGCTAAGAATGAATATCTAATCTGGCATGGTCTAATTACCATGCATCAGTGCACACATGAGTTAGAGGCACTGATAGGATTAACGAAACACAGGAAGTAAGAGGCCTGAAACAGGCATGCTTGATCAGCGTTACACGTTCCCCTACTTCGAGAAAGTTGTCCTCAACACATATAAAAAATTGAAAGCACAAATAGAAAATACCAATTTATATACAATTTCCAAACCCGATGAAATGAAATACATGAATGAAGTGATAACAAATAACAAACACATTTCAGTTTCAAAATTGTTTATTCCTAAAATAAATATAACTATCTCTAAATTCAATTACAATTTTCAAGAAACTAAAGTTTGTCTATTTGAGATAATACCTGGTGTAATTATTCTATCATAGCTTGTTGACTACTCGACATCTCGTATTCACCAGATTCTTGCCATCTGGGTCTCCTTCGAACACGAGTAGAGCGTCGCAACGGAACCTGAGCGGCAGGTTCTGGAGGCGGAGCATCAAGAACGGGAGGCGGGTCGCGCGCAGCACCTGCAAGCGCAGGAGTATGTGGATGACCAGGATCCCCAACAGGCACAGCTGCTCCAGGTGGGTTAACTTCCACAGTGACCACAGGGCTCGCAGATTCCTCTTCGCCTTGGTCCCGCGACTCACTTCCTGATGACGAGATGTCTTCCTCCTGAGTTCCTTCTTCTGCTTGCTCAGTTTCCTTTGTCACGGTTCTGGCCTGAGACCTGGTTGCCGGTCGCTCGATAAATTCTTGGTCTGATGAGGAGTCAGACACTGAAGAATTCTCAGTTGCAGAAGACGAGGATTTCTTCGGTTTCTTCTTGGAAGTGTGTTTCTGCTTAGGTGCAGCTTTTCCCGATTCCGGTGGAATGTGACCAATAGGCAGTAGTAGGTTTCGGTGTAAACGCCGAATCTTTGCTGCAGGTTGCCCCTCCTTGCGTACATCAAAAACCCCACTCTTCTCATCAGGCCTGCCTACTACCTCATAAGCTCCGTCTTCCCAACGATCTTCTAGTTTATGAGGGCCTTCCTTGAAATGTACTCTACGAACGAGAACCCGGTCTCCAACTTCCAGAGATGATGTTGTAGCCTTCCGGTCGTAGTATGTCTTGTTCTTTTCTTGAAGTTTCGTGGAATGTCTGCTCGCTATTTCGTAGGCTGATGTTAATCGTTCCTTTATCTTCTTGACATACTCAATGTAGCTCTTGTCACTTTCTCCTTGCTCAAGTCCTCGAATGATGTCTACAGGCAATCTAGGTTGTCTGCCAAACATGAGCTGGAAAGGTGAATAACCAGTCACATCATTCCGAGTGCAGTTATACGCATGGACTAAGAAAGGCAGGTGATCTTTCCATCTAGTCTTCTCTTCTTCAGCTAAACAGGCTAACATTGACAGAAGCGTAGAGTTGAAACGTTCAACCTGAGAGTTTCCTTGAGGGTGATAAGGAGTTGTATGAGTCTTCTTGATGCCAAGAACTTCACATATCTGACGGATGACTTTTCCCTCGAAGTTAGCTCCCTGATCTGAATGTAGGCGCGAAGGCATACCGTAATGATTGACAAAGGTAGAGATGATAGCATCCGCAGTCGTACGAGCCAATTGGTTCTTGGTGGCGATGGCTTGGCTGTATCGCGTGAAGTGATCCGTCATCACCAGGATATTGCTGTATCCACCTTTAGAAGGTTCCAAAGAGAGAAAATCGATACAAAGGAGGTCCATTGGTCCAGATGACTCGAGACTTGCCATCGGAGCCCGTTGTTGTGGTGTCTTCCTCCTTAAGCAACGGTCGCACGACAAGATGTACGTAGCCACAATGGAACTCATCCGAGGAAAGTAAAATCTGCTCCTTGCTAACTCCAAGGTGCGCTCGGTTCCGAAGTGCCCCATCTTGTCATGAAGTTGGAAGAGTACTTCCTTCTGAAGAGCAGTGGGTACGACAATCTGGTTGATGTCTTCACCATCACTTGTAGTGCGTCTCTGCAGAAGTCCACCTTCAACTACCAATTTCTTCCTCTGCCTGAGCAGCAATTTGGCATCCATAGACGTGACAGCAGATACTTCTTGCTCTCCATCCAGCACTTGAAGAACTTGTTGCAGATCTGGGTCTTTCTTCTGCTCATCCTCCCATGTCTCCTTGTCCCACCAAGTGCCAGTAGCGACCTGAAACAGGTAATCAGAATCAGAAGTTAAACAGATACTACTTACCAGGTCAGCAATCATCTGTGACTCGCAAACAGCATTGACAGTCGATCGATCAAGCTTCTTCCATTCTTCACACGGAATACGAGAGAGTGCATCAGCGTCGGTATTCTTATTTCCAGGACGATACACGATGTCGAAATCGTAGTTGCTGAGTTCCGCCACCCATCGCTGGCCACAAGCATCAAGCTTGGCACTTTTCATGACGTAGGTCAAGGGATTGTTGTCTGTTTTTATGGTGAACTTGGCTCCACGGAGATAGTCGGCAAACTTCTCTGTCACGGCCCACTTGAGTGCCAAGAACTCAAGTTTATGAGCGGGGTATCTTCGTTCTGACTCCGAGAGAGTTCTGCTTGCATACGAGATGACCCGAAGTCGTCCAGCATCATCTCTCTGGTACAATACTGCACCAAGACCTCCTGACGTCGCTGCGTCCGTGTGAAGCTCAAAAGGCTTGGAAAAGTCAGCGTATGCTAACACCGGAGTAGTAGTCAGTGCATCAACCAACTCCTCGAAGCAATCCTGCTGTTCTTTACCCCATTCGAATGGCGGAAGAGATGAGTTCACTTTAGATGACTTGACTCCGTTTTTCTTCTTTTCACCTCGCAACAGTCGATGTAAAGGTTCGCTGATGTGGGCAAATTGACGAATAAATCGGCGGTAGAAACTCGCAAACCCAATGAATCTTCGGAGCTCTTCTCTCGATTTTGGAACAGGCCAGTTCTTGACGGCAGCAATCTTTTCTGGATCGGTGGAAATTCCATCGCTCGTTATCCAGTGTCCAAGATATTTGATTTTCTTCTTAAATAGATGGCATTTCTTGGCATTCACTTTCAGACCACATTCTTCAAGACGTCGGAAAATCCTATCCAGGCGTTCTACATGGTCATCGAAGGTCTCGCTGAAGATTATGATGTCGTCCAGGTACAAAAGGCAACAAGAGAGATTATCAGCGCCCATGCACCCCTCCATCATTCTCTGGAAACTTGCTCCGGCATTACATAATCCGAAGGGCATTTTAACGAACTGATAGAACCCCAAAGGCCCGGCTGTAAAACTTGTATACTGTCGATCTTCCGGAGCGACTTCAAGTTGCCAGTACCCACTTTTGAGATCCAAGCTAGAGAACCAACAGGCTTTGGACAACCTGTCAAAAATGTCCTGTGGTCTGGGTATCCCAAAGGCATCCTTGTGGGTTAAGGAGTTCAGTTTCCTGTAGTCCACCACAAATCTCAGCGTTTGGTCCTTCTTCCGAACAAGCACAATTGGAGAAGCAAAGGGTGATGAAGACGGTTCGATCACGCCAGATGCCAGCATCTTCTGCAAATGATCGCGAACCTCATCCCACATCGTAGGCGGAATCCGACGATAAGGTATCTTAAATGGTCTAGCACCCTCTATCAGTTCGATAGAATGCTTGTATCCTTTGGCTGTTCCAAGGTCAAATTCATGTAGTGAGATAGCACGGCGGTGACTATTCAACATCCTCACAATGTCAGTGACCTGCTCATGATTGATACCAAGTCCATCCAAATGCTCCAAATCAAATAAAGTTGAAACATCTTCTATCTCAGCCTCATCAGAAGAATGGGCAGAAGACACCTGAGATGACATTTGAGCAATATGGGCAACTTCAATCTGGGCAAGTGTAGAGTTGACAGGAATTGTGACATTAACCAGAGTCGGGTTGCTCACCCTGAGGCGACATTCATCCTGAATATCAGCTCCACTGACAAACATCGGCATGACAATAAGTCCACCAGGCAAAGTGATGCCATCACTGGATATCAGGTAGTCCTCATCTGAAACAAGAAAATCAGAATTGATACGACATTCAACAATCTGCTCTGAACCAGCAACAACGGTAGTGCTGTCGGAACAATGCAACAAAGTGACATCATTTGAACATTTACTAACTTGAGTAGTCAAGCAACGATAAGTTAATTTCCATGGTCTCGGGACCTTACATTTGTTCAAACTAAAGGAACCAAACTTTGAAGTGAAGTTATCTTTACAAAGGTCAAAACAGTAATTTAAAACATTGGTTCCCAACAACACTGGTATCTCAGAGTTAAATCGAGTATCATCAACAACAAGCAAAAGAACGTTAATCACTTCAGAAGAACCAGTAACAGACTTGTGGAACCTTACCTCGGCCTCGATGAATCCATGGTATGGCAGGTGGTGTCCACCAGCCACTTCAATGTTAATTATCTGGTCCAGGCTCTGAAGGGAAGTCAGTTCCTCAAGATGACTGTGAAAGAAACTCTCGCTAACCGTACTAACTTGTGAACCTGTGTCTAACAAGCATCTTGCAGACACACCGCAAATTTCAAGAACGGACTCGCAACGCGGACCAACAAGCTCATCTGTGTCAACATTAGAATTGGGTCCTACACTACCTTTGATGCGTGCTCGACCCTCAGCACACATCAGTCTACTTTTAAATCATTCTCAGGACATTTGTTACGGTAATGACCCTCCTTACCACACTTGTAACAAGTTGGGATCCTTCTAGGTCCATCAGTAGTAGTAGACTTCTTGCTGGAGTCTTGCTGATGTCCTTTCCCACCAGAATTCTTCTGAGTCTGTGTTGCGGCACCCCTCCTTGGGCGAGATCCACCACCAGCCTTGGGACTCAGTTTCTTCTCAAGTGCAGCAAGTCTGATTCTGATGTCTTCAAGTTGACAGGAGAGTGAAGCATGGGAATCATCAGAAGTCTGCGCTGACACAACCGCAGCTTTCTTCACTTTTGAAGTCTTGGAAGATTTCGAAGAACTTTCTGAAGAAACACTACTGTCAGACTCCATCTCCCTTGCACTCAGCAATAGCTCCTCATAATCAGCATCACCATCAAACTTGTAGCGAAGGGCATTACGTGTGGACTCGTCGCGAAGTCCTCGCCAAAATCTTTCCCGAAGCATCGTATGCTTTTGATCTGGAGAAAGGTATGCCAGTTGAGGTTTGGCGAGAAAACTTTCTAAGCGACAGCCCCAAACATTGACTGTTTCATCGGACTTCTGACTGGCAGAGTAGAATTTGCCCAACAAAGTCTCAATAGTTCCAACAGTTGCAAATCTCTTGTCAAAATGATCAATGATTTCTAAAGGCTGGAATTCTTGACCGAAGGATTGAAGAACAGTGGCAGCGGTACCTCGGCAGCTCCTAACCATAGCCAAGCGAACAACTGTAGGATGGTACCCCGCAGTCACTAACTGCTCAACATCAAACCTCCAACTCTGGTAGGGGTAGTCATTACTTCCATCCTTGCCATTGAAAATTGTAAGCTTAGGAATGACATCAAACTTAAGTTGTGAAGGTGGAGCAGAAGCTTCATCCTGTGCCACAGAAGTATCACCATCAGCTCCAAAAGCAAAACCTCCTCCAGAACGTTGACTCTTTCCAGAAGTGAATTCATCCACCTGGTGCTTATGTTCATCAAGCTCACCCTTGACAGAAGAGACCAACTGTCTATCCATCTCAGCTTGCTGAGACAGCCTCCTATTAGATGCTTTGTAAGTTGAAACCAGTTGCTTATAGTAGGCTAACTCATCCTCAGTGCTATTGAAAGTCCTCGGAGTGTCCTCAGTAGACATGATGAAGGTGGAGAATAAACTAAGTTCTATCACTTCAATAACCAAATGAAATTATGAAATGAAAATGGATGAATGATGAGTAAAAGTTCCCTAAAAACCTAGAAATTTTGAATAAATTGCTAAGTTGTTATATCAAAATGTTAGAAATGAAGAATTTTTAAAATTTGGAATAAGTGAAATTTTATCAAAATAGAAATTTTGAAGAAAATCTAAGTTTTATCCCCTTGTATAATTAAGTTAAATTATGAAAGGAAATTTTGAAAATATTAAGTTAAATTTTGACAAATTTCTCAAAATTGGAAACTTGAGTAAAACTATCAAGTCAAATTAAATTTTGAAAATTTAAAGAAATAATCAAATTTGTAAAGTAAATTTTAAATTTGGAATAAACTTCTTGAAAATAAATTTGGAATATATACTGAAGAGCACACAAACCTTTAGCTAATTTACTAAAGTTGTAATTAAGTTAAATTGTTATTTAACTAACAATATAAAATAGCTAAATAATGATTGTGAAAATTAATTCTAAGATCTGTAAAATTTTGTAAGTACAGTCTTAATAAATTTCTATACAAAATATTTCCCAAGTGTGTTGATAATTCTAAGTCAACAATAGCTAACCTTTAAATTGTCAATGTCAACACACAAAATCAATTTAAGTTAAAGTCAAACCTTAACAAAATGATAAAGTTCAAAAATCACAAATTATGTTGAAACATTAAATTGGCAACACAAATAAATTGACAACATGAAACATCAATCCACAATAATTGTAAAGTCTTTCAAAAATATCAGGTGTAAACTCAAATGTCAAATATCAAAAGTCAATATGATTCAATGTTTACACCAATTTTGAAATGTCACAGCTGACTGAAATGACCTGACCTGTGACCTGACCTGTGACCTAACCGTGCCACAAAACTAGGCCTTGACCTGTGACTTAAGAAACAATCTAGGACATCAAATTCTAGAATCTCAGAGATTAGTCAATCAGGTAAACAGTTCAGCAAACAACAATGAACACAAGGATCAACGCTTCACAGTTACTGTTTAAAGAGCTTAAGTCTCTAGATTTCAGGCTTAAAAAGACTTAAATCCTTAAATACTTCAAATTGTCCAATTTAATAACCAAACAGTTTGATTAAAATTGTAGGAAAATTTAACATACCTTTGGTGATGAAAATCAAAATTATCA
Source organism: Platynereis dumerilii (assembly GCA_026936325.1). Taxonomy (NCBI): domain Eukaryota; kingdom Metazoa; phylum Annelida; class Polychaeta; order Phyllodocida; family Nereididae; genus Platynereis; species Platynereis dumerilii. The sequence goes on along the minus strand of JAPTHN010000009.1, from coordinate 54,345,867 downwards.
AATCACCTGAGTGAAAAGGTCAATTCACACACACAGTGTCCGTATAGTGTCACTGATAAGTCAATTAATGACAGTCACAAAATTTTCACGAGTTCCTGGAAAAGTCTTTTAGGTCCTGGGTTCAAAACCAAACGAAATCCAAGGAATCTTCTGAATCTTCCGTTCCACAATGGTTCTCGGTCGCACGAAAAGGGTCCACACCATGAGGAGTCCAAGAGGGGATTCCCACACCAGTCCAAGGGGTCCACAACCAGGGTTCTTCGACGCAAGACGACAGGCGAAAGTAGCAACGAATGGCAACTCAGAATTCCACTCACGAATAGCAGTAGGAAATTGTCCATTCACGAAATAGCCAACCAGTCTGTCTGCTGTAGCTGCAAGTCCCGGGTCCAAATTCATGGAAACTCCAAAGTCTGGGAAATTGGCAAGTCTGACCTCTTCTCAACCAATCCAAACCAAAATGGAACCACGCTCTGCTACCATGTAACCAACTATGCCGTGGATAGACGAGAAGTACTGCAGTTGGTTTAAATTCAAATCCATTTATTCCAGATATGTACAATAGTGGAACCGCATGTTCACACTCTCAGATACAAAGTACCATTCAGTAACCATTCAGGTATAACCATTCAGGTATAACCATTCAGCCTATAAAGTAAATAAAACCAATAATGAATATATATACAAATGATACAAATTAATAACTAACTGACTGAACAAATATATGAAATATATAATTGGTAAATTGGTTAATATGCTGACAGCATGACTTACCCTAATTGGGCTGAACGTAACCAAAATGAAGCTGTGCTCTCTTCAGTGTCTCAGCTAAGAATGAATATCTAATCTGGCATGGTCTAATTACCATGCATCAGTGCACACATGAGTTAGAGGCACTGATAGGATTAACGAAACACATGAAGTAAGAGGCCTGAAACAGGCATGCTTGATCAGCGTTACAGAAATATGAAGTTATTGGTCCCTAATTGGTAAACAATCAGCAGCAATGCACAGGTCACAGTTGACTGCACACTTGCTCAGACCATGCCTTGTTTGGGGAACCCCCTTGGAGATAAGGGGGGGTGGTGAATGCATATGATGTCATTCATTGCTACAGCATTGGGTTGAATGGATTTCCCTTGCCAGAGAGTTTATTATGGGATTAACATGTACCAAAAGTTGATCACTTCACGTGGAGGCCCATCACATGATACATGGTAAATGGCATTATGATTGAAGAAGGCAGGTAGCAGAAACTTGACCCACAAGATATGGCAGAATTTCAATCTCATAGGCAGCTCCTCTACGAGGTCTGCCAAAAATGAATAAAAACCTTTTTATCTCCATCGATTGTGGCTTCTGTCACATGTCTTATAGCCATACAACATCAACAAGATTCCATGCCTTTCCGTAGGACTAAGCAGCATTTGATATTCACTTTCGTTTGAATGCCATTAGGACATTTTCTTCAGAATGACAAAACAATACAGCAGCATAATAAGTTAGCATTTGGTGTAGGTTGGTAGCCCTGTCTATAAGTGGACTGCCTTTGCATTGTCACAGATCAGAACATATTCTGTCTTGTGTTGCCATCTAGTGACTAGTGTGCTATTCCGCGAGCTCCTGCGAGCGTCCACATACTTTCAACCAGAGGAACACACATAATTTTGTCTGGAAGACACCGGGGCTGTTTCTGAGTGTGCTGATGGCCTTGTCTACTTCCTTAGAGAATGTGATTGCCGAGTCTGACTCTGGTATACATCAATGTTGAATAGAAATTTTGTGAATGTACAATGAAATTGGAACTATTTCTTCGGACAGCAATGCTGTAGCATAGGAAATAAACTTTTGTGCAAGGTGGCAGCAGCATGCAGTTCTCATTTTCACCAGACTGTTGGTAGCCTATACTTTATGTAACCAATCCTATGAAAACTTTGTAGAATTACTTTCCTCCTCACAGTTTTCAAATGATGTTCCAGGAATCAATGATGTTTTGTTGTATTGTGTGTAATATCATGGAGCCTGTGCATTATAAAACCATACTTTAAGGATATGACCCTTTGCCACAGCAACACAATACGAGAAAGATTGTTGGGGAAAATTTGTCAAACCATTTTGGGTTTTAAATTATTTTCAGCATTCTGACCCTGATATGTGAGCCATATAAATAATTTATTTTATTTAATGTAGTGTTACCTCTATTGCTGTGGCAACAATTTCTTATTTTTTTTACAAAATAAAATCAACTTTGTACCATGGATTTTTGAATTCAGCATATTCGAATTGTCTAAGTTATGTATGTTACCTAGCATTAACAAAAAAATCTTCTAGAAGTTAAAAATCCTGAAATATCTCAAGTCTACAATAATATATGTGCAATAATGCCGATAAGTGAATTCAGGATTCTGAGTCATAATTCAGGAGACCCGAGGAGTAGAAGTCGCTTTTCAGGTAGCCAAGAAAGTCGGTTCACTTACTACCCAACCCTAATCCATGCCATATTTAGAAATGATCTTTCTTTGATACACAATGCTGATATATGTACCTAGAGTGTCCCTCTGTCCCCGCTCTCCTGGACATCTATGCCAAGAGTGTTTTTTATCTGAATAAGTTTATTATTATGTGTAGTAAATTTAACTTTTATTACCAATTGTGCTGAGTTCTCCTCCAGTTAATGTGGTTGCATCAACGAGTCCGCCAGCGTTGCGAGAGTAGCAAATGTAAGCTTGGTAATTTTTTCTGTACACTCCAATCACGCTGTCCATATTCGTGATTGTTCCTCTGAACAGGGCAAAGTGGTAACTGTCAGCGGCATCCTGTGAGCAGAATACTGTACCTGCAGCCACTGTATCATTTCTTATCAATCGTAGATTTGACAAGTATGAAAAATTTTCCAGATTTGTTCCTTTATGACAAGTTGCATCAACAGTGACTATCAGTGCACTTAAGATAGTGAACTGAGCAGAGGAAAGCATAGTTGTGATTGTTCTGGCTACAACACCCTGCCTTAGTTTCGAGTATTAGCTTGCAGGCTATTACATTTCACAGGAGGTCCTCGCTTACATGCATTTTTGAGCAAATCCGCTCAGTCCTACTGTGTTCTGCTTGGGGCAGACCTGATAGGCAACTGTCCTGGTGGCCTTGATCCCAATTCAAATGTAAGTTCCACTTGAATTTCGTCAGTGTACTACCTCACGGCATCAGCCTGAATATACAGCAGACTGTTGTCAGTCAAATGACCTTTTGATTGCGCTCGCTGCAGAGAAAAACAACAACAACTCATTGGAAAATCAATCATATTTCTATAACGACAACCCCTCAGTGGATTTATTAACAGCCTGAATAAATAATGAAAGATTTATACGACTCCTCTCCTCTCTTTGAACTCACACTTCCATAAAGAACGCTCCTTTGGGAATAGTTGGTGGGTTAGGTCAAAGCTGACTTCACTTTCTGATGCAAAGGTCCCCTTTGGCACAGATGTACAGTTGTGCTTGAAAGTTTCTGAACCCCTGGCATTTCTTACCTTATTTGTGCACATCTCTCAAACAAATGCAGGAACAGCTTTTAAATTGGGTAATAATACAACTGAACACCATCTTTTTCATGTAAGCATATATTCAAGGCGAATAATGACATTTAAATATGATTTTGTGATGAAAGTCTCTGAAACTGCATGTTCAAAAGTTTCTGAACCCTTCTGAAATGTGTACAATCAACAGTTGTTATGGCCACCTTTTTCCAAAATAAATGCTTCCAAACTCTTCTTATGACTATGTGCTACCAATTGGCAGATTTTCTGTAGGATTTTTGACCATTCTTCAAGAGAGCATTTTCTTAACCTTCGTAAGCTGGTGGGTCGTCTGACGTGGACTGCATTGTCAAATCTGAGCAAGACATATCTTGTTGTCTGTGATCAGGAACTGGTCTAGGCAATGACAGATCCATGAATTTGACTGATTTTAATCAATTTTTTGTGGATTTGTTTGTATACTTCGGATAATATTCTGCTGGTAGACCAATTTGCGGCTAAGTTTCATGCTTGTAAGTGAAAGCTTTACGTTTTCTAAGTGCATATCTTGATATTTGTCAGAATACGTTATGCTATTATCAACAGTTTTTTCTCCTGTCCCATTTATAGCAAAACAACCCCATACCATGATGGAGCCAACATTATCTTTCATAGTTGGGAGGATGTTATGTTCCTTGAATGTAGCACGGTCAGGACGCCAGATTTGGAAATATTGACTGTGACCAAAAGGTTGAATTTTTTATTAGTCTGTCCACAGGACATCGTTCCAATAATCATACAATCCATTGAGATGGTTTTTATCTGGTACAATCAGGTTTCTTGGTACTTATGGCCACAATCAAAACAGATATGTCAGACATCCGGAAGGACCTGCTTTCAAGGAGCATAACACCCACCCAACTATGAAAGATGATGGTGGCCCCATTATGGTTTGGACTTGTTTTGTTCTAAATTGGACAGGAAAATGAACTATCATTGATATCATAAGGAATTCTGTGAAATATCACGATATGTGCTTAGAAAATATAAAGCTTTTACTTGTAAGCCTGAAACTTGGCCACGAGTGGGTCTTCCAGCAGAACAATTACCCAAAGTGCACAAGCAAATTCACTAAAAATGTATTAAAATCCCTCAAATTTAGGGTTCTGGGATGGCCTGGACAGTTTCCCAATCAAAACGATGAAACATGCCTGGGTAAGATATGACAAAATAGTTCTCGTCAGACGACCCACCAGCTTACGAAGGTTAAGAAAATACTCCCTTGAAAAATGGTCAAAAGTCCCACAGAAAATCTGCCAATTGGTAGCGCATAGGCATTAGGGTGGCCAAAAAAACAAAATTTTAGATTTTCTATTCGCACACCCCCTCATTTTAGGAGAAATTGTGAAAAAATCACCCTGTAAAAATTTCAAGAAAATCTGTCAAGTCTTAGTGGTCTCTCAAGGCCCCTCCATTCTTAGCAAAAAACGAAAACTTCAACCATTTTCGCCAATACGCGGTTCCTCATAACTTAGTCAATTTGTACAGTACTGCATTTTCCTTGCCATGGTTGGATAGGTCTCAAAAAGAGCTTCAATTTGCATACCAACACTATTGGTCTAATATAATAACTCAACTCCGTTGGTCTCTTCAGTTTACACTTCCCATGATTGAAATTGTTGCTGAACGACCGAACCTGATAAAAGCCAGGCTTTTACGTTGTTTTCGCTGTAAATTGCTGTGATTCTTATTTTCCTAGTTCCAGAATGACCAAATATTAAAAAAAAAGATTTTTGACCGTGGGAATGCCCGGTTTATGAGTGATGAAATTTTATGTTGAAGTTTGTCGCAAACTCATAAAATAGCAAGGGGGAATTGTACTATTTCAAATTCATATCTTCATCCAAATTTATTACAGGGCAACATGATGGGTACCAATTGAAAGACAATATTCTTATGTTTCACATGATATAAATTATGTTGTCCTATATTTAACTCTTATGAAGTTAAACTATGAAATGCAACAGCCCTCTCCGATGTTTTCAGCACTTTAGACAAAATCTAACATTAAAATTTTACAGCGCATAAAGCGGGTTTCTCCATGGTAAAAAAAAAAGTTCTATGTTTTATCAGGTCATCCTGCCTTTGGGAGAATAAGAACATGTTACTTGACAGTGAAATTTCATGGAAATCTTTTCTTGAACAGGTTTAGTCATTCAGTAAACACTTTCGCACATAAGCACTGTTAGCTGAAGAGTCCATGGGAGTCAAGCTATCATCCTAGACCATTAATGTTGGTATGCAAATTGAAGCTAATTTTGAGACCTTTCCAACCATGGCAATTAGAATGTTGTTCATTAAAAATTGACGAAGTTTTGGCAAACCGCGTATTGGCGAAAATGGTTGAAATTTCCTTTTTTGCAGAGAATGGAGGGGCCTTGAGAGACCACTCAGACTTGACTGATTTTCATGAAATTTTAACAAGGTGCTTTTTTCACCATTTCTCCTAAAATTAGGGGGTGTGCGATGTGAATTTCAGAAAAAAATATTTTCCTGTACATTTTTAGGCCACCCTAATAGGCATAAGAAGTGTTTGGAAGCATTTATTTTGGAAAAAGGTGGCCATACAAATTGTTGATTGTACGTGTTTCAGTAGGGTTCAGAAACTTTTGACCATGCAGTTTCGGAGACTTTCATCATAAAATCATACTTAAATGTCATTATTCGCTATGAAAATATTCTGACATAAAATAGATGGTGTTCAGTTGTATAATTACCCAATTTAAAAGCTGTTCCTGCATTTGTTTGAGAGATGTGCACAAATAAGGTAGAAAGCGCCAGGGGTTCAGAAACTTTCAAGCACAACTGTACCTTGGGGTCATCGGAAAAGATTTATCCAAAGACACAAGTGAGATCACCCCCTGGATTGGAAATACAGCCATTTTCCAAAATGGCCGCCACAACGGCGAAAAACCTAGTATCTCCGCTTCTATTTCAGCTAGAGAGACAAAATTAGGGTCAAAATATTTGTTTTTGGGGTCAGAGAATCCATTGAAATAGTTTCTGAGTATGAAAAACCAATACTTACCCATTTTATTGTAGCCCCTGCTTTAAAAATGGCTGCCAAGCAAGGTTGACGGCATCAGGGCCACTGTTAGTGAACATTTTGTGTTACTTTGATACCATTATGTTGCATCATCTGCCAAAAATTTTGGAAAATCTGTCTCTGCTCACAATCAACATACTCTACCAAAATTGAAAATTAGACATACTCAATATCAGCTCCATGGAACAATATTTATGTTGTCTTCAAAACCTTAAAATTTTCACTTCGATCCATCACATTTTGGAATATGCTTTTCATGATAATTTTTTCCCAAATCATAATCTAAACTCAGCAACATTAAAAACGCACACTTTTAAAAGGGCTCAAAATAGTACTTCCTCTAAAGATATCTAGAAGTTGGCATCAGGTACATTCACGAAAAATTTCAAATCTCTAAGTGCAGTACTTTTTTGTTAAATTAAATCGTCGTGGTCACTGTCAAAAATGGAAGTCACAAAATATCAATTTCCTCTGATCATTAATTTCAACAACTTAGCTGTTCTTTCCACAAACTTTTTTGATAAACCAGGAAAGTTTATAATTTTCCTTGCTTGATGAGTCAGGGAAAGGGGATATTTGACCCAACCACAATTAAAGAGGAAGAATTTAATAAAAATTAATTGTCAATGCTGACACGCCCTACTGGAGCCTTTTGTCAAAACCTTAAAAATGATGTTTTATTCAGATTTTTGAGACAATTGAAATGGAATGATTGTCTGTGTGTGTGTTTGTACCCTGTGCATGCATAAAACCCCCATTATTTAACAGTTCTGGTTCACATGCTTCATTTGAAGATGCAAACTCGTATTTTTTTGGTTTTTAATTCAAAATCTGCTTTATCATTGACTTAAAAAAAAAAAAACTTCCGTGGGACCTCTTTTGGGAGTCTTGTGCCTGTTATGTGAAAATTTTTGGCCACATAAAACAGGTTTTTTGTCTACTTTTTGGTATGGAATACTGCTATGATGGTTGAATCTGCATTCAAGTTTTGTTGAAATTTGTATAATCTGTTGACCGGAGGAGACTGATCAATATCTAACCCTTTGACAGTTAGGGAGATTATAGTCGCGTGAGGACTATTACAATCCAGTTAAGTCCTGGTCCTGACAGGATGATTGAGTTTGTAGGGTTGATCAGGCTGGTGTCAGAAAAAAGTCTGACCTCTGTGCAGTTATCCTCATCCCCCACCAGCATGTCAGTAGCTGGGCTGACTCTTCATTGAGTCTCCAGCCTCTCATGACAGTAGCCTACACTTGTTTTCTTTGGAAATAATTGGTTCTTTTCCTGGTTATGAAATGGAGTGGGCTAGTTGAGACCCTGATAAAACTCCGTGCCAACTTAGGCAGTGATAAGAGCAATATGTCTTTAAGTAGCTTGTCAATGATGATGCTGTACACTGAAAGAGTCATGGGCATGGGGAAGTGAAGACAGTGCTGGGATGAGAGTCCTGTGGGGCTGAGGACATAGGAGTCCTCAGTATATGGTATTCTCCAGACAATTCAAGCAGCATTTGGAGGTATGAATCAGCCTCACATTAAGATTAAAGGGAACTGGTGAATGACTGCTTCATCAGAAGATACTCATGGTGTAAGATTTTGGCTCCCTTTGAATAATTGTATCATCTAAATATCTGTCCTCCAATGCACATTTTAATTAATTCCTTAAACCAAAAAAAAGTGAAATTTTTCTAACATAATATTGGTCTTCAAAGATGGTTATGACTGGCAGGAAAGGGTCGAAAATCTTCAAAATAAACACACGAAATTGAACACTAGATGTCCTGGGCAGGGGCAGCATACTGTGCAAGTTCATATCCCTCAGCTCTGTTAAGTCATGCATGCCACCTCTGTTCACAAGTTATATAGCATAGCACACTATAAATGTTCTCCACCAGTCTACACATTTTCTTGAATAGTGATTAAACCCATGCCAAACTTTTTTCTATCCAAAATTTCTGACACTCATTTTATCACTCTGATTGACAAAAATTTCATAAGATTAATCCCATCCAGTATGCCACAAAACCAATATTTCCAATGGAGCATTTTGAGTTGAAGTGCAGTTTGTGACTTCCATTTTCGACAGTGACCACGACGATTTAATTTGACACAAAAGTACTGCACTTAGAGATTTGAAAATTTTCGTGAATGTACCTGATGGCAACTACTAAGAGTGTGCAAACTTTCATCTTGATACTTTAAGAGGAAGTACTATTTTAAGCCTTTTTAGAATAGTGCGTTTTTAATGTTGCTGAGTTTACATTGAGGATATTTGAATTCCTGATATCAGCATCAACAGCTTTTACATAAACAGCATCAAGCTGTGGTTCCATTTAATTTTAGTTGTCTCGTCATACCCTGACCTTGTAAACATTCTGTCAGTTTACTAATTTTTTCGTCATCACTTAGCTTTTATTGTAATTGTCCAGGAATTCAATTATGGTATCTTCAGTAAATGAAAAATGTGTCAAATTAATTTTTTGATATACACCTTGCCATGGTACTTGGCTGCATTTTCTTATGTGCATAGCTACAATAGTCACCAAGAAATAACCCAGCCAAGCCCAAATGTTAAGGAGTAAGGAAGTTTCCACTGACATCCTTGATACAGTTGAAGTGGTAATAGAGGCAAGTTATAAGTTTATGATATATAAAAAGCTATGTACAATCCCTACAAGCTTTATGCCTAGTAACAATGGTCATCAAATGGTTATGACTGGCTAGAAAGAGTAGAAAACAAAGACATGTAAGTGGTAACTGGATATCCTGGGCACTGGGCAGGATTATTTGCTAATATTTCTCAGCAAAAATCATATCCCTCAGCCAAGTCATACATGCTACTTTCGTTCACTGAGTATCCGAAATGTCTAACTATGGCATGGCACACCATGAATGTTCTGCACCAGTCAATAAATTTCTTGAATCATGCACAAACATCTAACCAAAAGTTTTTATCAAAAACATATTTTCACACCTGTAGTGGCAGTGGAAACTCCTGAGTCTGGGCCTGGTGGGTTACTTTCTTGGTGACTTTGATAGCTAAGCATATGAGAAGATGCTGTGGAGTGTGTCTCGTGATTGACCCTAAAGGAGTGACTGGACAACAGCTTTTTTAAATTCAATTGACATATTTTTCACTTACTCAGCAAACATACAATGCTTGAATTACTGGACTATTAAAATGAAAGCTTGGCAATGATGAAAAAAATAGTAAATTGACACAATGTGATATAAGAGATGACTGAAATTACAGGTAAATAGAAGACAGCTTGATGCTGTTTATGTAAAAGTTTTTTTTCCTGCTGATAAAAAGAAAGTAAATATCCTCAATGTAGATTATGATTTGGCAAAATTATCATGAAATGCATATGCTAAAATGCGATCGATCGAGGCTTTGAAGACCACATAAATATTGTTCAATAGAGCTGATATTGAGCATACCTTATTTTCAATTGTGTTAGAGTAAGTTGATTTTGAGTAGAGATTGATTTTCCAACAATGTTTGCAGATGATGCAACCTAAAGGTATCAAAGTAACACAAAATGTTCACTAACAGTGGCCTTGGTGCCGTCAACCTTGCTTGGCGGCCATTTTTAAAGCAGGTGCTACAATAAAATGTGTAAATATTGGTTTTTCATACTCAGGAACTATTTCAATGGATTCTCTGACCCCAAAAACATGTATTTGGACCCTAATTTTGTCTCTCTAGCTGAAATAGAAGCGGAGATACTGGACTCTTTGCACTTGTGGCGGCCATTTTGGAAAATGGCTTTATTTCCAATCCAGGGGGTGATCTCACTTGTGTCTTTGGATAAATCTTTTCCTATGACCCCAAGGTACATCTGTGCCAAAGGGGACCTTTGCATCAGAAAGTGAAGTCAACCACCTATTTTGTTGACCTAACCCACCAACTAGAAGTGGCGGATAAGTTCTTGAATTATTTTTCTTACAAGCTGATGCCAGTCCTCACACACGACTGTTTCCAACAGTGTCCATGGTTCCATAAGCCACTGAAGTAATTGTCCATAAGTATAAACACATTGTTATCATCATTGGTATATCACCATACATTTTATCATCGACCAATTAATCGGTTTCATGTTGGTATATCACCATACATTTTATCATCGACTAATTAAACATCTTCATGGATTAAGTGCATCAGTAATGTACATATTAAAAAGTTATACTGTAGGACACAAAATTTATATCAATAGATTATATCATCACACCAATTTATCACTATCAACATTGTAATGCATTTGTCGAAGTTATCATATTAATAATCAATTCTTTGTCAACAAACAATAGCTACAGCTATTAGTGATGCATCTACATTGCATCACAGTATAATAAATAATGCATGTGTGCTGTCATCAGTGTTAGTGCTCAATTATTATCATTTAGTCATTACGATTAGATAGTGTCCATGAGGAATTCTTAGATTTCAATGCTGCTGATGGTCTAGATGCAGACTCTCTTCTGCAGAAGGTTAAGCAAACACTTGCAAAATGTGGTGTTGACTTCAACAAATGTGTAGGCCAGTGTTATGACGGAGCTGCAGTGATGTCTGGACGAAACAGTTGGGTGCATGAACACTTCTGTAGAGAAGTACCCCAATCAATCTATGTACATTCCTGTGCACAATGCTTGAATCTTGTTCCTGTTGACAGTATAAAAAGTGTTTTAAGTCAGCAGGTGAATTTTTTGATACCTTGCAGAGTCTCTACAACTTCTTGGCCACATCAGGCGTGCATGATGAATTTATTAAGGTTCAGAAAGAGCTTGAACCAACAAACCATCCAGTAGATTTAAAAAGGCTATCGGAGATTAGATGGGCAAGCCATTTCTCTGCATGCTCTTCGGTGAGATAGGTGCTGCCTGCCATTGTTAACACATTAAAGCGCATTGTAGATGGCAAAAATGTACACAGGGCAAATCAGGCAAAATCACTAGGCATGCTACTCTCTCAACAATACGTTGTAAGTTTGGTGGTGATTAGGGTGGTCCAAAAAACTTTTTTTGCCAATATCAATCTGCCCACCCTCCTATTTTGTGAGAAATGGCACATAAACAATGCAGTTTAAATTTTATGAAAATCCCACAAGAGGAAGGGGTTCCCAAGGCCTTAAAGTTTCAATGTTTTTTAAATTTTCGACCATTTTTGCAATCCGCGCTTCTCTATAACTTCGTCAGTATTATTCACACAACATTTTAAATGCCATGGTTGGAAAGCTCTCAAAAATACCTTCATTTTTCATACCAACATCAATGGTCTAGGACGATATCTTGATTCCCATTGGCTCTTCAGCCTGCACTTTTAAGAATGAAAATGTTGCAGACTGTTTAATCCTGTTAAAAAATGGCTTTTGAATTTTTTTCACTGATTGGTTGCAGTGATTCGCATTCTCTGAGTTCCAGAATGACCAAATATAAAACCTTTTTGATTTTTACTGTGGCAGTGCCTGGCTTATGAGTTATGAAGTTTTAATATTAAAGTTAGTTTAAAACTCATATCATATCTTCGTCAGAATTTATTGCAGTGCAACATGAGTGGTACCACATGAAAGAAAATACTCTCAGCATTCTCATGGTACCAATGATATTGCCCAGTATATAATTCAAATATAACAGCCCCTCCCTGATTTGTTTCCATACTTCCGACAAAATTTAGCATTAAAATTTCCTCATAAAGCAGGATTTTCCATGGCCAAAAATTAAAGAAATATTTTATTTGCTCTCTCTGGAACTTGGAAAGTGTCAGTCACTCCAATTATCAGTGAAAAAAAATTCAAAAACCTTTTTTTTAACAGGATTAGACAGTCTGCAACATTGGTCGTTTCTAAAAAGTACTGGCCGAAGAGCCAATGGAAGTCAAGATATCGTCCCAGACAATTGATGTTGGCATGAAAAATGAAGGTCTTTTGAGAGCTTTCCACCCATGGTAATTAGAATGTTGTATGACAAACACTGACAAAGTTATAGAGAACCGCGGATTAACGAAAATGGTCAAAAACGAAAAAAGCATTGACACTTTATGGCCTTTGGGAGACCCCTTCCTCTAGTTGGATTTCCCTAGAATTTCACCTGCGTCATTTCTATACCTACCCTCATCAAATAAAAGGGTGTGCGATGTGAAATTCACAAAATAATTTTTTCCCATCTAAAAATGAACCGCCCTAGTGGTGATGGAAAAACTCTTGGAGAAAACAAAACTACTATCAGATCATGTGCAGTCACCTGAACTTCAAATTGCATCGGCAGTTGATTTGGTCCAATCTGCAGTTGATGATTTGTGGGAGATGAAGACGGAAGAACAGTGGGTCATTCCATGTCAGATCAACAAGTGGCTTCCACCACCCAGTCTGCGAATTGGCTGAAAAAATTATATGTTGTTTGATGTCTCAAAAGATGAACTTCCTGAAAATTTCAGCTCAATCGGTCAATTTTTCATGATTTGGCTGAGGTTTGAAAATTGCTCAATTTACCAGTTTTTCAGGCATCGTTTTGACCACAATTACATTCTTTGCTCAATAAATCATTTAATACTCAACCTTGAGCTTTGAAATTCGGGATCTACACTACCTGGACTATAGAAAAGAATCTTTGGCAAACATAAATTATTTTGCTAAAACGATAATGCAACTATGGTCTTGTAAAATACCCCCCTCAAAAATCAGTGTTCACCACAAAATATTTCAAATCTCCTATAGGTATTCCGGGTATAGATATAAAATTCCTAGGATATATTCTACATATGTATGGTCAAATAATAGTTGAAAATTGGAGATGTGTTCAGCCTCGTTTTTTTAATATAAATTTTCGAAAAATATTGTATATTTTTCAGGATGTCAAACCCAAAAATAGCTGGAACTCAAGAGGTACACGTGGCACATCCCTGAAAGTTTCCTATCATCTTTCACATATATAGGGTATAATACAGAAAAGAATTCAGGAATACGTTCAGCTTATTTTAGGTTCCTCGGAATTTTGAATATTATTGTGTCTGCAGCAGCAGTGCAACTGTTGAGTAGATCTTTTGCAAAAGGTATCGTAGACACAGCTTTTTAACTTCTCAGGTATATTTTAAATGTGTATGGTCAAATAATAGTGGAAAATTGGAGATGTGTTTAGACTCGTTTTTTAATGTAAATTTTCGAAAAATATTATATATTTTTCGGTATGTCAAAACTAAGATTTCCTAGATTGCAAGAGGTATAGGTGGAACATAACTGAAACTTTCCTATTTTCTTTCATATCTATAGAATATGATACAGAAAAGAATTCAGGAATATTTTCAGCTTGCTTTAGGTTCTGCTGAATTTTGAATATTATTACAGACAGAATAATATTAAAAATTTTGCAGAACCTAAAGTAGGCTGAACATATACCTCAATTATTTTCTATATTATACCCTATATATAGAGATGATAATAGGAAAGTTTCAGAGATGTACCACCTATACCTCTTACAATCCAGCCAATTTTGATTTTGACATACCACAAATATATATTATTTTTCGAAAATTTATATTTAAAAAACGAGTCTGAACACATCTCCAATTTTCCACTATTATTTGACAATACATATGTAGAATATTCCTGAGAAGTTTAAAAGCTGTGTCTGCGATACCTTTTGCGAAAGGCCTACTCAGCAGTTGCACTGCTGCTACAGACACAATAATATTCAAAATTCTGAGGAACCTAAAGTAAGCTGAACATATTCCTGAATTCTTTTCTGTATTATGCCCTATATATGTGAAAGATAATAGGAAACTTTCAGGGATGTGTCACGTGTACCTCTTGAGTTCCAGCTAGTTTTGTGTTTTACATCCTGAAAAATAGACAATATTTTTCAAAAATATGTATTAAAAGACGAGGCTGAACACATCTCCAATTTTCAACTATTATTTGACCATGCATATGTAGAATGTATCCTAGGAATTTTATATCTATACCCGGAATACCTATAGGAGATTTTAATTTTTTTGTGGTGAACACTGATTTTTGAGGGGGGTATTTTACAAGACCATAGTTGCATTATCGTTTTAGCAAAATAATTTATGTTTGCCAAAGATTCTTTTCATTAGTCCAGGTAGTGTAGATCCCGAATTTCAAAGCTCAAGGTTGAGTATTAAGTGATTTATTGAGCAAAGAATGTAATTGTGGTCAAAACGACGCCTGAAAAACTGGTAAAATGAGCAATTTTCAAACCTCAGCCAAATCATGAAAAATTGACCGATTGAGCTGAAATTTTCAGGAAGTTCATCTTTTGAGACATCAAACAACATATAATTTTTTCAGCCAATTCGCAGACGAGGTGGTGGAAAATTTCTCGAAAATCTGATGATTTGACACGGAATGACCCCAGTGGAAACAATGAAAAGATTCGGCAGTCCAATTGTCTGAAATGGCAGGAATCCATGTTGAATCTCAACGCCAGCCGAGGTTAAGATCAGCACCTCATCATCTTGACACAAGCTTATGTTCTATCAAATCTATTCTACTATTATGACATTTGTGATTATTTTAATATATTTTAGTGTACCCGTCAGAGAGCTTAAATGATGTGATATACTTAGAAACTTAAAAAAAATATATATTTGAAATATTCGGTCCTAAAATTTGTGGTAATTAATTAAAAATTTAAATTGATAATTTCTTTTCTGATAGGTGGCATTCATACTAGTGCCATATTCATGGCAAAGTGAATGTCTCCTGACATTTAAATAATAAAACCATGTTTTGTATTCATTGTAACTGTGTGGATTCATGTCAAATAAACATTTCTGTCTGTCTGTCTATCTGTTATAATCTTCCCTGATATTATCTAAAATTTCTTGCTATGAAATATAATGTAGTACAGTATGCGATTTTCATCACATTCTCAAGAAACTACTAAAGTCGGGATATTATGCTGACACTTCTGACAACATGGTGCTTTACTTTTATCAAATTTTCTTGGGCTGAGTAGGGAACAAATTATGAATATATTTATTTGAGACTATTATATAAGTTTGCTTGTTTCCTTTTGTGTTAGCCCCTATATGAACACTCCTCTCAAGACTCAAGAGTGCATCGACGACAGAGAGATTTGTTGAATATCTGCAGCCCCGGCAAATAATTGAGCAGTCTCCCCCTCCCAACTAAATTATCCTGGAGCGACCTGTTTTCCCATGATGCTGCGACATTGTCTTATTAATAAGATTAATATCTAATATAAAGTGGACAAAAATGTAGGCATAGAATGCTGATTACTTAACAAATTAAGAAATGATACGTTTAGCAGACTCAATCTGACAGATTATTAGAAATGTGTTACACTTCGGACAGTTTCTTTGTGATGATGTGATGCTTAGATAAAACATAATTATCAGGAAAAAAATGAATCAAGGGGCAATTTTAGAATTGTTCAGCTGCCAAAGCAGACAGATGTATGTTGTTTACCTGTTGTAATAGTTTCTCTGAAGTCACATGGTGGCATCTTAGGCTAGTAACAGGCAGGACAGGTGTCCCCGCAGTCTGTTAAAATGTGTGCTGCCAGGAGGCAGGTTAGTCCAGTTCCATTTCTCAGACAACTCTTGAACAGTACAGAGCTAGCTGTACGAGGGGTTTTCCATAAGTTCTGTCCAACTTGTCATAACTTTTGCAATATTTAATGCAGGGGCATGATATTTTGGTCAAATGATATTGAAGTAATTTACAAATGATCCCCAAAAAATCAGATCATAGAAATAAAAATAAATGGTTAATTTGTTACCATGGAAACCAAAAGTCATGAAATGCGGCCCAGGGCACTTTTAGAGACAAAATATTCATTATATGTTGTCAAAAATTCATTTTTTACCAGGGATACAGGACAAGAAACGTATCAAAAATAATCCCTAACATTTCACAAATTCTTATAATAATGACCTTGACACTGAGTACATTTACTCTAACTTTATATATCCCTTAAAAAGTCAATGCCTCATAGTCCACATCTTGAGATCACTGTTGGTGTTTCGCATACTTTTGAGCTTTACGATGGGTTTTCAATAAGTTCTGTCCAACCTGTCATAACTTTTGCTAGATTATCTGCAGAAAAATGATATTGGGGTCAGTTGATATTGAGGTAATTTGCAAATGATCCCCCAAAAATCAGATCATAGAACTAAAAATAAATTGTTGATTTGTTGCTATGGAAACCAAAAGTCATGAAATGCGACCGAGATCTTGTTAACAGACACATACTTGATATATCATGCCAAATATGTAATTATTACAAGAGATACAGAACAGAATATTTTCAAAATATACATAGCCATTTCAAAACTTTCTATGCTAATGACTGCGACCCTGTAAATAATTTTTCTCATACTTTCTAACCATGTTTTTAAAAATAAGATACCTAAGTCGCATTGTTAAAGGTCTGTTATGGCATTGTCCTGTCTTCTTTTCTTATGCCTTCCAACATGTTTTTCTTCATTCAGAAAAAGGTTTTACAATCTTTATTTGATTCTGACATTCATACTGTCTTCCTTGTATGTATGATAGAAGGTTTTCACTCTCTCTTGCAGTTTTTATCCAATCAAATTGAAGAAATATAACACGTATATTTATGGTGTTATCCGAATCCAAAAATTTGCTCATCTCTTAAAATTATGAGAAACTGCACAGGTGATGGTAAAGTAACTGAGATATGACGGCAATACCAGTTTCCATTGTTATTAATGATTTTACAAATAACTGATTGTATTTCATGAAAGAAATTACGAATATACCTTAATTCAATTAGTCAAAACACAGATAATGTAAGCAGGTGTTCAATTCTTTTTAAGCAAGCACTACAAAATCTGGGCCGCATTTCATGACTTCTGGTTTCCATGGCAACAGATTAAGCATTTATTTTTATCTATATGATCTAATCTTTTGGGTGTTATTTTAGAATTACGTCAGTATTATCTGACCCAAATACCATGTTTCTATATCAAATCTAGCAAAAGTTATGACCAGTTGGACAGAACTTATGGAAAACCCCTCATACATGAGTGCTGCTTGTGGGCATTGGATTCCGTTGCTAGAAGGCGTGTAACATTTTAAAATATTAACTTGTTCTTACTCTTAATTGTATTTAACATATCATAAAGCATTTCCAATTAGACATTCAGGTTTAACTTGGGTTTAGTGTAGTTTTTGGTTCTTTGTAGAACAAAATGGTTGGAGTGCCTCAGTGCACATGGTTATTGCCCCATGGTTTAATGCACATGGTTTAATGCACATGGTTGTGTCAATTTCTTCACTTATGGACCTGTGCCCCTCAGGCTGGGTATGCGTACAAACGTATTGGTACATATAATTAATATTTTACATTTCTGTCATTAATTGCCACTTATTTGTGCATATGGTAATAAACCGTATGTATTCTTTCAGGGTTTATCTTCCAACTGTATGTGAAACATGGGAATAAACTGGTAAAAGGCGACTTTCGTTTTGTCCACTCTATCACATGTCCGCCGACCTCTATCTCTGTATGGCACTTCCAGTCTTGAATATCACAGTTTTGAGAGTGTCATGAAAATCTATTATTAAAGCTTACAAAAGATCATAATAGAGCACAAACATATACAACAAAATAATATCTAAACAAATAGCCATTTCGGACCAGTTCAGCTCTTCAAGGAAGCTATTAAAGGGAAATGATAGAGTTCGCAAGAGTGCCCCCTGGTGTAAATGAATTTTGAGAAAATGTGCCCTATTTTGTCACCAAGTATTCTGAAACAATTCAGTTAAACTATAGAAACTTATAAAAGAAAAATTGAATTCAAAACTTTTTTTTGGAAATTTTTTTGACATGAAGGTGGACCCGCCCACTGCTTACATGTACTAAGGGCTGTAGTAAGGACCCTGGTGACCCCACCTTTTTCAGGAATAAAATCTCAGCTTGAATATTAACATGTTTTACTACATTTTCATGGGTATTTTTCATTTTATAAGCCCACAGATTATGTTTTCAATGTTAATTCCAAAGACAAATTTGGGTGCGTTCAAGTGTCAGCAGTTCTTTAAAAGTGCTAGTGACCACCTATTTTTATTTTTTCCCTGTATTCCTAATATTCTCAGCATGTTCATCACAAACATTTATTTACTATTCATGGTTGGTTCTGAACTGTATCATTTCCCTTTAATAGGTTTAACCCTGAAGCACACATCTGACCTTCACACTCCAGATGTCTTATTAGTTGGATCATCTTGCGCCTTATTTGGAAAGGATATTCTACTTCCATTAGCCTAAAAGGAATTATAACATAGGTTGGAGAACCTTTGACACCACAGTTCTACTCATTTAGTGAGGGGGCTGCAGACGGTTTTTGCTTGTGTTGGCACTTCGTTTTACCACATAAAAATAATGCTTTTTGTAAGAGGCAGCTTTGTCTGTGAACTTTGTGTCCATGACTGTCTGTGAACTTTGTGTCCAAAACTCAGGCATTATCCACCAGAGGGGCTCTTTTTTCTAAATTGAGAAAATCAAATCTTCTGCCAACCTGGGGGTTTAGAAATAGAGCCAGACACAGGGCATTAAAGTGGATATCAATGCCAACTAAGCTGTCCTGTTACTTGTTTGATATTGTCAAGTTATGCTTATGCCAGGCATTGTCCCGTCAATTTTCCACTAGCATTCAATTTCATGTGTTAGCCAGAGGCTTTGTGTTTATCGAAAAGCAATTACAGCTTCTCACAAAGTTATGAATATCAATTAGGATGGGCTTTGTTATAGTTGAGTCTGTTGAGCAGGGATTGTGTTCTAGATTGGAGTTTCCAGATGGTAATGGTTTCAGGGAAGTGTTATCATGCCAGTGCACTTCTTAACATGGTAACTGGGATACCATTTGGTTCTCCCAGTAGACAGATCTGGTCTCCCAGTCATTGCTAGATTGGTATCTCTTGGAGACCAAATTTCCTTGAGACTCCAATTAATATCACATTTGGTTGTCATAATTTGTAGTTCTTAACAACATTTAAAGCAATGACCATTCTGTGCACCAGACTCCAATGTACATCATTTACCATTATATCAAAAAACATAAATGCAAATGGGAACACACAACTCCGCATCAGTCAAGGAGCCAAACGATAATCTTCCTTGTTCTTGGAGAATATATCAATCAGTAGTGGAAGATTTCAAGAGACATTGTTTGAAACTCAACTTATCTGCCAACAAGGTAATTCTGACAGAGCCGCTAGGCTTTTTATAATGTTTATTTCGAAATCTGGGCCAACGAAACTGTATAATCTTTGGTTTTATGTTGCCTCAAATACGATGATGTTACACTGAGAGAAATGCCTTGATTCAATTTAGCATGTTGGCCAGGGAGTCTGTGTTAATCAGGAAAATATTACAGCCTGTCCACTAGTTATGCAAAAAAGAGGACTTGTTCACTTGTGAAAATGGCACTTTGTGTTTCATGATTTGTTTGTTTGTTTGTGTTTTACGCCTCTGCAGCACCTTAGTGGGCTATATCGAGCAGGCGATCGCTGTATGATGATGAGATGAGAAGAATGTGAGTCTGGCACATACCCTATTAATTCAGGGATGCCCAGGGTCTTTCATTTGCCCCAGCATAGAACACTGGATACAAACCGTCTCCATTTAACGTCCCATGGGCTCGGACTAAAGTGAGTTCCCGGGGTGAGATTTGAACCCACGCCCTCAAAGCCAGTTGACAAGCGCACTTACCAATTAGGCCACGAGGGAACTTTGTGTTACATGATAGCTGATGAAGTGTCTACATTCAACATGGGAAACATTAGAGGCTGTTTGTTTAGTCATGATCAAGAGGAGGCCATTTCATTTGTCCTAATTGACTTTAGAGTAAAAATCACAAGCATTATCCTTTCATTTGCCTGTCACCAACAAGCGGGATTAGTCTCCTTAAGTAAAATTAACATTGAAAGTATTGAGTTATGATGATTCATGAAGTGAAATTTTTACAGTGCAGCAGTCCACTCTTTTTGCATATCAAATTGACAGACTGTAACTTCTTTACAGATCATGAATATCAATTAAGATCATTTGTTTTACGAGATTAGGTAGAGGATCGCGTTTCAGAAATAAGTTTGTGGATGAAAACGGTTTTATAGATGAGTTCTCATACTTCAAGAAAGAAGCCATAAAGAATCAGGAGCATAATTAAATTTGGCGAGGCGATGTAATTCATATCTTGATAAGTTTTATTGCTTAAACAGTGTAGTAGCAGCACAAATACAACAACAAAAAGGCAGATATGATACGATACAAAGTGATACAATACGATAACATAATTGATTATTTATTTCACATCAGCTCAAAACGTAATAGGCAGATAGCATCAATAACTTTATAACAATATTTAAGTTACCCCGAATGACTGAATATATATGTCCCAAATGACCCCTGGATTTATTTTGGTTACGCACAGAAGAAAGTCATCAAGACTGCATTTACCTTTGTACATCATCACCATTGTTAGAATTTGTTAACTTGTATTATATTTTTAACAATGGTCTTTGAGACGTAATCGACAATTGATGTGCCGGAGGAGGGAGAAACTATCAAGAGAAAAGATCATGAAATAACTAAATGATTATTTAATCAAAGAAATATTTTAATTTATTAGATTCCTACACTGTAAAACTTGAAAACTGTGTTGAAGCAATAATTGGAGCTGTCTGAGAATGTTATTAATTTTCAAGCTATGATAGCTCAATCCTATAATTTGTCAAGGTATGATAGCTCAATGCTGTAAGTTGTCCAAACGAATCATAACATTAAGCTGTGAAAACATGAAAGCTTCAGTTGTTACAGATAGCTTGACATCTCAGTCATGCCACATATAGCGCCATCTATAACAAGCACTTCTCATGACACTGCATTTAATTTTAAATAATTATTTACTTACAAGAAAAAAGAACATTTATATTACACTATCCCAGAGAAAAAATGAGTAGCACACCACTTTAGCTGGTCACTTTTTTATTTTTATCTCTCTTA
Source organism: Platynereis dumerilii (assembly GCA_026936325.1). Taxonomy (NCBI): domain Eukaryota; kingdom Metazoa; phylum Annelida; class Polychaeta; order Phyllodocida; family Nereididae; genus Platynereis; species Platynereis dumerilii. The sequence continues at coordinate 54,324,242 of JAPTHN010000009.1, read as the reverse complement.
TATTAATTTGAGGGAGTAATTAGATGCATGCTTTCACACGTCAACCAACATTTCCAAGTCAGAGTGTGTTCAAATACAGGCTTCTGGCACTGTAAAGCTCAGATGAGGCACCGGCCATTGGATTTATTCACAAGAAATTGATTTTTAAATCTCCTTGTGATGCAATGGTCTATGTTGAATGCATCTTGGGCCTGTCCATGGAGTGCTAAAATGAAAGACACTGGATCAGGTGGATCCCCTTGAGAGATCTGACAATATTTTGGGATTACAGCCCACACTCATAAATAACTATATAAGACAGGTCACACAAATATAAATCAAAAGCAACTAAAAAGTTATATATAAGTCAACACAGCTGAAAATTTTGAGTTGTGTCAGCTTGAATCAATAAGTCAACAAAACTCAATATTTTGAGCTGTAAGTCAACACAGCTCATTGTTTTGAGTTTTCTCAGCGTGAATACCTTAGTCAACATAGCTTAGTATTTTGAGCTTTCTCAATTCTCAGCTCGGTATTTTGAGTTATCTCAGCTTAAAACATTAATCTATGTTAGCTCAATCAACTTGTGCAACCATCTCACTCAATCAATTGAGCTGAACCAGTGCCTCCGATTTTACAGTGTATTCTAAAATGAGGTATCTATTTAGATGAATTCATTGATGGATGATTCGGGCTTTGTGTCATGTATTTATGTATCTGGACATGAGAGATCAATGAGACGAAATATGATTGAAACTGCCCTAGGCGTATTGCAGGGGGGAGGTGGTTCGGAAAACCGATTTGAGAAAAAGGCTAGTATATTCAGGCTGATGATTAGATAATTATTATTGAAAATCGATGATTATGTATGATTTTATTTTGAAATGGTTTAAAATCTGAATCACATATATCCCCAAATAAAAAACCTAGTGCATGGTGCGCCTATGGGAATGGCTGTCAAATATTAGTCAAGATGAACCTGTAAGAGCAGAAATCAACACGACACCTTGAGATTAGCCAACATAACTTACCCTGCCCTCTCTGTTTTTAGATTGGGGTAGGTCAGCCTTTTGACATGATAAAGGTGGTAAATGAAAGCTTTATGTCATGTATTTGAATTGAAGGCACCAATGAGACTACTGATGATTGAAACTGCCATTGGCATACTGGAAGGAAAAAAGGCTACGAAATTCAGGCCGCTGATTAAAAAGTAGCAATTATTGAAATGCAATTTGTTTTCAAGCAATTTTATTTGAAATGGTAGGCATTGTCTCAAAGAATAAATTAAGAGCTTTTTAGTGATCTGAAAAGATTTACCCATTAAATGATCTGAAGACACCAATCAATAGCTGAACATGCCAATTAACAGCTTGTAAATGATCTGAAAATGTCAATGCTGAAGGGTGTGGAATGGCAAGGAATGTAAGAAAAAGTTTTGTGTTGCACTGCATAACAACAAACAACATATCGACGAACCAGAACATTTTGCGTCATGTCAGAAAAGGCAAGAGGTTTCAGTGGAACTACAAACTGCTTGCAGTCAGATGCTCCCTTTCCTCTTTCCAAATAGAGACCTCATCAATCGGAATTCGTCTATAGGATTACTGGTATACACGCCAGTGCCCTCTGCTCTGAAAGGCGTCATCTGCACACTGATGAAACTATCGGATTGTGGATAGGTTCTTTGGCTGCCATATTGACTGGTGTTGGACAGACCTTTCAGTCTGAGATGAGATGCATTAGATGGTCATCCCCAGGGATGAGATGAAATTCTCATTTGTTGGATGACGTGTTGATGTGACTTTCCCCTTATTGATGTGGGTTTCTTTTTATAAAAGGAAGAGTCCTCTGGTAGAAAGGTATTTTCCCAATGTGACCAAAACACTACATTTTTGTCACCTTCGGGCAATACACAAAATAACACCATACTTGTGATATATTATGGAATTACTAATGTTAAACCAAACATTAAGTTATTTCTGAAGACAAGAAGAGTGCCTGTGGACTCTGGTGGTTTCTTATGACATTAACTTGTGATGATTAGCAATTCTCATGAACTGCATAAATAACATGTTGAAAGTGACAGTATCAAATTTAAAGACTTGGGTTTCAACATCAAGCAACCACACTTTGTCCACACATGCAACATTATGTTATCAGAAGAATAAGAGGTAACATGAAATCATGATAGCATTACAGGATATGTTGTAGCATTCCAATTTAATACAAAATAATTCAGGCTTCTTATATGCAAGCCAGCCTTGACTAATAATATACATCCACAATTTCTATGCTGGCTACAATATCTGTTATGATAAATGGTGTGAGGTGCTGCAATTCATGATCCAATACATTCTCTTAACGGTGCTATGAATTAGCCACAGATGTATCACGAGGCAGCTGTAACCTTGCGATAGCGTGATCAGTAAATCTCTCTTAGTGCTAGGCAGTGTGATATTGTGTGTATATTTTGTGCTGTATCAGATGGAAATTTATTTGTGGGAAATAAAAAATGGCAGAGTGATAGGTTGTAACTGAAATGAAAAATATTTGTAATTTGTAATTATGATATTGATCTTGCTAATTGAGTCCTAGGCCGCAAAAAAACAGCATACAGAGAAATGTGCTTGTAGTTTGTTATTTGTAGAAGACCCGAAACCTTCTCGCTCTTGGCAACTATAGTACACATAACTGAGCATCTCTGAGAAAAAGGAATGACTTTTAAAACAAACAACATGTCTGTGGCTTTAGGGCACATCAAAGATTAACCAGGAAGCTGAGTCATTGAAGCTGGTTACTGATGTGAAAACTTTCTGAAGACTGAAGAACATCACTACATTCAGTCATTTATTCAGAAACTTTGGGCTTTGAAGCTTTTTCACCCTTTGCTTATCCTGCATATGTTATCCCAATGGCTTTGAGGAGTAATATAAAGGCTAAACAAAAATTTACATGTTATAGGAAGAAAACAGTCTGGCATGAATAAATGAAAAAGTTGAAAAAATGTTTCTTTTGAGACTTGATTTATCAAAGTTGATAATTTGATATCCTTCAAAACAACCCAATAACATAAACACCACTTATAGTCTGTCTCTTTGATTTAGAAAAAAAAGGGGACCACTCCAGTGACTTAATGTAAAAATTAAGGCAAAAATTGCCAAAATTCCAAATTATTTAATTCCCTGTGATGTTTTAAGCCACAGAACGATTATTTCTTAAAAATGGTCATGAAAATTAATATTTTTTGTCTCATTTTTGTTTTCATGCCATTTAAGGGCATTATAGGCCTATAAATAGCCATATTTGGCACCTACAGCTGGCGCCACCCTATGGCAACAGCTATAACAAAACTAATTTTTAATATTGTTTTCTAAGGCCTAAAAAATCAATTTTGTGGAGGGACAATTTTGAGATAGCCCCTTATTGGGCTAAAAATAGCCAAAAACTGGTTTTCCCGCCAAAAATGAGGCTGAATTTTAGCCAAAAAAAGGGCTATCTCAAAATTGTCCCTGCAGATAATCGTTTTTGGAGGCCTCAGAAAACAATATTAAAAATTTGTTTTGTTTTGGCTGTTGCCATAGCGTGGCTCCAGGGGTGGGTGCCAAATATGGCTATTTATAGGCTATTTATAGGCCTATAATTGACTGGAATTGGATGAAAGCACAAATATTTCCAACCTGAGACAATTTTTTTTAAATTTTTAATGAATATTTAAAGGAAATTATTGGTTTGTGCCTTTAAAGTCCACAGAAAATTAAGTAATTCAGATTTATGATAATTTACCCTAATTTTTTACATTAACTCACTGGAGCAGTTCACTGTGAAAAATGCACTTTGGTGGCCCAGTTACTATGTTAAAAAATGCCCTGATTAAAGGTGCTTATATTCCAACTATTATTAAGTTCCTTTAAAAAAAACAATATTACTTATGGTCTTAAGTTTGGTGTTCAGTACTAGCAATGACCCCATCTTTTCTTTCTTCAGACAGACAGACCTCTTTTGAAACCAATGCTTTTTAATCAAAGCCCCACAATGACCTCAAGGAGAGCCAAGACCTTTCCTTTCTCAATCAAAACCGTTTCCCAATCCAACAAAGCTTGTAAAGGGCAACAATTGTAAAAGGCTGTTGACCCAACTGTCCACTCAGTCTCTTTTCAACTACACCCCATAAAGCCAATTGTGGCACTTCAGACATGTCTTCCAAAAGACTCAAACCTACTTCCAAATGGACTATTTTGATTTAACAAGGCCAATTTGACAATAATGCCAAAAACCTGAACAGTTTTGAATAGATACAATTTATGGCAGCAAATGAAAATGAAAGGTTGGATCTCCCAAAATTAATATTGATGACATACTCTACTTTCAATCATTATGTAAATCATCAACTACCTTTTTACTCCCTTCCGGTGACTATATGCCGTATAAACTGTCTCTTTACTTAATTTGAATGTTGTACACAGCGAGCTTGAACAAACTTTGGGGTTAAAAAAATTGACCAAGAAAACGATTAGTACAGTGATGTAGAGTAAGGTCAGGCGAACATTTCGATATGTCAAACGGAAAAAATTCGAATTTTTTTACATATTTGAGTATAAAACTTTTTGTTTATCACACCCTATTGATAGCATGGAATCTCCATCTAAAAATGATGGAAACTGCCCTTTTTCCTATTAAGTATATCTAAGATAGAAGTGATTATTCAAAAGTAAAAATATGCACTCATTGTCTCTGCAGAAAGTATGTACCACTTCATCCAGACTGACAGGGTGTGATAAACCTATAATAGCTAGCATGCCTGGCTAAAGGCCTGAGAAAATGTTTGCAATACCAGGTTGTGTTAGTAACATAATTCTGGTAAATAATTTTAGCAAATTTGTTCTCATCATCTCATTGTAACAGGCTTTGTTGAGTTTTTTGTGCATTTTGTCTCAAATTTTGCCACCATGAAACAAGCATCCATAACAATGTAAAAGGATAGACAAAGTTGAGTAAAATTATAATGATCAGACAATGCATGCATAGAATGTTTGTAAGTATCTGCTTCGCTATGAAGTTGAATCCCCTGATATTACGTGAAAAGCCTTTGCAATTGGACAAAAAGATAAAAACAAGATTAAAAGCTATAAATAAACAGCAGTATTCATGCTTAATGTATTTTGAGTACTTAGAATGGATGTTGGGTGTTTAATGTTGATGTTGGTTATCTGGCATCCAAAATCAACCAATCTTTAAAGCAAATTTTGGAAATGTGAATGCTCATTACTGGTGTTGTGACCTGCAATACTAGATGTCTACTTCAAAATTAAAATCAGTTTCAGCACAATATTTTAGGACATTTGTAGACTGAATGCTTATAATGGCATCTGTCTATAGAATATTGATTAATTGAAACCAAAGTTTGGCATTATATTCCCCTCTGAAAGCAATGCATTTGGATAAACCACAACATATTCCAAATGCGTTTTAAGTCTGAATTGCGAAACGCCATTAATAACTTAATTTTCTGCATCATCCCAAGTCATACCATGACAAAATGGCTCATAACCTTTGCTAATTCATGAATACTTAATTAACTGACAGTTTTGGCTCAGCCAATCAGGGACTGCTACATCACAGTTTGAAATTGTTGCTTCTGTTTCACACAGTTACAAATGGAGAAATTGTTTATTGTTGAAAGGTGCTGTCACAGTTCCGAAAATTGGGGCACTTTCCATTGAGGTTTATTCACGATTGACCATATGGTCAAGACACAGATTCACAGCTTCAGGTGTTATCAACTGCCAGTTCACTTCACAGCTTCAATTCTTCTTTTGTATTTGACCACTTCTGGCTCAGTTTTGTTTCAGTCACAGAACAATGACAAACAACAAATTTCTTACAATGGGATGGTGTGCATTGATTGGAATTGAGCTGAACATCCAGATTTTCAGGGGGGAGGGCCTTGGAATTTTTCCTCAATGGGAAATTATATTTTATTTTGTGTTAACAGCGACATTAATTATCTATTTTTCAAGCATCCCATATCCCAAAATTTTCATTTCTAAATCAAACAACACCCCGTTAATAAAAAACCCTCCAGAAATATTTATTTTAAGACTGCCCAGAAAGAGTTTATTCTTTTTTTATTTAAAAAAAAAATCCGAACCAGAGCTCGTAACACAAAAAAAAAATTCATATGAACTGATTCTCTCTTTTCATAATCACAGATCATAATATATTTTCATTCAGTAGCAACCTGCATGAATGCTGGGACTTGCCAAAAATTACTCATATTCATGTGACATGTGAGGCAAAATGAGCAATGATTAAAAAAAAATTAAATTTTCTCATATTATGCCCTGTATGTTAGAAACAAGTAAAAGACCTCATGGTAGGATAGGCCTACACCGCCACACACTCACCAATCCACAAATTCCTTAACCTAAACCCCTCTTATCCTCACGTAGCCTCAAATTCCCTCATCTTACCTTAAATTCCCTCACCTGGCCTCAAATACCATCAACTAGCCCCTCACTCAACTAAACTCAGCTCAACTCAACTACCCCCAGCTTTACCCTCTATATCCCTCAACGACTGTTGCTGGGTGGTGTAGTGGTTAAGGTTCCCGCCTGCTCCGCTGAAGGTCTTTGCCTGCATGGGTTCGACTCCCGGTTGGGGAACCCGAAATTTTCAATGTACCTTTATGAGCAAAATCCCAGTTGGATGTCGTTCGGATGAGACGTTAAATTGGTGGCCCCTTGTATCAGTGTCTGTGCTGGGCAAGTAAAAGATCCCTCACATGGGGTAAATGTGTAACATGTTGAGGACTCCTGCTCTCTCTCTCATCTCATCAATCAACCCTCGTGAGCGCCCAGAACTGGGCTTAGAGCCCAGCTGACAATGCACGTGAAGTTCACGTGATAAACACGGGGGGAAACTGGTGAACATGACATAACTGAGAGTTATCACGTGTTTGTGTTCACGTGAGAAAAACTCCCACATTTTCACGGGATAACCACGTGATGAATGTCACCAGATTAACGCTAGACCATCTTCATGACATAACTGAGAGTTATCACGTGTTTTTCTTCACGTGAAAAAACTCCCCAGCATTTTCACAGGATAACCACGTGATGAACTTCACCAGATTATCACTTCACTATCTTCATGACATAACTGAGAGTTATCACGTGTTTGTTCACGTGGTTAACTGGTGAAGATTGCCCGCCAGAAATATAGATGAAGCCACCTGTACTAGAAACACAGCTGTTTACCGAGTTCCGCACTAAGTTTACTTTAACTGAGTTTAAACGAATTAAACAAATGATTATGATTTCTAAATCTGAATTAATGCACAATATATGGCGGATTGAAACTTATTAGCTCAAAAAGGAGCACATATTGGATATTATTACAAAAGACTAGTTATCCGAAATGTGAATCATGTACGACTACAATCCTTGATTCTGGTAACCCATTAAGAAGACTGAAAAGAGACTCACAGCATCACACTGTTTGTGACAAATTTTCAGCAAGTTCTTGTGGTTTTACTTCAGCCCCACAGCTATTGAAAGCCCAAGATATAGCTTGAAACAGTCCAAGTTGACTGGCTTGATGAAGAGCCAAGTTAACGACTTGGAGATTTTGCCTCTTCTCAAATAATTTTAACTGGTGAAGATTGCCCCCCAGAAAATCACGTGGTTAACTGGTGAAGATATTCACCAGAAAATCATGTGGTTAACTGGTGAAGATTGGCCCCCAGAAAATCACGTGGTTAACTGTTGAAGATTGCCCCCAGAAAATCACGTGGTTAACTGGTGAAGATATTCACCAGAAAATCACGTGGTTAACTGGTGAAGATTGCCCCAGAAAATCACATGGTTAACTGGTGACAAAATCACGTGGTTAGCATTTGCAATAACCTATCAGTTTTCCACGTGATAACTGAGGGGCAATTTCACGCGATAACTCTCAGTTAACCACCAGTTTTTGTCAGCTGGGAGGGCTGCACTTACCATATCTATCTATCTATATCTATCTTGGTTACCCCATCATCACAGTGGTTACCCTGTTAGACTATGTCGGCAGGACGGTGAATCCTGCCAGGAGGGCTGTTGAGAGGGGTTGGGTTAGGATGGGTGATAGACTGATAGGCCTTGACATCAGGTACTACTTGATTTTAGTGGACCAGCAGGGTGCAGTAAACAGTAGTAAGATGTTATGTACCACTCTTGGTACCGATGGAACTTTTATAGATCGATCATTGATTGTCCAGACAGGACACAAAAACTGAACAGGAATGGTTTATTTTAAAAAAAACAACTCCCAAGCCCCCCCACCCTTGAAATGTGCTCCCTGAATGTTGAATAAAAGCAAGTTCTAATCCTTGAGGTTTGGCAATCACACAAATCTGGGCTCATACATGCTGTCTCTCGGTTATACCTTTAAAGTAACCAGGCATGACTGTTCACCAAACTGCTGGTGGTCAAAAATAAAAGAGAGTTTTCAAACAGTGGTCAAATACAATAAAATTGCAATAACTGTGACACAACTCAAAAAGGTGTCTGGCCATATGGTCAATCGTGAATAAACCTCATTGAATTATGTATTTTCACAGTTCTGAAATGAAACTGTTTGAAAGTTTGCTTGTTTTACACTGTTTTTCTTAGTTGCCAGTAATCCTCTAAGTGTCCATAATTGGACTAAATCTGCCTGCAAAATGCTTATGACCTAAATAAGCAGCCAATCACAGAAGAGGTTGGAAATAGCAGAAAGCCCTGTCCATTTTAGCAGGGCTTGCGTGGGGAGGATGAATTTTCTGAAGATAATAGTTATCAATCAAGAATATCATTTCCATAAATAATAGATACAAATTGTGGAGAAAATTAAACATCTGAACAATGTTCATAATGAACAACAGATAAGCAGGACCCCTTACCTGATCAGTCCAGACAATGAATTTGTACATTTGTATGATTTTAAAAAGCCAGTGATTTCACCGTAGTTGACTAGTCAAGAACCTATTTGTCTCAATCATTCATATGCATGTGATTGAGAGTCTAGCCGTAGCTGGGCCACCCAGAAGTCGAAATATGACAGCAATATCAAAACATGCACTTTCCTACACTGCCTGCTAAGTTCATGTGCTTTACCCACCCTCAAACTTCACTTGCCTGCAATGTTGAAGATGTTAGCGTTCATTTGGCACTATTCTGTTCCTTGGATGTTACTTGAGAAATCAGGGAACTTCATATTAAAAAATGTCAACCTTCTTCAAACTTCACTCACTCCTGTCAACATGTCCGTTGTCCCTCTGTTAATTGAGGTCACAGCCTATTAATAAATATAGGTCACGCAATGTGGGCAGGCAGCAAGACCAAGAGGCGTGGCCTTGCTATGAAGCCTCCTAGCAGAAACCTTGGAACCAAAAAAAAAAAAAACATGCATGGCAGTAAACCCTCGGTTCTGTAGTCTTTTTGTATGAAATGTATTATGCTAGTAATATGAACACTAAACTCAATGGACATACACGTTGAAATATGTGTATTGATCAAGTTGCATGGATTCTATAGTCTTTAGCCAAAATATTAAGTGGCTTATAAGGGAAGAAACTGAGGTTACACCTTTAAATATTGAGAGAGTGTCACGGCTAAAACAAAGCTAATAAATTTTATGCTAAATCTGATTGTCTCTAGCTGTCGTTAGCTATGTCCCTTGAGATTAGGAAAATAAACTGTGACTATGTTCAACAGTTTACATTAATCAGCTTGCTACATGATTATCAATATGTAGTCTATCTGGAATACACATCATGGGATGTAGACATGACTTGCATGACATGTGGGGATACGTTTGCATCCAGATCAAAAGGTTACCATAGGTATTCCATGAACTCGTATATTGCAAAGGATGATGGTATCATAGTGGAGACGGCCTTGAAATTTGTATTTCCTTCAGTTGCTCCCACGAACCCATCATTTTTATGCTCAATCTGTTTTGCTCTACTGAAAAAAGTTTATTTGAAAAGTAAGGAAGCGCATGGCGTGACAGGGCAATTTCTTCAAAGGACTTCGCACTTTCTCATCTTATCACCATTTCCGACTCAATCACCATTCATTTCATCAGCTTTTAATTATTTCAACAGTAATACACGTAACTTTGTGGGCAGAGAAGTGCAATGTAGTGGCAGCTTCAGTAATAGATCAACCCTCAAGAGAAGAGCTTCAACATATCTTGCAGACAGTAAATATGCCAAAATGATTAAACACCTTGCCAGTAAAAGCAGAGCATTCAGAAAAAGCTTGAAAGTTCCTGTAGCAACCATTATTAAACGAGAATTGAGTAACTTCAAATGCAACAAATTGAAAGGTCCTGCAACTTTCAAGAAGTTATCAAAGGTGTCATGGACAATGGTTTTGAGGAAGGTGGAATGGGACATGCCCCTGGTGCATTCAGTTGTCAAAGCACTGACACACAAGAAGAGGTGAGTCTTACTATAAAACTGTGAATTCATATATATATATATATATAAATATTACATAATAGAATAGAAAAAGTGGACGGCAAGGCCACCAAAACAGTCAAAAATTCGACAAGTTACAATTTTACATAATCCTTTTATTTATGTTTAACAAAAACCTCAAAATGCTGCAAGTTTTCCTGCTTACTGTAAAACCTACTGCGTTAAATTAACAGAAGCTACCATAATGATAAAAAAAACTGCCACTTTACGGCACAAAACCATTGTTTTCTCGGCATACACTGTTGTTTTAACAGTAACACACAGGACATGTCGTTTAGTCCCGTATATTCCGTATATTATAACGCTCCTTAAGATTGTGCTGGCCAACCAGCCGAAAATATTTAAATAATCTGTTATGTACAGTGGTTCCTGCGTTGTATGATCCCCTGTTGTAAGCCCGACTTGCCTTATGTGACCGCCTTCCTCCCACACTAAGTAGTATTTTTAGTGCGTTTTGCACCCACACGAGAGACCGCTTCATGACCGCAGAAGGGGTGGTCTTATAACACAGGGACCACTGTATAATAATTCATCATGCCCAAAATACACGAATAACTTTTCTCTAAACGCTTTGATTTTTGTTTCAGGATGAAGACTGCAAGGAGCGATGCATGTGCTGGTTCAATGTTGGCACAAGTACTACACCTGCGTCAGCCAAATACATATACTGTGGTGCCTGCAGTGCATGGCCTCCAAATGTGGAAGTCCGGATGCCGCAAGGAGGTAACAAGGGTATTTTCTATTTGATTTGATTTCATTTATTAAATTTCAAATATTGTTTACAGAGCATACGGCGGCCTACAAAATGTAAATACAATTGGAAGTTTAATACACAAGAGACATAAAAGTTTGCAGGTATGATGTTTGAGGCTTACCCCCAAAGCTCTAACAGCTGTACGGAAAGGGAGGCAAGCCCAGAAAAAAAGTAATGATAAACAAATTATAAATAAAAACTTAAGAAGCAAAGCAATTGAAATGATGTACTCTGTAAGCTCTAATGCATATCCGGCAAAATCTTCTGTGATTGCAATTGATGTGATAAAAACACATCTGCATCATATAAATCGTTCAGTCACGTAGGCTTCAGTCATTTTTTCTTCTATTAATCAAGATAAAAATTCACAAAATTGCCTTGTTTGTTTGTTTGTAAATTTATTAATAGGCTCTATTGTCTTCCTCGAATTCTCTAAACAATTTTTTTTTTCAAAATGTTTGGGGGAGCCCCCCTGCCCCTACGCCTATGCTTTCAGTGAGTTATATATCCCAGACTTACACTTTGTATTTTATGGTCCCATAATTATGCTAACAAACTTTTGTCATATTTGTTCCAGTTATTCCTAGCATTCAGTAACTTGGGAATCAGTCTGCTTCAAGGACCTTTGTGGACAGAATTGCTCACTACAATGAAATGAAGGTCCACAGATGGAGAAAGGCCATTGAGGTGAGTCAACAGAGTAGTCACAGTTATATTTCTAAGTCATTAGAACTGATAATTAACTTCTACATATATTTATATATATACATGTATATGACATGTAAAGTGTTCCATTATAAAAATAAGTAATTATATCATTTCAGACTAGTTTGACACTTCCCGCAGGTGAAGAGGAAACTGAAACAGGTACAGGATATATATATGTATATATACATGAAGATATATATATACACATGTATATGATATGTTAAATCTTTGCTCTCACATAATTATATGGGTCTTCATAAAACTACCATTATCTAACACACCCCCACCCCTTTTCGATGTGTGCCATTATTTTGTGGGTTTTCCAAACTGTCTTTTTCCCCTATTTTCCCCCTGATCTTATCATTTTAATTGTGAGATACGCATACACTTTTTGCACAGTCCTTTTCGGGCTACAGTACATGAAGTCCAATTTTTTTGCAAGTGATCTGACTGACAAGCATGTCGGCTGTATGGGCAGGTGAACACAGTGAGGGTGCAGACTGATGAAATTCAAGTAAAAATGGGTATCGAATTGCCTTCTAGGCCAGCGGGGCAGCTGCCTTTCAGGTCCGCACTCAGCAGAACTCAGCAGGACTGAGCTGAGCTCTCTTAGAATGCATGTATGCGATGAAGTGAAATAGAGCGCCTCAAGTGAAATATTGGAGCCTGCTCCTTCATGGTCACAACAAGAGCCTGGTAAGTGATAGCTAGCAGACTTCAACATTTCATTACAGGTAATCTATTTCACATCCTCGCTTACATGAATTTCTTAGAACCTCAACTTGTCTTGGGCTCTGTTGAGTGCGGACCTGAAAGGCAGCTGTTTCGATGATCCACTAGCAAAGCCAACACTTAATTTCATATGGATTTTGCAAGTCCTCAGCCTCCCGCCCTCGTCTTTTGAATGAGGCCTTTCAAAATGACCTTTTTTTTTGTTGTTGTGGCCTTTTGATTGCGTAATATTTACAATTTACAATCACTTGCAAGGGCTACAGTGGCAGAAGTGGTGCCTGATGCTGAGAAGCCACCAGGTAAATATAATATATATATACGTAAAGACATAATTATCATTATTGCACGACTCTGATTGGTACACAGCAGGACCCAAAAACCTATCATTCGCCTACAAGTCAGTAACAATGAGTAACATGTATATATGCTATGGTTCTATCAATCAACAATGCAAATTATTGGATATGTAAATTTCAATTAGATGGAAGCATTGATAGCTTTGAGATACATTAATAGGTGACAAAAAGTTCACATCTTGTTATTGGCATAGACCTTTATTGTATTTAGGGGTTTGATGTTAGCTATAAACTTTGCGATATATATTATTTGATTAACACATCATTGAGGTCATTACTTCTACAATAAAAATAATATAATATAATAGTTGAAGCTGCTATAGTGATTTATGACAACTTACATTTAAAAGAAGTTTACACAAGAAACACCAACTGCAGTGTTGGAGGTTTGGAGGCAGGTTGAGGGTGATATTTCGATGGCCTCGGCCTTGGATAGGTCTCGGATGCCAAATCCTCGACCTTGCCTCAGTCTCAGGTGCCTTTGGGTTAGTGTATGCCCTGTGCAGCTTCGAGACTGGCCTCGGCCGCGCCTTTTCCTCAGAGGCCTATGCCTCGGTCTTGGACTCTCAGTCTCGGCCTCGGATGTCCCTGCCTCAACTACATCAGTGAGCAACTGACTTGAGGTTTCAAAATAACAGCTACTTTCTATGTTTAGTCATGAATAATGCTGAATACGACCTGTCATGTCCTTAAACCTGATATTGAAGTCCAGTCCATAAATTGTGTATTACTTTAACATTACTGGACATTATAGGGTGCATCAGTTGCCCCCAACCTATTCTGATTTTGATGTCTATGTGATATGTTAGGAGGTTGGGTGTCCTGAGCATGTACACCAAATTTCAGGTTGAAATTCCAATGGGAACAGCCACCTCCAGAGCATTACTTTTTTCAATGGTATTTCAATGAAGCCGAATTACAATATTTTGCAAAATTGTCATAACTCAAGAACCGATGGTCCGAGAGACTTGATAATGGACTCAAAATGTGCGGAATAAATGAGTTTATATTCATTTCAATTTCAACTTTGGTCCTGGGACAAATAGTTTCAGAGAAAAATCGGAAAAACTGCTTTTTTATTGAATAAGTCTATTTTCGGTTTGAAGCAGAAGTCAGACTGAACAAGATCCATCACCTGAAATGTACACTATGGATACATGAATCCTCTGTGATGATCTGATGCAGAAATAATGCAGATAGGATCAATGTACACTGGGTAGTGCCCAAATTTTAATAAATACCCATTTTTACAGAATTTCCGAGTATAATTGTGTTTTTGTCAAATAACGGAAAAACGGTTAGAGATAGAGGGATAGTTTCAATTGAAGCGAATATAAATATGGACATTCCGCACATTTTGAGCCCATTGCCAAGTCTCTAGGCCTAGTGGTTCCTGAGATATTCCGATTTTTTGGGATAATCCGATTTTATACAAACATGAGCCTGGAGGTGGCTGTTCCCATCAAAATTTTGAGCTGAAATTTTTTTTTCATGTTTTTATTATCCAGCCTCCAAACATATCACATAGACATCAACATCTGAATAGGTTAGGGGCAACTGATGCACCCTACTGGACAAACCAATATTTTGACATTTGGAAATGTTTCTGGAAAGGAATTTTTCCATTTATGAGCTAAGAACCATAAACTTCTAACAATACAAACTGCTAAATCACAAACAAATGCATAAATTTCCTGATCTCTTGTTCTGCAGGATACAGCATCATTTGGGACAATATCCAGTGGTCCCAGAAAGGCAGAATAGGAAGTAGCAACAGTAACATGTTCATCATGGCGAATGCCCTTGCTGTCCAGGACCGAGTGAACAATAGGATCCTGGATGATGTAACGGATACAGTTGATCCAGTGGATATCCCTCTACTGGTAAATTTCACATTCATAATTATCTAGACTAGCACTCTGCTATATTTGGCCAATGCACATTTGGCATTCACTTGCAACAAAGGATAATATAGTTTATCTTTGCAATTATATATCAACATGAATATACCATTACAATATTTTTTGTCAAATAATAATTCTCTAGTATTGGTCCTAGAATTGACAAATATCACTGTGACCACGAACCTGCACACTCCTGACCTGCAAAATTGCGACTTTAACTTTGTACTCATCTCCAAAGTACTCCATATGTTTTATAAAAATTTACTTTGATAAGACCGGGTCGTCCCTGAAAGATGATGGCAAGGCTCTGGTGAAATTAATTAAGTGAGGACGTGCAAGTTTTTAATTCAGAAGACCTTCTCCAAAACCTTGTATCATCATTTCATGAATTTCCTGTAGGGGGAGCCAAGTACTGGATGAAGCTATGTTGCTTGTATTTAACCTTGAAGCTAAGAAAATATTACTGGACTTGACTGACATCTGCAGGAAATTTATAGAATCATTCCCCTTTATCTGGCCATAAAACTAATGTGCCTTTTTGGTGTTAACTCAAACGACAACACACTGCTTTTTAAATTCCTTAATTGGAATATACTCATGCATGTCGATCATTCATTTGATTCCTCATCCTTCAATGCGGGTATTGTGTTCCATTTTCTGTCTGAAAAAAAATATATATATATATCGCAATATATCACTGGCTCATCAAAGAAGTCTTTGCGGTATCCGATGTACTCAGAAAAGGGGAACAAATTCAAAAAATTCCCTCAACAGAAAATTAATAACAGAATCTGCAATTTTCCATTGAATTTATACAGCACATAGTCTTTAGTTGTGTTTGCTATATCCATACTGAAGCCTGGTTGTCCAAGGTAATGCAGACTACAATAGGAGTTCTGAGGCCTTTTTTGACATGCGGGGGCATTTTATTTGATGCTACAATAGTTTATTTTTGTATGTTTCAGGCATATCTCCCATCTGCGGATGATCAGCATGAACAGGCCACCCGATGCCAGATCATCATTATGGAAACCATGCTGCAAATGCCATTTTTTGAGTCCTGTACAATTCACCTCCCAAAATTCTCTCATCAGGAAGCTATGACCAGCAAAAGCAACATAGTAAGTACTAACTATTTTTCCTTCACAAATCCATCTGACATATTGCAACCTGATTGATGGAAAGGTTTGACACAAAGTATTTGTAATTTTCACATCTTTCACCGATAATACGCCTGCCAAGAACATACATTTCCAATGCTTTATAATCACAGCTCAAATGCATTAAATGATCCCCAGAAAATGTTTCCACCATCAGCTGAAACAAAAATTCCAAATGCATACTCTTGTGACATCATCACCAATTTTGGAAATTGATAACTTCAATGCAGTTGTAATTCAGATGTTCAGATGCCACCATGCAATTGCCAAGTTATTACACTGGGTTCCCCCAGTGCAATAGAGAGAATGGGTCAAAGTGCTTTTCTTTGAAGTTTTGTGGAGATAAATTGGGAGGTTTTAGAGGCTTAAACACCAACTGGGGACATTAGTACAATTGGTTTCTGAAATGCATTTTGTAATTTGATGCTCTATGTGCTGGTGTTATTCAGAATTTAGCAAAATTCCAAAAAAATTCATTTTCCTTTTTCAGACTCTTTTGGCAGCAAATTGCCTCATTTTAAAGTGTCTATTGTGAGCTTAGTATTTCACTCAGAGTTTTGAAATTTAGTATAGGGATTCGTTTGAGGGTTTGAATCTGGGACATTTTCAGAAATTAAAAATCTTACTAATAATAATAATCATGCAAAACTTGCTAAACCCAGTGTTTGAATCCTCGGATTCTTGTTATTTTTAACCTTGGGTTCACAGGAATATCACCACGTGCATTTGTAAATAAATATATTATTGAAAACTTCACATATGTATACAAATGTACTTCTTCACTTCTTTGTGTACTTGCCCACATCAGGTGGGTTACCGTCTCTAGTAGAGGCGATTGTACGTGTGTTTGTTCTAGTTTGTTTCATTGAGGTGGTTTGTGATTTTGATTAATTTTTCGCTTGTCTTTTTAAGGGTTTCAATTTCCTCTGTGAAGATCTCGTTTGTTGTTGTTATTGGGGCTTTTGTTCTGTCTATGGAGGTGCATTCTTCGAGTATATGTTGTTGTGTTTCTGTGCAGTTTTTGCAGAATCTGCAGTCTGTGTTGGGGTATTTGTTTTTAAAGTTACTTTTTACAGGGATCATCCTTGTCCTTGCTTTAAAGATGGCGCTTGCTTGCATCCTGTTTAGTTGGTTTATATAGGATTTTCCTCGGTTTGTCGTTCCCTTTCTGTTGTCAAGCAGGAATTTTACCTTAGATTTTTCTAGTCCTGCTTGTGATAATGTTTCATTCCATATCTTATAGGTGATTTTGTTTACCATATGTTGCGAGGATTTGTTGTCAATGGTGTATGTTTTGAACTTGTCCTTTTGGATTCCTTTGAGGTTTTGTGTCCAGCTGTTGTTTTCCTCTGAGTTGATGATTGACTCGAGGGTTTTGCTATCCTTCTTGTTTATCGACGTTAGGTAGTTGGATTTGTTTTTAAGTATGGTGTGCTCTATGTCCAGTAGCCCGGTTTCGATGTAAATGGCTTCTCTGGGTGTAGAGATTGGTGTTAGCAGAGTCCTTTTTATGATGTTGTCTAGGATTCTGTTAAGTTCGGTCATTTCTGTTTTATTCCAAATTGTACTCACTGCGCCATAGGTGATTATTGGGATGATGCATGTGCTGATCAGTTTCCATATTGTGCCCATTTCTATTGCTTTCAGGTCCTTTGCTCCAGCTATGGATAGTACTGTTTGGTATGCTGCTTCCGCTTTTCTTTTTACGTCAGCGATGTGGTCCTTGTTGTTTCTTTTGTTATTTATAATCATGCCTAGGTATTTGTACTTGTCTTCCCAGTCAACGTCCATCTCTCCCAGTTTGCAGGGTTCCTGTGTTGCCCTGTTCTTTCCATATCTCAGGGTTTTACTCTTTTCTTTTCCAAATACTATGTGGTATTTGTCAGCTGTTTCTTGGGTTATTTTTAGTATCCTGTTCAGGTCCTCTTTGTTCTTTGCAAAGAGGGCGACGTCATCCATCCATAGGAGGCATCCTATTTTTGTTGTTTCGTTTATTTGGATTCCCAGTTGTTGCTTTTCTATTTCCTTGTTTATTTCATCCATGACAGTGGCATATTTTATGACGGATAGTACTCCTCCTTGTCGTATGCTGTCCTTGATTTTGATTTCTCTTGTGGGGCCATGGTGTGTTAGTATCTTAGCTCTTAGGTTTCTGTTCACTTGGAGCACATCTATCCATGTTCTGTCCTTAAGGCCTGCATTGTGCATTGCATACATTATTCCATCTAGCCATGCCTTGTCATAGGCTTTTGTTACATCGAGAAACGTGACATATAGGTCTTTGTTCCTATTGATTATTTCCTTCAGGATGAGGATATGGTCAGAGGTGCATGTAGTTACTATGAATCACCAAACTGTTTTATTGGTCATGGCAACTTCTAAGTGTAAACACTGCCACCTAGGATTAACTGTGAAGAAAATCTTGTTTTAATGTTCTCGCCATAATTTCCTTCACAGGTCAGTCTCGGTGTCATTGATCATCAGCCCAATACGAACAAGGGAGTCATGCAAATACTACGGCATTTGTCAAAGTTTGTGCCCTCTCAGCCCGACGGTTCTCCCTACACCATAGTCACCCACGGAGATGCCCTTTCAGCCAAGCTGCATGTGACTGCCCAACGCTGCCGCCTGCTTGGCAGTGGTCAGGACAGTCTTCTTGGAATGTACCCAAATTCCCAAGAGTTTCACAAGAGGATGCTCAACCTGAAGGTATGTGCAAGTGATTGAAATTTACTCTCTAAAACAGTTATTCTGCAGGCGGACAAGCCAGTCTGCTGCATAGGCAGGTGAACGCAGTGAGGGTGCAAACTGGGTATCGAATTGCTTGGCTTCAGGTCCGCACTCAGGAGAACTCAACAGGATTCAGCAGGACTGAGCTGTCTGAGAAATGCATGTATGCGCGGAAGTGAAATAGAGTACGTCAAGTGAAATGTAGCCTGCTCCCTAATGGTCACAACAAGAACAGGCTACAGTAGACTGGTTTATCTGTACCAATTGGCATATCTCACACATAAATTAAAGTTGTGCACTATAATATCAAGTTAGTTTTTTTTTTATACAGGATCTCTTTGATGTCTTCTTCCAACCACAAAGTGCAGTTGATGCAGGGACACTCTACAATGTCAAACAGATGTTTGATATTAAACATGCCAAGGTATATATAAAAAATCTATGAAGTAAATCAAGTTAAGACATCACATTTAGAGAGTTGCATATGTGTATCCTATGCTTATAGTGCATCTTGTCTTATGGAAATTCAGCCTACACTGTCAAAATTATCAATCATAACCAGTACCAAAGACTTCAAGCCCATAAACAGTCCAGAAGTGTGACAATTATTACCAAATTTTACCGAGGGAATTTTAAGATGACAGTACTTATTCCAGGGTCATGAAACTTCTCATTTCTTCTCCAGGCAAAAGTTGCAACAAACTTTTCCGACTGTTGGGATCTGATGGACCTCACAACTCGTGGACACATCATATTGCTGGCTATGCACTTGCTCGGCATGAAGGCTGAGAGTAGCATTCCAAAAGGTAGTCTCTATATGAATATACCTTAACTTTTGTTACCGGTACATGAAACATTTTCACTGTTACATTCATGACCAGACATACATTATCTTGACCCCATGTTTCTGTATCTGCAGGTTTCAGTGAGGAAAGTAGCCTGCAGGAAAGACAATTGTTGCTTGAGAAAACTGCTGAGAGGATTCTCAATAGAGTGTGGCAAGAGGTGGACATCACTTCCATATTGGATGCACCTGTAAAAGGCAAAGACACCATCAGCTGTTCCCACTGCAAGAAAGGTAAGGTCAGAATGCGCTCAGTATGATATTACCTATAAAAACCTAAAAAAGGTAGTAACAAAATCAATGGCAAGAGTTGTGATGGCCTGCCCTTGAGTATTATATATTTTCATAAAAATGGCTTTTGTTCTTTGAGTTTCAGGTAGAGAAGAAGGAGACATGGTGCAGTGCAATAACTCCCATTGTCCTCAAGGCCGGTGGTTCCACTTGCAGTGTGTGGGTTTGTCAGATCATGTTGAACAAGATTGGTGGTGCTGCAAAACATGTGAGATGACACCTCGTGCCTCTACAGTATGTGTTTGCCGCAAACCCTTAGAAGATGCCCAAACTGTATTGTGTGCAAATAAAGACTGTTGCAGGGGCAGAGTCTTTCACCAGGCTTGTGCACAGGACTTTACCATGAAAACTCCAGGTGACAAAGAGCTGTTTACAATTTTGATATCATGAAATTTTATAAGAATAATTATGTAGACCTATGTCCTACAATCTAATATATTATGAGGTATTACTCTGCAGGTGTCACATTTTAAGTTTTGTTCACCAAGTTAGTGTTGCTAGAAATTAGCACAGCTCTGCAACTTTTACAATGAGTTCATTACACATATACATAAAATTGAATAAAGAAACTAGTTATATATTTGTATATTCAGGAAAAGTCTGGTATTGTTGTGAAGCATGCAAAAGGTCCCCTGACTTCGTGGTTGCACACAATGAAGGACTGCTATTTGAAGGACTGAAACTACTGGCAAGGCGCCATGCTATTAGAATGGGAGATGGAGAGGCAATCATTTCCTACTGGCGGCTTGATATGCCTCAATTTTTTGAGGGGCGTCATTCCACCTATTTGCCACTGGGGCATAGATTGTTGGCAGGTAGGTAACTTTATTATTTAGTTTATAACAAAAGGGTTCCAAAATTTGTGGTGCATACGTGTATTTGTGTGAAAATGTCTTTATTTTCAAATGCCTGATTTTCAGCCATTGGGACTGAAAAGGGGGGAACCGTTCCACCTCGTGTGCGTGAAGACCTTATTTTCAATCGCACTGCCAACACATTGGGGAAGGAAGGACACAACATAGAGTTGGATCTGCTCAACGAACATTATAATCGTGCTTTCAAAGGTATGGAACTGGTACCATTGACAGGACAAGCAAAAGCATGGAAATTACATCAAGAAAGTCAAATAAGCCGATTTTATTGTTTTGTAATATCACAGAAATAGGCCTTCTCCCTGAGAAAATTTAATGTGAAAGATAGTTATGTGGACATAAATATTTTATGTTGTTGTCGTTATCCAAAAGAATGCCTTATTATAGCCAAATCAAATAGATGTTGAGTTTTTGTCACCTTGAGAAACTATCTCATAAATTGCAATTTACTTCCTAAATTTAATTTAATTTATTGTGATTTCTTAACAAAACAAATTGACTTCAGCGGCTGCATGGTTTTCCTTTCATAAGATGTGTTATCTTGATGTTTGTTCCAGAAAACATCAAAGAGAGACCAGGTCACAATACCCCCAAGACGATAAGAAGATGTTCGCATCTCGTTGGACAGACCACCCAAATCATAAATGATTTGTATGCTACAAAGGTGGCAGACGTGAAACAATCTTGCCTGTATGGAACTGACAAAAAAAAGAAGGAACTGATAACCAAGTTCGTAGAAAAGTACCGCAGGAAGAAGCTGTGGAGAGCAAAGCCAGGAAGGGAACACATAGCCTTCCCGGGATATCGTCATTCTGTCAAAGTGGCAAACCCTGCAAAATTCAAGCAATACCTGTTAGACAGGAATGTGGCACTTAAGAAAGAACTTACAGTCATTGGTGTACTTCAAAGAAAATAGAGAAATAGGTTAGCAGGAATGTAACTTTTTGGGTGTGTGTTGAAACCTCTTTTATCCCGTTTTAGGAAGTGGCCTTTGTCATGATGCCTATTCTAGGAATTGAAAATTGAGACAAACAATTTCACTGTTTGACACAATGGAGTAATTTTTTATTATAGAGTTGAGATCTCAAGCAGCCAGATGACTTGTATTAAGAGTAGACAAAACATAGGCGCCTTATTTAGATACAGTGCATGATTGTCTGCACACACAACAACATCTACATTTTAAGCAACGTTTTATACAACACACTTCAAGAGCGCTACATACACAGGGTGAATCAGGGAGAACAGGTTCATCACATTCTAAGGGATATAATTGTTGCACAATTCTTTGGCGAAAACAGGTGCTCCGGTCCTTAACAAAGTCTTTCAGGCACTTATCACTGCGTCCCTGGTTTAGCGCAGCATACCAGTAAACTTTCCCGATATATGGTCCATCCCGGGCACAACGACCGCACTCTTGCCACATTTCCAGGAGATTTGATGGGAAACCCCAAATAATAACATACTCAAGGGCGGCAACATTCATCCCCATGCCATAACCAACTGTACTAAGAAGCACTCGAATGGGTGAGTCAGCCTTTGGGAATAGTTCTAAGGCATCCATGGTGGATTTTTCATCTGCATCTGCATAATAGTAGGACACCAACTTTTCCCCATTTGGTACGCCCCGGCTGATCAGTTCATACACCAAATCTATAAAGATGTCAGATAGAGTCTTGGTACTTCTGAAAAAAGAATCATCAGCTTGATTGGCTAAATCATTAGCTATGAAATATTTCTCACAAATAATCATAATCAATCATTCATGCCAAAAAAGCTTTTCAGAATATGTTTCAATAGCCAGACATTGAATGATGATACTATATGGATCCACTTAGGTTTTGGTTTTATTTATTATGTGATATTGGTGTGCCTTATTCAAAACGAATGCTGACATATGTTTGTTTGACGCTACGATAATGCTTGTTGATATATCTGCGTATGATAGATGAGTATCACTTTATAATCATGTGGAGCTATGTAACCTCATATGTTGATACGTACTGAAAGTAAATGATAGCCTTTGGTGTTTCTTCTTTCCGTGTGCACAACAGGTCAACAAACCACCCCAGCTCTTCGTTGAAATCCATACCAGACTGGCACATGACAGTTAGTGATAAGTTTGGTCTGAAGACACAAAGTGTGTATAACTCATGTATAGGTATAAAATAATATTTTATACCTATACATGAGTTACATATTATGTCAGCATGGTGTGCTTTAAGGAACTGTTCAGAATTTATGATTTGAGGAGGGGGGTGGGTAGTTTTTGCCCGAGTGGGTATTAACTTTTCACTCATGTTTCAAGGGGGGTACGTTGGGGATACTTGTGAAATTTTTAGTTTAGCTATTTTCTTGCTAAAATTACTAGACTTGGGTCACCTCGGGGTAGTCATGAAAAATTTTTTTTTTGCTAGTTATAACAAGTGCACACCTTTAAATGCCCATTCATCCACTTTCTCAGGCATTGAATCCGCAGATTCTTGTTTATCTTTACTTTGTTGTGTTGAGCCATACATACCGGTCAGCACTTTCACATATGTTACTGACATGCTCTTTGTCAAAGCAAAATAGAGTGCACAGATCCTTATAGAGCATCTTCGTCAATGTTGCACTCAAAAGAAGACAAGGGACATCTGGGTAAAGGGTACGCAACCTTGTCACTTTTGTGTACTGAGGCCGAAATTTCAATCCCCTGTAAATTGAAACACGCTTTTAATGGTATGTGTGCGTACTTATGTGAAAAAAAAGGCCTAATTGTATATCATTTATTATGTATTTCAGGTTTACAGATAATTGTTTGATTTCTTCATGTGTGTTGTGCTCTTACCAAATATCAATACAGTGGGCCTCATCAAAGGCAAGGATGGCCAGATTGTCACTGTATCTTTGTATGATCCCCAAATTTTTAACTGCAGTCTCTGGTGTTAGCAGAAGAACTGACAGTTCACCTCGCATAATTGCTGCAAAAGAGTTATGATTCATTATTCGACATTTTTTTGTGTTTGGTCAAAGTTATAAATTGCAAGGAAATAAATTTTGACCACTTATTATGCAATTATGTTTTTTTCTTGCTTACTTTCTTGCTGCTGCATCGTAGTTTTGCCATCAAGACACTCACAGGCAATGCCTGTATTGGTCAAGAAAGTCTTCTGATCTGCCATTATTGTCAGCAAAGGGCTGACAATAACAGCAGTGTGATGAGTGTCAGCATCAACCTGGAAAATAATGACCCTATAAATGTATATATCCTGATCAAATGCCATTTTGTTAGTGGGGATGAATAGCAATGTATTTTATGTATATGTCATGATTTTTTTTCTTTGCTCCTGATGTCAAGTTTTAGAAAATATATAAATTAAACTACATCACTTTATTGTCAGACCTATATATTTACAGTGTTAGCTCTGATTATCATGGCAGAAAATTCTAACCACATCAAGCAGGAGAGGAAGCACAAAAAACGACTCTTCCCATAGCCTGTGGGAAAGCAGAAAACAACATTATCTACGTTTATTAAGCTACATGATGCTGTCAGCTTCTGAGGTTTCAGCTCACTTGAGAATTTAGGGTAACATTGCCTAATCATGCCATAAAATGTGACAATGTCACTCTCCAAATACATCGCAAATTCAGTGTAAACAAACAGCTGTCACTTGTACCACGTGCATTCAAGAATCTGGGTCAAAAACTGGGTCACTCACTCCCCTGGCCACGCCCACTGACCATGTGATGTTTTCCCCCCTGTGCTAATTAGGTCACCAAGTGGCTGTCATGGTTGTCGGCCGTAGGACATGGACTCACGCTTGGAACTTATTTGGTTGATTATATTGCTTAATTGGCAAGGAGAATCACGGATCTGATACTGAATAGCAAGCAGATGCCCTGGCTGAAAGGTACAGTGTGTTTAAACCATCTGACATTGCTCTAACTTTCCTCTGGCAGGGTGTAAAGTGCCGCAACTAATTCTGTGCGGAAAATTCGACCTGCAAGGTATTCATGTTCTGCTAGTCTAGTAGTTGACAATCTATTGAAATTAGATCATGTCAAAGCGAACAGGAAAGCATACTATTACAAAACGTAATTTGAAGTATTGTGTTGTCAGGCATCATATAGGGTAAATTGAGCTTCTTTGATATTGAATCAAATCAGAGGCTGATTCAAAAGATTTAAAATCATCATGAAGCTGATTTAATCAGAATTAATTAATGAACTCAAAATTTAATTTTTTCAAGAACTTATAAAAGACAAGCAGACAACAAGTCTGATATACCTGCTACTTGGGAACTGGGTGTCATACAGAGCCCAGCTTGTAGTAAATGCACTGATTCAACTGTGCTTGTCTCACAAATAACATGGTGAAGTGTAAGTTTAATAATGTTTTTATTTTATGCACATCTTCTACATTTTGGAATATAATTTTGCTTACAACATCAATTGTTAATGCTGCATCAATGACTTTACTGAACATTTCTGTTTCTGTGTAAAAGTTTGGGATGATGTTGACAGCTTATAAAATTCATTAGATACTGCAGCAAAAATGAATAATCCCAACAGTTCAATTGCTAAAATAACATTTCAAAAGATATCTGCTTATATCAAAGTCATCCAAAGTCAGACTAGACACTTACTGACTAATAATGAGCTTTTGAAAATGGAATAATGCTGGGATTGTCCTGGTTTCATCCAGACAAAGTTGTGCGAGTTCCTCAAACTCAGTTTCTGTTGACCGCTGACTGCAGCTCGGGAATTTTGCTCCCTAGTTGGCAGCAAATAGCAGTCAGCATGGAGACAGCTCCATTGCCATTTTTGTCTGATAGTCTACAATTTTAGATGACAGCAACACGTTCATACAAACGAAACAAAGTGTAATTACGAGAATTCACAGTGATGAGCATCATGAATCTCAAGTTGTGTAAGGATATGATACAAATGCAAACTTAGATTGCTCTTAATTTATATCAATTAAAAATATCCCTTTCAATACACCCAATGAAATTAAGTAGTGTCACACAGAAGAATTCTAAGTGGCACATCTGCTTCACCAGAAACCAATCAATCACAACCAATGCCTGTGATAATTTTTATTTAAGACTTCATGCATGTTAAAAAAATTGGCTTTTAATTGCTAAACCTAAATATCAACTCAAAGTTTCAAGCTCATTCTTTCCATTACAATAAAAAATAATTACATTTCCACAATCAAGAGACAGATATTGCGATTGAAATGGAATATCTAAACAATGAACAACTCCGAACATAGGCAGTTTGATAAATTTAATCATCATATTGTATAACATCTGTAGATATTTGTAGTTTCTCTGGAGTTAACAGCATATTGAAAGTGAAATATGAAGAACTGAACAATTAAACTTCAGTTTGTAAGAATGTTCCCTGACAAACCAATAATTTTTAGCTCCTAATTAATGGTTGCATTGAAGCTGATATTGAACGTGTCATGTTAGGAATCCGTAATTTGTTTGCAAGATGCATCATCATGCAGCTGCATGATCCTCCAAATTCTATTGAAGTTAATTATTCATAAAATATTTAAACAATTTAAAAAAAGTATATTTAAGGCGAGCAGTCAGGAACCGCAGCACCTATCACTGGCAAGGTTGTGGTCTCACTCAGCCCAGTTTGGAGTCATACCCTGCTCTGAAGGGAGTTTATTTAAACAATAACATGTTAAACACTAAGCAATATAGTAAATTTGTTTTATGCACTTCTACCACATTTTGGAATACATTAATTTTGTTTATGTCGTCAATGGATAATGCTGTGTCAATGACTCCACCAAGTATTTTTGATTTTGGTAAGGGAACTTTGCTTACTACTGGTTCATATAATACTTCAGTGCCTTTAGCAAAGACTACAAGTGCAGATAATTATGTCAGTGAATTGAGATTAGAAACTGAAAGTAATCTTACAAGTGATTCAGAGGTGTTTTCAGGTAGAGGCATAAGTGTATGGAACCAAAAGGAGGCATTCCCAAATGTTACAAGTCAACGGACTGACACTAGTGATGTCAACAGTCATCAATTTGACAACGACGAAGTACTTCAAATATGGGATGTTCAAGAAAATACATTGAATGGAAACTATTGTGTAACAATAAATGTGTCTCAAGAAACAATCATGCAAGAGATTGGCAGGGACCGAGTTGAGTTCATGTATGACTGTTTCAAGAAAAACAAAATAATATTCAATCTGAAAATATGTCTGGAAAAAGACAAACAATTCCCAATAGTAGGAAAACATTGGATTATAATTGCACCAATGGGATCTTCAATATGTCCCAAGACGGCACGTGGTCATGCTGTACAAAATATTTGCATTGTGAGGATTGATAAAATTACGGAGAGCAAGATGATGCATTTTTGTACAGTCCTGGCTAATGATGGAGAAATTGGTCCCAAAAGCTCCTCGAAAGATTTACTCAAATTTGCAGAAAAACATTGCTCAATGGAAATTTCAGCCTCATATGAATATCATGCATACATGAGCAAATCATGCAGTCAAGACTCACTGGACGAAGTTGCAAACATTGCCAAAACACTTTTTCATTGGCTACATTATATCATGGGTAAGTAATACTGATATGATATGTTTCGCGACTGCTTGAACTTGCACATACATGCTTTACATGATCTCTTTATGAATTTGTCTAAGTTTAAAACTTGAATTAAAGTATTTGTAAAAAAAATCGGTCCGAAATTATTTATTTATTTTTCCGTGCACAGTCTTCCTGTTTCTCATTGCCTGTTCCTGTCTGCTGCTGATTGGCGTGGAGATTTGGAGGGGTGGAAACGCTATAATGGTTTGCTTTCTCTGCATCGGGATTGGAAATGCGTTGACAATCGGAATTTCTCTGAGATCGTCATTTGCAGGGCACGAAAGAGAATACAGGGCCCAAACAAATGGAGGAAACATCAACACTAGACAACATGATGTATCAGCGGGACAAATTATTGTAAGCAAATTAAAATGTCTAAGCATTTTCTATGATTATATTGAATGTGACTGATCAGTTTTGTTGAGGAGAATATCACAACAGCAAATGGTGTTAAAAGCGTTTTTGTGTTTGTTTCAGAATTTTGACTGCCAGATGTTTTCGAGTCTTCAGGTTGTCGTGGAAAATTTCAATGTTCTTGCAATTGCATTAATAACTATTGAAAGATATGTGGTTGTAACATTTCCCTTATTTTCCCTGAGATTTTCGAGGATAACAAAAAGGAAAGTGTATTTCATGGTTGGTATTTCTTAGATTTTCATAAAGAAAAGGTACTGCCATTGGATGATAATAGTTTTTCAAGTTGAAGATTTATATGCTATCTTCAGTTTTCAATTACAGGTTTCTATTTTCAGAGGATGATGATTGTTCTCTTTTGCTCTGCGTTGTTACCATTGCCTAAGCTGTTCACAACCGGCTTCATACTGAGGGCATGTTCTGAGATAAATGCAGTCGACTATTTCCAAATTCCAATCATATGTGGCATCTTGCTGACAGCGGTCTTTGCATGTGGCACAACCATTACGATGGTGAATGCAAGGTTTGTTCGAGTGTATAATTTCATTAATAAAAAATAGGATTACAAGATAATTTCCCGCCTTAAAAAACTTGAATAT
The DNA here is from genome assembly GCA_026936325.1 of Platynereis dumerilii. NCBI lineage: Eukaryota > Metazoa > Annelida > Polychaeta > Phyllodocida > Nereididae > Platynereis > Platynereis dumerilii. The sequence goes on along the minus strand of JAPTHN010000009.1, from coordinate 54,295,779 downwards.
TTGATTATACCCGGCCCATATTATATTTCTTGTCATATTTCTGTAAAAGTTTGCTAGTCCTGCATATCTAGAGTGTGTCTGTGCTGTTAAAGCATGATGACAGCGGTCTTTGCATGTGGCACAACCATTACGATGGTGAATGCAAGGTTTGTTCCCATGTATAATTTCATTCATAAAAAATAGGATTACAAGATAATTTCCCGCCTTAAAAAACTTGAATATTTGATTATACCCGGCCCATATTATATTTCTTGTCATATTTCTGTAAAAGTTTGCCAGTCCTGCATATCTAGAGTGTGTCTGTGCTGTTAAAGCATGATTGATGGATTCATGTTCACTCATGCAGACCTTGGGCAAAAGTATCCCTGTTTGCAAAAATATAACTCCCGTTTTATCAATTTCTATCAATAAATACATTCTCATCCACATCTCCATATTAAGTTACAAGTAGGCAAAACACCCGCATCGTGAATTCAGTCTAAACCCTCCCCCCCCCTATTTGATTTTTAGAAACATAGGTAGGCTCACTTGAAAGGTTTCTGGCTCAATAAGGAATAATGCCATTAAGCTGCAAATTATACACAAATTCAGTCAATATGCAGGCCTAGAAAGTACACACATTTCATGAAAGATGTGAGAAGGAGCAGTGTTGGAGTCCTCGAGGCTGGCCTCATCCTCGAGGCCGGCCTCGGAGCCACTTTTGATGGCCTCGGCCTCGGCCTCGGTCTCGGATGACCAATCCTTGGCCTTGGCCTTGGCCTCGGACCCTCTGGCCTCGGATATTTGTCCGAGGCACATCCGAGGCCAGCAAAATTATTAAAGTTCAATTTTGCTGGAACAGTCAATGAAATTTTCCTGTCAGTTAAGTACAATTATCTGTCAGTTTATTTCATATAAGGAACCTATAATCCTATATATTATTAGGATCTGATAGAATAACTTTCTGCTCGTCTTTTAAGACTGTCTATATCTAGGCCTATTTTAGGCTGAGTGCCAATTAAGTTATAGGCGGTGCCATTTCTTGTGATAGAAATGAGATTATAAATAGACCGACAGTATTTGCATATTTTTGAATTTGAATTTTCCTTCGCTAATTAAAAATATAAATTTCGACCATAATGATTTGAGGTTTTAAAGTTTTTGTTTACATGTTGTGCAAGATGCGTTAGTACTTGATCATTAACTTCACACACCGGAGTGTCTGAAACAACTCAACAAAATGGAATGGGACAAAATTTGTGACTGAATCTCATCCATGCCTCAAAAAATATTCCAAATAACTTTGATATAACACTAATTTGCCACTGCCTAATAAACCCAGCAATTTAGAGTATCTATATGTACATGTATATAGAAGGTAAATTCTGTAGAGCAGTTATAGTAAAGTCCGTAATGAAAGTGATCATCTTCCTCAGAATTATTTTTTAACTAAACAATATTTTTCCAGTCATGGTGAAAAAGATTAATTAATTCTTTCCCAGCAGTCTTGAAATTAATTTCAGGTGCATGGGCTATCTTAGTCTGCAATGTTTGATTTAGAAGTAAATAATTAAACATAAATGAGGTTATCAGACACTCAAAACAAATCTACTCAGTCACTCTTTCCGTTAAAAAAAAAATCCCAGTGAGATGAGTTCTATGCCCTGTTCTGTAAAATGTAATTGTCGCCCCCTTATTGTCATCATTGCAGTGTTTTGCTTGTGTCATTGAGTGAATCTTTAATTGTACTGTTATAGCCTCATCGTAAGCGATGGCTAAATGCCGATAATATATCAAGCTAAAATAGTTTGGCAGTGAACCATAATTTTTGTCAAGCCGGCCTCGGTCTCGGTCTTGGTCTCGGATGCTCATGCCTCGGTCTCGGTCTCGGTCTCTGAGGGTCAATGCTTCGGTCTTGGTCTCGGTCTCGGATGCTTATGCCTCGGTCTCGGTCTCGGATCTCCTGGCCTCGACTCCAACACTGAGAAGGAGTCTTTGAGACATTCCTGTTCATTTTTGTTGGTAATTTCCCCATGTTGAATTGTTTATTAGCGTATTACACGTAATTGATTATATTTTAGAGCAATCAACAGTTACTGAAACAGTTACTGAAAAACCCTTTTCAGTCAAACCTTTTTATTATGAAAATCCCATAAACTTGATAGCTGCCTAATTTCAACAATCATAAATAATATGTTCCCAGTTTTTGAAACACTAACAACCTTCAAGACATTTATAAAAAATTAACCTTCTACCACCTACAGCGCAAACTATACTTATTTTACAAATCCAATTTTAAATTGGCTCTTTCATATTGAGAAACGAAGGTTGTAAGTAATTAAGACTTTTATGCCACGTTTTTTGGGAAGAAATTGGAGCTTTGAATGACGAATGTTTTCATGAATTTTGCAGGATCCGCAGAAGGAATTTCGCGTCAGGACCAGGACATGAAAGTGACACCAAAATAGTCACGATTTTAGTCATAAGCGGCATCAGCTTCTTTATTTTTTCTGTTCCTGAGATATATGTTTTTGTTCATGCGATGATTGTGAAAGCTGATATTGACTTTAAAGAAGCAAATAGTTCTTTCGTTACACATAATTTCATTTTGTCGGTGTTTATTTTGCATTACAAATTGTGTGCTTTATGCAGTGGGAACAAAGATTTCTGGCAAAGTATTTCAAGCTGTAAAAACCCGAATTTGCAGAAGACAAATTCAATGATGTGGCAGAAGTTATAATATCACAAATTTGAAGACATGGTTTTTTTGGCCACTGGAATATTGACTTGATGCAGGTGGCTAGCCCACTGTTTTGTTTGATTTGTTTTCCTAACATTCAGAAGGACTATTTGAAGCATTTTATTTTATGTGAAGTTATAAGCCTATAATATTCAATGATATATATGTCATATTATGTGGCAAAAATAAAGCTTGCTTATTAAACTTTGAGCAAATATCTTGTATGTCTTGTGTATAGTATTCTAAGTAAAGATGGTAATAGTTATCGTTCTATTGTCAGTTAAAGTAAACTGCATTATTCAATTGTTTTCTATAAATGCATTTTTATTTTAAGCAGTTTTTGACATTTGGTTTGGTGATATCTACATCTACAGAAATGTACGTGAAAGCAGAGTCCTTTCGGCCAGATGTTAAGGAGGTTAAAGAAAAAGCTCTGTTTGGCTTTGTGCTGCAACTTGATTTCTATGGGGGTTTTTTTAAGGATAAATAGAAATTTAACTGCGACAATGAGTGTTGGCCTACTACTGCAGGGTAAATTATAATCAATCTGCTCACATAAAACAAAGGCACCAAATATAATATTTCTTGTTGGCAAAAACGCTGGTGATAGAACACAATTCTTTATCCTTGGTCATGGTTTCAGATAAAGAAGTAAGGTGTTGAGTATAACTACTATATTGTTGAAAAGATAGAAGTGAGGACTTGGTCTGTGGTTTTACTTATAAATACCATAACTCTTGTGCAACCCCTCACCAAAGCATATTGCACTGATAACATTGGATGATTTATGTATGTAAGTTGTTGTATGTACAAGCTCGGGTGAGAAATAAATATCTATCTAGTTGTTTGCAGCAATTTAGGAAAATAAACGAAGAAGCATTATTGGTATTAGTCTGAAAGTTTCGGATCACAAAAGAGGCATCTTACTCATCTATAGCGTCCACTCGTGACTAGTTCCATTCATTGCCAAAGTCTGTTAAGGTCAGAACGATAGTCAGATACATCGCAGTTCACTGGCCCCTACCCTAACAGATACCTCATCAATCAGAATTCCATCCATTGGATTACAGTATGACAGGTCAGTACCCACTTCTCTGAAAGGCGTCATCTGTGCAATTGATGAAACTATCGGATTTTATCCCATGTCTAGCAACATTTCTCCCTGACACTGAGCTTTTTCCCTGGTGAATACAACAAGGCGAGGGAAAATACGAAGGAAAATACAGACTTAATGAACTGAAGAGGGACATACAAGAAATTAATGAGATTGACAGGGAAAATACGAGAATCCACCAATCAGAAGCAGCCTGAGGAATGATGTCACCATGACGACACGACGTCACCATACTAATGCAGTGTAAACATCAGCAGATGCAGAGCAAGAGAGAAGGCAAAAAAAAACTGACAAGTGTTTTGGGCCTCAGATCCCTCAAAGGTGCTCCAATTTCATTGGGGAAAAACCGACATGTAGCTAATCATTTGCTCTATGGATGTGGATGGTTATTTGGTACTCGGCTCTCCTTATTTTTGCCGTACGGCACTTTTTTCGGCGATCGGCGACATCGTAAATACTGCTTTTTGACAAGTGAGTCTTACAAAATTCAGATTGACAATGAAGTGGGCCAATGACATGGGATAAATAGGTTATGACATGCCTTTGACCTGTATTTCCCAGATATTTTCACTCTCGATATTAAACAGAAGTGCGTGATATTACCCACAGAAAAGGCTAAAATGACCATAGCTGCTTTAACTAAGTGCCAAGTGCCCTTAAAGCTCCCGACCAATGGAATTTTTTTTTTGACATCTGAGTTAAATGTCAATCAAAAGCTTCACTTTTGGTCATGATAATCATAACACCAAAGAAATGGTAGCTATACAGAAACACTGCAGTCTAATATCACGCACTAGGTGCCTGATATTATCCACTTTTACCCTATTTATTTTGAACTGTGTTAGATGGAAATTTATCGGTGAGAAATATAAAATCACTGAGCGATTGGTAGTCTCGGAAATGATAAATATTTCTAATTTGTAACATGTTGTGAGCTCCAGTTGTCTACAGATTAACAAAGACTATTCGTAAGAATAAAGCGTCTTTTCTCAATTCAACTGCTTCCCAAAATTCGTATCACACCAATTGAGGGAGCTCAGCCAGCTAAGTTTTAGCTGTCACAATTGATAAATTCAAGTCAAAAATGACTGGTATTCCAAGATGTTACTTATAGATATTAAATATTACAAACAAGCTCTTTATGGTTAGAAAGTAAATCAAGAAGTGGTTTATTCAGACATGACATCGGGTTATAACAGAAAATCAATACAGTAATATGTTGCTTTATATTAGTTGACCCCTGTATGACACTGCCAGTGACGCTACCAAGGGGACAACCATGCAGACGGTTCAATAATTATTATACACAAAATAAAACAAGTAATTCCTACAGCCATCAAGAAGGACACATCACAGTGGTAATCTTGTTTATTGTTCTTCCTTTTTTCTTAAATGTATTTAGATATTAAGTATGGAAGAGAATAATTGCAAGTTTATACTTGTATTATAATATGCTGAGTACTGAAACAAATAACACTAGCTAACCTACTCTATTGCAAAATTTAATGTAACAATTTTCGACTTCACATTCAACATTATAGGAAATAAGGAAAATTTGCTTGATGTAATTTTTAAAACTATTCAAACAATGACTATATATTTTACTCCTAACATTCTCTCTCATTTCATTGAAAGTTTTTGGAAATTTATAGGAAATGCTATTGGTTGCATATTCGTGGCTCGCAGTGGGTGGTAGCTAACTCATCAAATCCAATTAATGACCTTCAAGTCAAGCATAACCAAAGACTACGAAGAACAGTTAAAAGTTTTAATAACATGTTAACCTCAACAAAACAAAATAACAATTACATCACAGTGTGCTCATCTTACAGACATTCAGCAGGCTTGGATAATCATAATCTTATTATGAAACAACAGATCAATGCACTCAGAACTCACAATTTAACTTATTAAACTCTGTAGACAGTGCTAATCATTCCTTAATGTTAACCACAGAATCTAACGATAATTTTCCTAGATTCCTTTAGGACAGTGCTTCAGTAACAGTCTCTGGACCCTAAACAAGAGTCAATATTCAGAAATAGATCCATTAAATATCAATCAATCTCATTATATTTTAGATTCCATTTAAACGATAATCAGTCCAATTCAAAGTTACATTAAATGTCACCTAATGTATGGCAAACTGAACATTTTACAATTTACCCTGATAATCAAGAGACAACAATGCACTTATCTTATCAATCAAGGTCCATCATCAGAGCACAATCGGTCCACCGACTGATAGATCAAATTCTCCACTCCCGTCGACATAACAAAACCACACTAATTGGGGTGCCTTGGACTGCTCTTTTCAAGCTGCTTAGCTGCCTCACAGCAGGGGGCCGTAGCCCTTCGGCCCTCCCTAATTAGGGACCAAGGCAGGGGGCTCCCTTGCAACCAGGCATCAAGAATAGCAAGCGGAGTGTATACTGCTCTGTTGTTTTTGTCTGATTCCGTCCTTGTGCGAGGCACTTTAGCCATTCATTTTTCCAAGGAGAACTGCAGGGCTGAATTAGTTATAATTGACTTATGACTTTCGACGCAGCTCTCTGTTGCAGCTCTCTGGGGTCTGTACATATACGATCTACTGATGCAAACCAGCCTATGTATAATTCCTATTAAAATAAACCAAATAATCTGGTTCAATTTAACGATGATTATAACAAATCCCCCCTCTTCAGATCGGAATTATACAAAAGGTGGCATCGGCATAGGACCGCTCTGATCTCCCAAGTCACTTAGGGACCATACAAAATTTATGACTGGGGGGGCTGGGAGTTTTGTCAGAACTTCCCATCAAGAATTGATGCCCCCCCTTGAAATTCATGCAGATTTTCGGTACCCAAGCCCCAGGATTCATGCGGATTTTTAGTACCCCCCTCAACATACAAAGCAATACATACCTAAATTGTTGTGCTTGTGCCCCTGGTACAGTCGCACATACAGATTCACTGACTTTTGCACGTAAAAAAGTGTGAATAAAGTGAGTTTATGGGTGTATTATCAGATATATGTTTTGTTAAATTTTCTTACCCGCCCTTGGACATCTTGTCAAAAAGTAGTACAACCTCCTTGAAACAGGCATCAAAAGTTAATACTCCCTCTGCAAAAACTGCCAACCCCCGTCCCCCCAGTCATAAATTCTGAACTGTCCCTTATAAGTTACCCACTAAGTGTGTCTCGATTCTTTCGGTGTCCTAGTAACCACCTAAACAATCAGTGTTAACATACGAGTAAACACATAAGTTCTAAACTAATTAAACACTTTTACATGAAATATACCAAAAACAGCTAAGTAAAATTACTTAGGTTAAGTCATATTATCACTTGACTTTATTTGACGTATAGCATAAGTAATCACACATACTAAAACAATTCATCAAATTAATTGACATATTTCTATTAGAACAGTATTCAATTATTGTTATATACAGAAACTACCAAAAAAAGGTTTTTTCAAGGTTTTAGTTCAGCTACATTACTGTAGAGCCATAGATACTAAGATAGGAGTTAGCTGCTGTGTGGCTATTTTCCCATAATGCTGTGTTATGGTGGTCACACTCCAGTTGGCCCAGCTGATTAATTTAGGCTGGGTAACTGTGAGTGCTAATTGACACACTTTTGAAGGTCTAGGTTGAGGCTTTGGTCAGAAGATTCTCAGTCACAGAAAAGTCAAGATGTTTTTATCTTAGAACAAATGAAAATTGTATAGTGCAATGCTACAGGCTGCTCACTCTGTGTTTTTCAGGTACGTTATTCTACTTCTGTATGTTGTAATACTAGTTTAGCCATGAATTTGCTGTGATATTTCCTAGTGATGTTGGTTATTTTTATTGTTAAAATTTGAATTTATTTGTGTGCTGTGACAGTTATTTAGAGTGCCATATTCAGAGCATTTTTTACGGATTTTCGACTGGGAGACCAAAAGGACAGTGTAGCGCCATGATGCACGACATCAGTTGGCCTGCTTAAGAGCCATTAGATTTATAACTATATTCATGAAGGGAATTGCCTACAAAATTGACTTTAAACTGTCGAGCTGACTGATAATTTTGGACTTATGCCAAGTTTTGGATTTAAAGCAAGTTCGACAAATTCAAAATTTATGAAAATTGGAAATCAGGAAGATGACGTATTGTAAAGACAGTACATATTTGATGGGGAAAGGTCAAGCATTGTACTTTCAAATACATACAAGAACTACAAAATGACAAACCAAATATTAAATTATTGAGAGTCTCCAGGGAAATTGGTCTCGCAGTGGTACCAAGTTGGCAATGGCTGAGAGACCAAACATGGGAGACCATTTGGTCTCCGGTTACTATGTTAAAAAACGTACGGGCCACAACACATTTTTGAACAGGTGTGCCGGTTATATCACCAAATTCAATATGATTTAGTCAGCGGGCATCCTCTAGTCATAGGCGTATCCTCAAAATTTGGGAAACACTAAAATTCGGGTGAAAAGCCTAAAAAATTACACTAATGAATGTTTATGAGTTCCAGCCAATTTTATTTGAAAGGGTATTAAATCTAGATTTTGAATTTCGGGCAGATGTCGCTAACCCCCCCCCCCAAAAAAAAATCGTGTGCGCCATACGCCTATGCCTCTAGTGCATGTGGAGTGTGGACAGTTGCATTCTGCTGTTAGTGAATTTAGTGCATGATTACTGTGTATTTATGGAGATTATCATATCGACCACATTCGGGCATATACTTACTACTACCTACGACTAACTACGAAATAAATAAGGGAAATATAATGACTTGCAATGCTTGGCTTGGCTCTGAGAAGACCCGAGATCTTGTTTGCATGACCAGTTTGTTGAGCTCATTGAAAAGTATTTATCTCATCTACTCTTGTATTTGTAGGGAATGCGAGTAGAGCTCATTTGTGTTAATGTGTCTCTTATAATTGGAAGTATTAATTTCCAGAATATGCCGCATTGGTCATATGCATGAGACTTGAACATTATTTCAGCTACTGTACTGCAGCTTGCAACTGATTGACTGCTGGGAGTAAATGCAGATTCAATCCTGCTTATTTATTCTATTCAAGACACAAGATTTAGATCAAAGTTAAACATTTATTGTGCAAAACTATGAAACATAAATTATAAATACAGATAAGTCTATTGGACACAATTTAACATTATAGCAAACCTATTTGTGATCAGGAATACAACCAGATTTATCAATATTTTTGATATTACATACCTCTTCAAAATACTTTTAGAAATAATTTTAAATCAACACAATTGCCAAAGCCATCAATGGATGAATTAATAAAGATTGTCAATGGATGTAATAAAATAGTCTGGCCATAAAGCTAAGTTTTCCCAGATAGTGTTGCCTCGAAAGGCTCACTTGCACTTGCAGTGCCTTTTTAATGATGTAACTGCAAGACCAAATAGTCTCCCAGTTGACAGATTTAATCTCCCATTCCCAGTCATTGCTAATCAATAAGTATCCCTGGTAATTTTTCTTTCAAAGACTTTCACTATTCTTCTCTGTATATACATTATATTTCTGATGACTATGTCATCCTTTTTGAATTCAATTGTCAATACTTTGAAATTTGTCGCAACTCCTGAGGCTCTAATTATTATGAATAGATTTCATAGGCTACTTGTTTATACTGTGTTTATTTACTGGGTTGGGTGAACAGCTTTTTTATAAAGATGCGTCACCTAGTCTAAATTTGTTTTTTGATAGATGAATAAATAAATAAATTAATTAATCTTCAACTGATCTATAGATGTCTTGAATTGAGGTCTTACGAATATTTGTTTAAGGTTGTTCCGTCGGTCTCACATTTGATAATCCTCTGCATCAAATGTAATGCAGAAATGCGTTGATGTTATTTGGTTGGTCTCTAGGGAAGTTTGGTTGCTGCATACCAGGTCCTGATTACCTGAAAAAGTCAATTTGACCATGTTGATTTCCCTGAACAAGCACATAGGGGTCAAAAATAATTGCTCATCAAGAAAAACTGTGTATATGCTGCGACAATTTTCATGCGTTGATTCTATAGAAATATTTCACATAAAATTACTTTGAATGTAGAAATGTATTTCTTAAAGAAAAGTTAGCTATCTTTCGATGAATAAATGATTTAGATGATATATTTAGATACTGTGGGTGGCAGAAGTATACACCCCCCCCCCCCTGGAGAAGTCAATTTCCTGTCATATCTTCCTTCAGAAAAGTATCATCAATCCAAACTTCTACAATTCTTACTGACCTCTCTTGCAACCAGCGGTGCCGGGAGGAAACGAGGTTGGCAGGGGCCGTCGGCAAGAAAAGGGCAACTTTAATGTAGCGGCAAAAAAAAATTGTTATATATACTTTTTCTTTGAGATGATAGGGACAGATAGATATGATAAGTGCAGACCTGTCATGTTGTGGCTCATTGGGACACTGAGAACGTGGCACATTTGGATGCATTTCATAATGACAGAATATATATTTCCAATATGACCGAATTACCTGGGACATTACACAATAGTGATACAGGCCGCAGTGAATTGGGGCGTGGGGGATTACCATGCTGTTTTGTTAAAATTTATAGCAAAGCTCTGTGTGTTATTAACATTGACTGCACCCAGGACAGTTTATGTCAAATGATCTGAACTTTTTAAAGTTATTAACTTTTGTGCCCCTGTTCTCCCTATGGGTATATGCTTCAGAAAGAATTTTGTTATTGGAAGCTTTTAATCTGCAAAATAATACTACCAAATCGGTATATCTATTTTCGTCAACTGCTGTGCCTTCTTGCAAAGACCAACTCATACCAAGAGCATATTATTTGTTATGCAGCTAGGTGGCTGAGTGGTAAGTAGCCCACCTGCTCCTCTGAAGGTCTTTGCCTGCATCAGACGTCAAATTGGTGGTCCCTTGTATCAGTGTCTATGCTGGGCTAGCAAAAGATCCCTCACATGGGGAAAACATGTTGAGGACTCCGCTCTCTCCTCCATCTCATCAACCCTCGTGAGTGCTTGGAACTGGGCTTAGAGGGCTGCACTACTATCTATCTCTATCAATCTATCAGTAGTAGTATGCATGTGTCACTGACTAAATGCTTCATAAATGTCCAATGGGATGATTCGATCCAAAGTATTATTTTGTAGACTTCCATGACAGGATCAATAAATGTGTACCAGGTGTGTTTCCTCTGTTTCATCATAGATTCATGGAGCATAGATCTGTACAAGGCTGAATGGATTGGAAAACAGAATAGAAAGGACACAGAATCTGCAAAATAACTGCCAATTTGGATCCCATATTTTCATATTCAAGAACTCTATTAAGTTACTAATTATATTTCTGGGAGATGGTGGGCTTGAGGGCTTTTTTGAAAGGATTAGATTCTATACTCAGTATGAGTGAAATAATTAAAATATATCTGTACAGTCTAGAAATAAATTATTACTTGGGGGGAGGGGATATTTCTTAAAGCCAGTACATTAACAGTTCAAGCCAACATTTTAAATCTTTCCCGTCAATGTAAAGCACCAGCATCTAAAATCTTGTCTATCAATGTAAAGCGCCTGATGCGTGCTATCTATTGATCAGTTTTTGAAATACTAGAACTTTTGTTTGCTGCTGTATAGCTTTTCTGTCTGATTAGCTTTTTGTTTCTTAAATCCAATTTTTTTTGACAGTTTTAAATTTTTTTCCCCCAATTTCTTTTCCCACAATTTTCTTTTCCCCCTAACTATTATTTTTAAAAATTTTCCCCCTCTTTTGTAATTTATAAATTCTTCCATTTTTTTTCCCACATTTTTTTTCACCTTATTTATTGCATGTACAATGTAAGTATTGACCTGATTTGGTTTATCTTTTTAACGGCATGAAAAACTGTTTTCTTACAATTTTTAATGAAAAAACTTTTTATATTGCCCTTAGAATAGCAATTACACACTCTATATTCAACTGCTAAATATGACTGAAATCTATTCTTAGATAGTCTATATCTTAAGAATGCGGACTTAATAGCTATTTAATCCGATTAAAATATATGTTCAATGATGATGTTTGTTGAAATAAATATATATAACTGTCACATTAGGAGTGAAATAAATAATATCCTGTCAAGTAAAACAACTCCTCCCCCCAAATATCTAATGAGATGACTATTACTCAAGTGTCAGTCCTTCCAGATTAAGAAATATGAATGTATTAGTTGAGCACACTTAGGAAAATCATTGGATTAGTTGTGCACATCAAGTAAAATCAGTGGATTGGTTGTGCACAACAAGAAAAATCAGTAGATTGGTAGTGCATATCAAGAAAAATCAGTGGATTGGTTGTGCACATCAAGAAAAATCAGTGGATTGGTTGTGCACATCAAGAAAAATCAGTGGATTGGTTGTGCACATCAAGAAAAATCAGTGGATTGGTTGTGCACATCAAGAAAAATCAGTGGATTGGTTGTGAACATCAAGAAAAATCAGTGGATTGGTAGTGCACATCAAGAAAAATCAGTGGATTGGTTGTGCATATCAAGAAAAATCAGTGGATTGGTTGTGCACATCAAGAAAAATCAGTGGATTGGTTGTGCACATCAAGAAAAATCAGTGGATTGGTTGTGCACATCAAGAAAAATCAGTGGATTGGTAGTGCATATCAAGAAAAATCAGTGGATTGGTTGTGCACATCAAGAAAAATCAGTGGATTGGTAGTGCATATCAAGAAAAATCATTGGATTAGTTGTGCACATCAAGTAAAATCAGTGGATTGGTTGTGCACAATTCTAAAGATTAATTAAAGTACTTCTAATACAAATTGAGGGAGCAAGGGGTCCTTTCATCATTTTTGCCAGTTGCGGCTGTTACTTCAAGATATCATGCATCAGATATCAAGAGAAAATTGACACATGAGAAGACTAGTTGAAGAAATTTAATGAAAGAACACAGTCTACCTAATTCAAACTCTAACCCTGTGGATAAACCTAACCAGGGAAGGATTGGAGACATTTTGGGCCAGTGACAAAAAAAATTAGATGGGCCTCCACATTCCTATTTGTATTTATGCCAAGGTTGAGGGGCCCATTTCGATATAGGGCCCTCCCACATCAGGGCCCGTACTTAAAAGTTTGATTGCATCAACCCGATCACAACTTTAGGCGAACATTTTGGCTTTTTCTTTATATTTCATTTTCTTCACTGGGCCGAGGGCGTTATTGCCCCCCCCCACCCCGCCACCCCCCGCCGAGTGATTTGGCCCATATGGCAGCTGTAACTCTGCCACATACAGTGCCGCCTGTAAGTAAGTGAAACGCATGACATTGTGCCATTGCATCAATGCTAAACATCCTCAGCCAAACTGCTTGTGGAAGCATGAATTCTCATCAGATGAAAGGGAAACAAAGTGGGTCATAAAGGACGATGTGTGAGGCAAGTGGGATAAAAATAGCAGCCCATTTTCTTCGCTGTAGTCGGAGTTAGGTATGGGTCAAAGTCTTTGATAAGTAAGTGAACCACCCTTCCCTATGTTTTAACATTAGACCTGCGTTTCACTTACTTATCAAAGACTTTGACCCATACCTAACTCCAATTACAGCAAAGAAAATTGGCTGCAATTTTTATCCCACATGCCTCACACATCGGCCTTTATGACCCAAAATGTTTTCTCCTAATCGGATGAGAATTCGTCCTTCCAGAAGCATTTTGGTTAAGGATGTTTAACATTGATGCACTGGCACAATGTCATGCGTTTCACTTACTTACAGGCGGCACTGTAGGCCAGTCCACCCCTGTACCTTACCCCAATTGTAACCGTAATTTTAAACCTAATCCTGGGTCTGTTTTCACATCTGATATGTTTACCCTGTGTTTTGTCACTAAATTTCAGTCTGAAATACCTATATCTTCATTATTTTGGTCATTTCATTCATATTTATTTGAAAAGTCATAACTTGAACTGGCCATGTTTGCCACCTTGCTCCCTTTTAAAAATAACTTGAGCAGTTTATTATGCAATGTCATACGTACAGGTCCGCGCATCTCGCAAACTGCTCCTCTACGATTATTGCAGGGAAGGTCATTCCATTCTCCTCTACTTTGTACCACACACCTTTCATGACGCCAAGTGGGATTCGATCCCTGCCAGGATTGAAAGGTCAGTGAAGAGCCGTCATAATCCCATTTGTAGCTTGAAATGTTATTGTCGCCAACTAAATCTTTCAGGCCAATATATGGTCCTTTATCGAGACCGGAAGCTGAAAATAGAGGGAATTTCTAATGACTAGTAATAGATATTGCAGATTATATAATCAATACGCCTTTTTCTATTCGTAAAAATATTATTCATGTCTTCTTTTGAAGTGTCATATTACCAGCAACAGGTTGCAATATAATAAATCAGCATTGTGCCAAATTAATACATTGTACATTAATTTAAAAAAGAACCAGTCCTGAAATTCAAATAAGCTCCTTGCCAATTTCGTAATGCTCACGGTTCTAAAGGTATTTAAGCTACATATTTTACAAAAATAACAACCTGATTAGGAATTTTGAAATTAACTATTTTTGAAAATAATAACCTAAACATCAGAGAGAGGACACAACTTGATGCCCAAGAGCATGGAATAATGGAAATGCGACCATTTTAAAAAGCAATAATTCAGTTTTTTCAGCTCTCAGAATAGTCAAGACTGCTTCTTTCAAATCCAGAATACAATATATCCTCAAGTTGGCCAGCTGTGAAATCGTGTTGTTTACCACTCTGAAATTCTTGTAGTAAACAATTTGATTGTCTATGGGTGATTTTGGGCATGCGTTACTGAGTCTGGAACTTTTCTTGATACTTGAGCACATGTAGCTAACAGTTAATACTATTTTTTTTGGTATTGATGGAGCCACAAGTAGTAAGCATTTTGAGAAAGGAAGGAGCCGCAAATTGCAACATTTTCAAAAAGGCTATATGCCAAATAGAAAGAAATCGATGGATGTATGAGCATAACAAAATGCAACATAGCTGCAAAGCAGCAGACCTTCAGTGAAGAACTTCACAACAATGAATGTGGTTTTCTATCGTTGGGAGCATGGCTGACCCAAAAACAAGACTATTTACAATGGATTTGTCTTGTTCAGTTTCATAACCTAGATAACATAGACTATATGTGTACCGAATTTAATGGATGTAAATGCAATAGAATCTTAGCCGGAAAGGAAAAAATTATTTTAATTGTTATTCTAAATATTTTAAAGATTTAAGAAATAATTATTATGCATCAATCAGACAATCAAAAGACACTACTTGATCAAATAGGCTATATTTGTAGCAATTTCATCCATGCATACGCAATAATGAGTTGGTCTTGAAAGGCAAACAAAAAATAATAATTTTTCATATGGTTTCTCAATATTTCAAAAGTACAAAACATCCGTCATTCAGAACATAAAAAAGCACATTTAGACCATATAGGCTACATGTGTTCCATTTAATCTATTTACATGTGACTTTGGTCGAGTCATATCCTGGTAACCAGTGCATGTGAAAGCAAATTGACCTCAAGTAGAAAGCAGCACAAGTTTTCAAGTTTTACATAGAGAGAGAGAGGGAGAGAGAGAGAGAGAGAGAGAGAGAGAGAGTGAGAGAGAGAGAGAGAGAGAGTGAGAGAGAGAGTGCCAACATTGGGTGTGTTGTGAGGACAAATTGTTGCCTAAGACCAACATTATGAGGACGTTTGTGCATTGTGAGGACACAATGTGTGTCCTCACAACGACGTTGTCTAGTTTGAATATTTAGCTTTTGAAATGCCGAGAAAACTTGTATTGATATTGTGAGGACATGTCCCCACAATGCTTTGACCATATCTCAACGTTATAGGAGGTGGTGCCATCTATGATCTGACTTCTGAAACGTGTGACCCCCTAGTGGCCATATGAGAGGTCAATGTCCTCACAATATGATGACCTACTTTTAAAATGTGTGTCCTCACAATGCGGATTACCTACTTGGGACCGCTTGAGGGTGTCACTGTTGCGGCTGCCAAGGAAGATCAATTCCTACTTCAGTGCAAGCTTATTGTCACGGATGTAAAGAAAAGAGGCACAAAAAAAGTTTTTATGTCATAAATTAATAAAAAATTATAGAGAAGGTTAGCAATGAGAAAGTGAAGTGTGAGAGTAATGGGGGGGGGGGGATTGACAGGGTGACAGAACACATGCAATGAAAAGAAATATCTTTTGTTTTCAAAAAAAAAAAAAAAAAAAAAAATGGAGTCCAACGTTTTTTGCAAAAATTTTGCACTAAAACCTCAATTGCTCGTAACCTAAAGGAGATATTGACGTCTGGTTTTGACCTTTTCTTTGCAATTTTGTACCTTCATCTATATTTGCCAAAATGTTAGCCGCATTTCAATCGGACAAGGCATGCCGATGACGTAAAGACATTTTTTCCAAAAAATTGGCACGGAAAAAGTTTTTAAGAAAATTATTTGTTGTTGCAGGAATGTGTTCTCCAGAGATTTCGACTGGGCAAAAAAAAATATGAATGGAATAGCTTGAACGAATCCCCTACTTACACGTTTTTTCCCCGAAAAAAGGTCAAAAATGGGGGGTTAAAAAATTTTAAACTTAATGTGGGTTCATAAAACTAGCCATGCATGAAAATCCATTGGGAAAGGAGCATAGCTGCACTTTTTCCGTTCCGATAGTATAATTGACTGCGGAGCTATGAGGAAAAGAGTGAAAAACGTGCACTTTGCGTTCCCGCTTATCACCCAAAAACCGCAACGGGGAATCAGAGGAAATTTGGCACAAGCGGACTTTAGATGTGTTACCAAGGCCCTGTAACATTTGGTGATTTTAGGTTGAACCGTTACGGAGATACCGATTTTTAAATACGGTATGCCGAAGAGCACCCTAGTGGCCAAAATTTAATTGGAGAATCTCAGGTAAAATGGTTAGAGATGACACTAATGAGGACCCTTGGAGCAATCTCTCATAGGAAGAACAGCAGAATCCAGGCATTTATAAGGGCAAGAAATCCAAAAAACCTCCGTTTTGGCATTTTTCCAAGAAAAATTTTCATAATTAGACAAATCTGGTTAGAAGCCTGGGAATGGTGGCAAAAGGTGAGGTGCAGTTGGGCTCACGTGTCTATAAAAAAAAATTAATACCCTAAGAGGGAAACATTTTGAATGGCGGCCACTTTTCGAAAAGTAGCGCCGTTCGCTGATTAGAAAAATTGACCGATGAAAACTTTGGCAGAATTGCGAGGACATGGTTTGTCCTCACGACGTTATCTCTTCACTAGTTGAAATATTGATGAAAAGTTCATTACTGAGAAGAGATTGGGCAGCTAGGATGCTGTGCTATGATGGTCCAGCATTTCGGTGCGCCTAGGATGCTTGGAAGTACATGTCCTCACAAATTAGGTAAAAAGCTAACTGTCCGACAAAGCAGGTTGGTGTGGCATAGTAGAGAGAGAGAGAGAGTGAGAGAGAGAGAGAGAGAGAGAGTGCCATCATTGGGTGTGTTGTGAGGACAAATTGTTGCCTAAGACCAACATTATGAGGACGTTTGTGCATTGTGAGGACACAATGTGTGTCCTTACAACGACGTTGTCTAGTTTGAATATTTAGCTTTTGAAATGCCAAGAAAACTTGTATTGATATTGTGAGGACATGTCCCCACAATGCTTTGACCATATCTCAATGTTATAGGAGGTGGTGCCATCTATGATCTGACTTCTGAAATGTGTGACCCCCTAGTGGCCATATGAGAGGTCAATGTCCTCACAATATGATGACCTACTTATAAAATGTGTGTCCTCACAATGCGGATTACCTACTTGGGACCGCTTGAGGGTGTCACTGTTGCGGCTGCAAAGGAAGATCAATTCCTACTTCAGTGCAAGCTAATTGTCACGGATGTAAAGAAAAGGGGCACAAAAAAAGTTTTTAATATAAATAAATTATAGAGAAGGTAAGCAATGAGAAAGTGAAGTGTGAGAGTAATGGGGGGGGGGGACAGAACACATGCGATGAAAAGAAATATCTTTTTTTTTTGCAAAAATTTTGCACTAAAACCTCAATTTCTCGTAACCTAAAGGAGATATCGACATCTGGTTTTGACCTTTTCTTTGCAATTATGTACATTCATCTATACTTGCCAAAATTTTAGCCGCATTTCAATCGGACAAGGCATGCCGATGACGTAAAGACATTTTTTCCAAAAAATTGGCACGGAAAAAGTTACTAAGAAAATTAATTGTTGTTGCAGGAATGTGTTCTCCAGAGATTTCGACTGGGCAAAAAAAAATTTGAATGGAATAGCTTGAACAAATCCCCTACTTACACGTTTTTTCCCCGAAAAAAGGTCGAAAATAGGGGGTTAAAAAATGTTAAACTTAATTTGGGTTCATAAAACTAGCCATGCATGAAAATTCATTTGAAAAGGAGCATAGCTGCACTTTTTCCGTTCCGATAGTATAATTGACTGCAGAGCTATGAGGAAAAGAGTGAAAAACGTGCACTTTGCGTTCCCAATTATCACCCAAAAACAGCAACGGGGAATCAGAGGAAACTTGGCAAAAGTGGAGTTTAGGTGTGTTACCAAGGCCCTGTAACATTTGGTGATTTTAGGTTGAACCGTTACGGAGATACCGATTTTTAAATACGGTATGCCGAAGAGCACACTAGTGGCCAAAATGTAATTGGAGAATCTCAGGTAAAATGGTTAGAGATGTCACTAATGAAGACCCTTGGAGCAATCTCTCATAGGAAGAAAAGCAGAATCCAGGCATTTATAAGAGCAAGACATCAAAAAAACCTCCGTTTTGGCATTTTTCCAAGAAAAATTTTCATATCTAGACAAATCTGGTTAGAAGCCTGGGAATGGTGGCAAAAGGTGAGTTGCAGTTGGGCTCACGTGTCTATAAAAAAAAATCAATACCCTAAGAGGGAAAGATTTTGAATGGCGGCCACTTTTCGAAAAGTAGCACCGTTCGCTGATTAGAAAAATTGACCGATAAAAACTTTGGCAGAATTGCGAGGACATGGTTTGTCCTCATGACGTTATCTCTTCACTAGTTGAAATATTGATGAAAAGTTCATTACTGAGAAGAGATTGGCGTCTAGGATGCTTTGCTATGATGGTCCAGCATTTCGGTGCGCCTAGGATGCTTGGAAGCACATGTCCTCACAAATTAGGTAAAAAGCTAACTGTCCGACAAAGCAGGTTGGTGTGGCATAGTAGAGAGAGAGAGAGAGAGAATTCTTTATTCTTGTGAAATGGGCTCACATACTAGCCCCCAGCCCTCTTGGGCATACAATTCACTTTAAAATAATACAAATATAACAGAAGTGTGCATAATAAGAGTTTCCCAGAAGTAGGCCTGCCACTATGTTGGAAGAAAATTACATTTTGCCAAATGACTTTTGCCCGTTTTTTTTTCCAAACATGTGAGACTCATATATCTTAAATCTCACAACACATTTTACAAATGTTTCTGTGTTTTAAAAGCTGGATTGATTTTTTTTTCGGTAAAGTTGCATCCATGAGCATATATTGGCATCAAGTGATTGAAAGAGTGAAGAACAGGGTTTATGTTTCTGATTGTAATTAGCTCTGACATTTGGTCAGGAACACTGTAACTGGTCAAAAATTGGAATAAGGTCAATTGAGGGTCAATGAAACTCAAAACAGGCAGATTTGCAATTTAATTAGCTGCAATTCACTTTAGCAAAGCCTTCAGTGAATAAATCAGACACACCCCCAAAGGTGACCTTCACTCATGAGGGTGATTTCGCCGATTGGAGCACTTCCGTAACTCATACAGCTATACTTCTCACAGCAACAGGGAGGTCTCTCCAAGAGCTTTAAAATGACAGGTGTTAGGTCTCCGAGGAGTCCATAGTTTTTACACAAATTGCCATTAAAGTTTTGAAGTGGAGAGAAATGCTGCACGCTGATTGGCTGAGACGCTCACGATGCAAATCTATCGTAATGTGCAATTCCTGAGAGAGTCGTCTAGGGTAGATTCTCTGGGTGCTGCAATTCGGCTCACTTCAAACAACTCAAAATTGCTTTCCACACAGCCATTGAAAGACTTGCTGATTAATATGTAAATGGCACAGCCATGAAATTCGCGCAGCTCTTAAAAAGGTTTTTTAGAACAAGATTTAGTTCATGGTCTTACCATAACTTTCATTAAATTTATTTCATATTCAATGTTTGAAAGGCCGTTATGTTACTGTTTCAAAGGAATTGAAAGACGGATATATAGAAAAATAGAGAGAAATTTAGACTAGAAACTATTAGAAAGATAAAATAGATCAAAATAGAATATATAGATATATAGATAGATAGATTTGATGGAAAATACATAGGATTAAGAATAAATAAAATTGATAGATAATCAGCAAAATAGTAAAAAGGAAGACAACACTGAAGGGTGCCAAATTTTTAAAGTCTAAGCTACATTATTGATATTACATAACAGTGATAACAAAAACAATAACATGATCTGCATGTAGATTAATTGCTCACTGTTACATAATCATCAGTTGACAAGGATTATGTAACCTTAATTTTGTTATGTTTTCTTGTTGTCTGTTTTGAAATGAAATGAATCACATGTTAATAATTTAATTTAGCTTGTCAAGGCTTACAATTAACTATTCCATAAAAATAATAGATACAGGGAATATTAATAGAGAAAATTGAATTTTTAAGACTCTTTTGAATATGAATATGTCATGTTTTGTTAAATTCGAAACTAAATCATTGATAAGAAGCTGGACCCACTAATTTCCTGCTGTCGACCATTGATGTTGAGACCATCACTTTTGAAACCTTTCTTGTGCTCAATTCGCTTCGCGAAACGGCCTTTGGCCGTTTCGCTGCGCGAATATTAAACAGAGTCCTTCAGTTTCCCAAGCAGTCCCAGTCGTATTTTTTGTCTGACATGGACCTGAGACAGGTCTGACATTCATTAAAATTTTTGGTAAAAGCCGATTGTCCGACAGCTTTTGCATGCATTGCCGTTAAGGGAAAAAAAAGTTTTTATAATTTTTCTCATTATTTCAAAAAGTACAAAAATATAACTAGCAGACCATCAAAAGGCACAACCAGACCAAAGAGGCTACATGCTTAGCAAATTACATCCATGCACATGCAATAGGTGCTGAATTGAGGTCGGAAACGATCGATACACACATTGCCTGACCACCGGGCTGGCGGACTGGCATAATTTTTCCAAGTGATAACAATACCTTCTTCAAACTTTTTTCGCTGAAGATAAAAACCCTGGCTGCTTGTTCTCAGAAAGCCATACCTGCCAGAACAGCTGTTAGCTCAGCATGCTTGCTTGCACTGCCGATCTTCACCAGACTTCCATTTCTTCTACTGCATGCCAGATTGTGATCATTGTAGTTCGCCAGGGTTCTATTTATGTGACAACACGATTCTCCAATCACCACTGAGTCTGTAGGACAGACATAACCTAGAGAAAAATATATATAAGAGAAGGTAATCGTCAAATACAAGAGTCTGTAGGCCTGCAGGTTCATGGTGGGGTTTCCAGCCAGTCAACTGAAACAGTTTTAACTGTTTGAAATAGCATTGAAATAACTAGGTGTAGATTTGTGACAAAATAAGACTGTGTATTAACTGTGTGTATTTAGATTACCAATTGTGCTGAGTGCTCCTCCAGTTAGGGTTACTGCATCAATGAGTCCACCAATGTTTTGAAAGTAGCAAATGTAAGCTAGGTAATTTTTTCTGTATACTCCAATCACTTTGTCCAAACTGCTGATTGTTCCTCTGAACAGGGCAAAGTGGTAACTGTCAGCACTATCCTGTGAGCAGAATGCTTTACCAGCAACCACTGTATCATTTCTTATCAACTGTAGATTCGATAAATATGAAAAATTTTCCCCATTTCGTCCTTTTTGACAGGTTGCATCAACAGTGACTATAAGCACAAAAGCGATAGCAAATTGTCCAGAACAAAGCATCATTGTATACTGTTGGATGCACTCTAGTAAACTGAAGAGAAAACTCAAAATAGCTCTAAGAATATTTTCTTTCATTCTCATTACAAATTCATTCAAGTGTTTTCCTGTCAGTATTGTTGATTGCAAAATCAATTCATATTTCTAAAACTGTGATTCCCTAATGGATTGGTGCACTGAAATAATAATGTTCAAGATCTTTTGTCCATCCTATTATATATTTATACATTTTGGCGCAAGGAAAAGATATGACTTTCCTGTAACGATGCACTAAGTCACAGTTCCTTTTAGACGAACAATCAATTCACTTATGCTGCAAAAACTTGCAAGACCAAAAAGAATTATCTTCATCATGAATAATCCATTCCCATCTTGAACATACAGTATGTACCCTGTGCGAATTTGGCAGTCGTAGGCCACCCAGATTCCTCAATCCTAAAGGTGAAAGAAATAGCTCAAGAAACATGAACTTTGTGAAGTCAGATGACTTCGAAAGGCCTACAGGTATCCTGAGATATGAGGTAAAAAATCACTGTGATCCCTCCATGGGAGATTCCAAACTATTCTTGTAGCTTTACACTGACTGATACATAGATCTTTCATGTCATTATCATATAAAGCACTATTGGAACCATGAAAGCTAGCAAAATGTTTATCTAACAAATAAAAATAACAATAAATGTCATTGCGAATCAGCGGCGTAGCCAGAAATCCATGAGTGGGGGGCCAAGGGGGGGCCAGGGTCTAAACTAGGGGGGCCAACCTTTCGCGGCATTTTTGCGACATCACATGGATAAAAATTGTCACAGCATTACAAGCTTTCTTTACGAATGACTCAGCAATATTTACCATCTTATCCTTTGTGACTGATTAAAAGAATGTCCATACATCTCATACTTACACTAAAATCAGTTTGGACCTATCAAAAAATAATGAAACAGATTCTATGGTTCCGATATTAAAAGTATGACAATGACACCTCATCAATTATCATGAGTCACAAAGAGTATCTTTTGCAGTGAAATGGCCCTCTTGTTTTTTTGTTTTTTTTTCATAACTGTCTTTGCAAGTTTTGAGTATATTCCTGCTAAAAATGTCCTCTTTTTTACATATTAGGTCTAAATCAAATATTTTTAAAAGTCTTTTCGATGGAAATCTCCCCAACTCCTCAAGTAAGCCTAAAAGGTAGTAGCAATTTGTGCAAATGACAGAATTGCCAAAAATGTAGGGAAATTCCATGCATATATGAAAAATTGAGCAGTTTGTACAAATCACTCTGGTAAATCAGATCTGTTTAATTAGAAAACTTTCAAAGGAGCATTATTTCTTTAACTGAGCAGTGCTGACAGAAAGATTTCCTCAAAACACTCTGATTTTAGATGTTGTATGGAATCTCTAGATACGTAGGCATACTGGAAGGGGGAGTAGTCACCCTCCCCCAAAAAAGTTTGGGAAACAATAAGATTGGGTCAAAAAGGCAAAAAAATTATGGCAGATAATTAAATAAACATTGTTAAGAATGTTTCAAATAAAAGAGATTTCTTTGGGAATATTATTAAATTTAGATCCTGAAATTCGGGCAAATGTCGCTCACCCCCAAAAAGGTTTGTCTGCAGTACAGATATTGCCAAATTTATTCGAATTAGGAAGTCACAAATAATCAAATGCCTTAGACTTTTCAAAGGGCAGCTATTATTCCAGAGAAAATTGGATGTATAAGTGAGCGCCAGCGAAGGCCACAACGACATGTTCCAGCGACTTGCTGCTCCAATAATTTTTTCAAAATTTTCAAATCTCAAATGGGGGGGCCGGTGGGGGGGGCACTTATCCATTTGGGGGGGCCCTGGCCCCCCAGGCCCCCCCCATAGCTCCGCCACTGTTGCGAATTGCTACTTGCTGGGAGTGGTATTTTGGTAGAATTTTGAGTTTATGCTTTAAGAAAAGTTTGCTGCTCTGGATAATGTAAATGTCATTTAATTAAATTTTCAATAAGGGGTCAGTGTGGCGAATGTACCTGGACTTTGTTATAAATCTACTGGCCTTTTCCTGGAGTGTTTTGATCCGCGACATTTCTTTGCATTAGATGTTTCTCTAGGCTAATATTGCATATGAAATACATAGTAAAATTAAGGTATTTTTGAATATTTTCCAGGATATATATTGATATTGTGTGCTTTAATCCAGAAAGAACTGAAATGATACTAACTATTTGGTTAGCCTTCATTTATTTCTCTGATTGTCATGTTGCTCTGGTCCGTTATTTTTGTATGAGGGCTGTCAAATTTCTCCAGCAAAATGGTACGAGCTTCCATGCAGCTTTTTGACAATTTTAATCTCAATAACTGGTTAGCATAGAAATAAAAATTAAATGTGGAAAACAAACTCTAAGTAAGGAGGGCTGCCTCCAGAAAAAAACAACAACTCAAGCTTATCAAAATAATAGATCAGAAGTTAGAGAAGGTTAAACATTGTACATCATGCCTGGACATACATGTTGCAATATTGCATGGCATGCTGTGTTGAGCCTCCTGTTTCTTTTGATTTATTACAGTGACAAGCTTTATTTCTTTTCTGGAAATAGTCCTACTCACAGAGAGTATGTTAAACCAAATTTTGGATTTTTATTCTAAGTAGTTATTGAGATGAAAACTGCTAAAAATCTGCATCCATACCATTTTGCTGGAAAAATCGTCATATTTCATTCATTTTAAAAAAGATTGCAGATTTTTATCACCTGCTCCTCTAGAGGCCTGAACGTAATACGATATTGCATGATCTACCATGTTTAACCTTCTGTAACTTCTGATCCATTACTGTGACAAGCGATAAGCAGTCTTACTGAGAGTATGTTCACCACATTTTTGCATTATGTATGTTAAGTAGTTATTAGGGTGTCCCAAAAAAAGTGAAAGTTTGAAATTCATTGGGGGTAACCTCTAAATGTGTTCTATAGTCCCTCCTTGACTCCCATGGAAAATTTTAGTTAATTTGAAGGTGTTTTAGATGTTGCTCAAGAGTCCCAAAGAGAGATAGGGGTTTAATATTAAATTTTCATGTGAAAATGGCTATTTTAGCTAATAGATAAAAAATGATCACTTTCAGTCAACCCAAACACATGGATAGTTGATACAAAGATGTATAAATTATTGTGCACACTGTGGTACCAATTTCATATTTTTAACTTGCTTGGGTATTGAGAAAATCTACATGTACGGGATATACTTATTTATGCTTCTTTCTGTGATTTTAAAGAACTTCTTAGATTTTTAAAACTATCTGAAATAGATTGTAAAACTTTGGTTGATGTTCTTGTGTCTCTGTCACACTATAGAACCAATATGGGATTGTCTCATGTTTAAAATTCAAAATTAGACTGCAGTTAATCTTCATTGAGAGAGGTGCTTTGCCTTGGCGGCAATTTTTCACGTAAAATAGTGTACATTTGCCAATTACACAAGAACCAAGTAAGCTACAGATATGAAATTGGTACCACAGTGTGCACAATAATTTATTCATCTGTGTATCAACTATCCATGTGTTTGAGCTGAAATTTTACATGTGAGTCAAGGAGGGACTATAGAACACATTTAAAGCTTAGCCCCAATGAATTTCAAACTTTCACTTTTTTGGGACACCCTAGTAGTTATGGAGATAAAAATTGCCAAAAAGCTGCATGGGGATTAGCGTCATATTTCAATGGAAAAATCTTCATATACAAATGGCCTTAAATAAAATATTTTGCTTGACGTGCCATGTTTAGCCAACCGTAACTTTTGATTTATTAAAGTGACAAGCTTGAAGACCCACCCATGGGACCATTGGTCCATTTGACACGGAACAACCCATTATTATTTCAGTGTTCCAGTCCACTGAGGAATCAGTTTTAGAAATACAAATTGATTTTGCAAGAAACAACACTCACAGGAAAAGTGTTTGGATGAATTTGTAATGAGAACGAAATAAAATAATCTTAGAGCCATTGTGCGTTTTCTCTTCAGTTTGCTGGAGTGCATTCAACAGTATACAATGATGCTTTGTTCTGCGCAGTTTGCTGTTGCTTTTATGCTTATAGTCACTGTTGATGCAACCTGTCAAAAAGGACGGAATGGAGAAAATTTTTCATACTTATCAAATTTACGGTTGATACGAAATGATACAGTGGCTGCTGGGAAAGCGTTCTGCTCACAGGATGCCGCTGACAGTTACCACTTTGCCCTGTTCAGAGGAACAATCAAGAGTTTGGACAAAGTGATTGGAGTATACAGAAAAAATTACCAAGCTTACATTTGCTACTTTCAAAACATTGGTGGACTCATTGATGCAGTAACTCTAACTGGAGGAGAACTCAGCACAATTGGTAATTTAAATACATACAGTTAATACACACAGTCTTAGTTTGCCACAAATGAAGCCTTGGTTATTTTATTGTTATTTTAAACAATTAAAGCTGTTTAAATACACACAGTTAATACACAATCTTATTTTGCCACAAATCCGCCCTTGGTTATTTCATTGTTATTCAAAACAGTTAAAGCTGTTTCAGTTGACCGGCTGGAAACTCTACCATCAACCTGAAGGCCTACAGTCTCTTGTGTTTGATGATTACCTTCTCTTATATATATTTTTCTCTAGGTTACGTGACTTACGTCTGTCCAACAGACTCAGTGGTGATTGGAGAATCGTGTTGTCACTTAAATAGAACCGAGGCGAACTATGATGATCACAATCTCGCATGCAGCAAAAGAAATGGAAGTTTGGTGAAGATCGGCAGTGCAAGCAAGCATGCTGAGCTAACAGCTTTTCTGGCAGGTATGGCCTTCTGATAACAAGCAGCCACAGTTTTTCTCTTCAGCGAACAAAGTTCGAAGAAGATATTGTAATCACTTGGAAAAATGATGTCCGTCCTCCAGGCCGGTGGTTGGGCGATGTGTGGTTTGATCGTTTCCAGCCTCAATTCAGATAAAATATATATTTTTACTTGTTGAAATAATGATAAAAATTATTTTAAAAATTTTCCCTTTCAGGAAGTGCCTGCAAAAACCGTCAGACAATCAGCATTTGCAGACCATTTTAACGAATGTCCGACCTATCTCAGGTCCACATCAGACAAAAAATCTGACAGGAACTGCTTGGGAAACTTAAGGACTCTGTTTGGTAACCATCCTATCAGCATGCCTCGGCGGTCCAACGTCGGCCCGAGGCTGGTCCGATGCTGCTGACATCGGACTGACGATGGGCCGAGTTGGACCGCCGAGGCATGCTGACAGGGCAGTAAGTCTTTCAATGGCAGTATAGATGGCAATTTTGAGCTGTTTGAAGTGAGCCGAATTACAACTAATTAAATTGCAATTCTTCCTGTTTTGAGCTTCTTTAACCCTCAATTGACCTAATTGCAATTTTGGACCAGTTACAGTGTTCCTGACCAAACATCAAAACTAATTACAATCAGCAACATAAACCCAGTTCTTCACTCTTTCAATCACTTGATGCCAATATATGCTCATGGATGCAGCTTTACAAAATTAAATCAATCGAGCTTAACACAAAAACATTTGTAAAATGTGTTATCAGATTTAAAATACATGAATCTCACATGTGTGGAAAATAAAAAGCGAAAAAATCATTTGACAAAATGCGATTTTTTTCCCACATATTGGCTGGCCCACTTCTGGGGAAACTCTTGTTATGCACACTTAGTGCTGGAGCATAAGTAATCTGGCTCACTTCGCTTGTTAATTTTTGGCACCATATATCAAACTGAAGCTTAGAATGTGTAGATTAAAAAAAAAAAATGGTGCCATTTTTGTTACGGTATTCTAAGGGGTAAAATCCAAGATGGCGTCCAAGATGGCCAATATCTGACTGAGGTCAATTAGCTTTCAAGTGCACTGGTTTCAGCCAAAGTCACATGTTAATAAATTAAATTGGTACACATGTAGCCTATATGTTCTAATTGTGCTTGTCTGATTGATGGACGTTTTGCACAATATTGAGAAACAATATGAAAAATTATCATTTTGTTACTGTTTAAGATCTACTTACTATTGCTTACACATGGAAATTGCATACATATAGCCTATATGGTCTAGTAGTGCCTTTTGACGGTCTGATTGATGCATAATTTCTTAAATTTTTGAAATATTTAGAAGAATAATTAAAATCAATTTCCTTTCGGGCCTAAGATTCTATTGCATTTACATCCATTTAGCATTACAAATTTGGTAAGGACTGTATTTGAATTTCAGGTTTGGTTCTTTTTGAAGTTCAAATATTAATTTGTTATATAGCCTCATGCTGCTGGTAATATTACTCTTCAAAAGAAAAATTAAATTTTGTATGAATGGAGAAAGGTGTATTTACTCAATAATGTGCAATATCTATTACAAGTCGGTAGAATTTCTCTCTATTTGCAGCTTCAGGTCTTGATGGGCACCAGATCTATATTGGCCTAAAAGATTTAGTTGGCGACAATGAAATTTCAAGCTACAAATGGGGTTATGATGGTTCTTCACTGACCTTTCAATCCTGGGAGCCACAGCAGCCCCGTGCGGGTTATGAAAGGTGTGTTGTACAACTTAAAGGAAAATGGAATGACCTTCGCTGCCTTAATACCAGAGGAGCAGTTTGTGAGATGCGCGGACCTGTAAGTATGACATTGCATAATACACTGTTCACATTCTTCATAAACGGGAGCAAGGTGGCAAACATGGTCAGATCCAGGTATGACTTATGACATCAGATGTGAAAGCAGACCTAGGATTAGGTTTAAAATTATGGTTACAATTGGGATACATTTTTTGGATAGGCAGTGGCAGCTCCAGGGGGAGGCAAGGGGGGGGGGCTGAAGCCCCCCTTAGCCCCCTCCCTCAACTTTTGACCAAAAGAATATGTACCTATACAGAAATAGATTTTGGTATCATACAGAAACGCACATGTATGTTCCGCAAGAGAGAACCTGTGGTTGACCCAGACTGGGTTATCTACCACGGTTCTGCCTATTTTCTGAGATTCGCAGCATATTTTCTTCAAGATGACCCTTATTCAGTGATCTTGAAGGGGCCCAGACCACATAGGTAGACCGGAGAGTCAGTCGAATTGGTTGAAAAAGTCAGTTTATTTTAACTTTCCGCTCGGTCAGTCACATCTTGTTTTTTTTTGTTCAAAAAGTCAGGTAGAACTTGTCAAGTAAATTTGACTGAGAAATTACTTCCGTGGACGAAAATAATTTTGATTTAATCATTTCGGAAGTGGATGATAAGAATTTGATCTGTCATCTTTATTGATTTTTTAAAAACAAATTTTTAGATAATTGAAATTTTGAAAATTCCTTCACTGGTTTTTCTAATTTTTTTTTAAAGTTGGAATTATTCGGTTGTCATTCATTCATCTAGTTTGTGTTGAATTATGCATACTAGTTGAATAAATCAGTCAAAATCCTATTTGGTCAGTCATGATTTGATTTTCTACTGACTCCTTGGTCTACCCCTTTGTATTTGCAACTGCAAACCAATGAAAGGGGCTGTGTGGTATGATGTAGATCTTAAAATAATTATTTGGAATATCCGCTCTAACACGAGATATTACTTCTTTTTGAAAAGGTATAGCCATGTCAACAGGGCATCTAATTGCAGGGTTTGAGCCTGATCATAGTTCTTGCTCTTGATTTATTTCCCTAGCTCCTTACCTCTGATACTGGTCCTGGAGCTACTTTTAAGAACTGATCCTACCAACTTAAAAAACCAATTGCACAAACAAAATAAAAAGGCCGACAAATCACAAATGGTCTTTAGCTGCCTGTCATTCTAGAGCCAAATAAGGAAAGGACTCGTTGCCATCTGTAAACTAGTTCGTGGCTAAATATGATGTCTCATCTTGGTTATTGTTGTCCTTGCAGCAAATTTGTACAGGAAGTGATCAATTAGGTATTTTTGTCCACAAGGAAAAAACAACATGGAAAATATTAATGTTTTGAACGCCAACGATGATAACCAGTTCAACTTTCATAATAGGGGTCATGAGTCTGTTGGAATGCGCCAGCTTAGTGCTGGCTTAAGAATTCGCATCCGCAACAGGTTTTGCTTAGTTTTTTCCAGCCTCACCAAATGATGGAGAAGCCCCCACTCAGCCCGCCCCCCCCCCAACAAATAAATCCTGTATCTGCCACTGTGGATAGGGTTAGAGTTTGGATTTGGTAGCCTGTATTTTTTCATTAAATGTCTGCAACTAGTCTTCTCACGTGTCAATTTTCTCTCGATATCTGATGGATGATATCTTGAAGTGACAGCCGCAACTGGCAACAATGATGAAAGGACCCCTTGCTCCCTTAATTTGTGTTAGAAGTTTTTTAATTAATATTTAGAATTGTGCACAACCAATCCACTGATTTTCTAAATGTGCACAACTGATCCATTGATTTTCCTACGTACGTGTGCTCAATTAACACATTCATATTTCTTAATCTGGAAGGACTGACACTTGAGTAGTAGTCATCTCATTAGATATTTCGGGGGAGGAGTTGGAGTTTTACTTGACAGGATATTATTTATTTCACTCCTACAGTGACAGTTATATATATTTATTTCAACAAACAGCATCATTGAACATATATTTTAATCGGACTAAATAGCTATTAAGTCCGCATTCTTAAGATATAGACTATCTAAGAATAGATTTCAGTCATATTTAGCAGTTGAATATAGAGTGTGTAATTGCTATTCTAATAAGGGCAATATAAAAAGTTTTTTCATTAAAAACAGTTTTTCATGCCGTTAAAAAGAAAAACCAAATCAGGTCAATACTTACATTGTACATGCAATAAATAAGGTGAAAAAAAATGTGGGGAAAAAATGGAAGAATTTATAAATTACAAAAGAGGGAGAAAAATATAAAAAAAATGATTAGGGGGAAAAGAAAATTGTGGGAAAAGAAATTGGGGAAAAAAATTGGGACAACAAAACTGTAAAAAAAATTGGATTTAAGAAACAAAAAACTAATCAGACAGAAAAGCTATACAGCAGCAAACAAAAGTTCTAATATTTCAAAAACTGATCAATAGATAGCACGCATCAGGCGCTTTACATTGATTGACAAGATTTTAGATGCTGGTGCTTTACATTGACGGGAAAGATTTAAAATGCTGGCTTGAACTGTTAATGTACTGGCTTTAAGAAATACCCCCCCCCCCCAAAGTAATAATTTATTTTAGACTGTACAGATATATTTTACTTCACTCATACTGAGTATACAATCTAATCCTTTCATAAAAGCCCTCAAGCCCACCATCTCCCAGAAATATAATTAGTAACTTAATAGAGTTCTTGAATACGAAAATATGGGATCCAAATTGGCAGTTATTTTGCAGATTCTGTGTCCTTTCTATTATGTTTTCCAATCCATTCAGCCTTGTACAGATCTATGCTCCATGAATCTATGATGAAACAGAGGAAACACACCTGGTACACATTTATTGATCCTGTCATGGAAGTCTACAAAATAATCCTTTGGATCGAATCAATCCCATTGGACATTTATGAAGCATTTAGTCAGTGACACATGCATACTATTGCTGATACATTGATAGAGAGAGATAGATAGATAGGGACAGATAGATAGGATAAGTGCAGCCCTCTAAGCCCAGTTCCAGGCAATCACGAGGGTTGATGAGATGAAGGAGAGAGCGGAGTCCTCAACATGTTTTCCCCATGTGAGGGATCTTTTGCTAGCCCAGGATAGACACTGATATAAGGGACCGCCAATTTGACATCTGATGCAGGCAAAGACCTTCAATGGAGCAGGTGGGCTACTTACCACTCAGCCATCTAGCTGCATAACAAATAATATGCTCTTGGTATGAGTTGGTCTTTGAAAGAAAGCACTGCAGTTGACGAAAATAGATATACAGATTTGGTAGTATTATTTTGCAGATTAAAAGCTTCCAATAACAAAATTCTTTCTGAGCATTTACCCGAGAACAGGGGCGCAAAAGTTAATAACTTTAGAAAGTTCAGATCATTTGACATAAACTGTCCTGGGTGCGGTCAATGTTAACAGGCCTGAGCACTGTGAGCAGAGGGGGGGCCAGGGGGGCCAAATGGCAGGGGCCCCCAAATTTCAGGGGGCCCACTTCAAAAGTAAAGTAAACCAAGCGTTACGAAAATGAAATTTGTACTCGATTTGCACAAGGTTAGACTGGTGCCATTTTTAACTCAGCGACAAAATAATTTGGTGGGCCCTCATATCTCTACTGTTACATTTACGAAATTATGAT
This sequence comes from Platynereis dumerilii, assembly GCA_026936325.1. Classification (NCBI taxonomy): domain Eukaryota; kingdom Metazoa; phylum Annelida; class Polychaeta; order Phyllodocida; family Nereididae; genus Platynereis; species Platynereis dumerilii. Next base: position 54,263,708 of record JAPTHN010000009.1, on the reverse strand, counting down.
TTTTATTCCATATTCATCAGAATTACAATTACTTTAGTGTATTGTTGTTTACGCCAACAAAAGGCAACTCGACTCATTTCTCTTCTTCCTTATGAACACTCATGCCGTCATTATGTTGACGATTATGGAGTGTGGCAATCGCCGTATAATATATATGAGAGATGGTAAGGCTGTGAGTCCGGTACACACCCTATTAATTCAGGGATGTCCAGGGTCTTTTAGTTGCCCAAGTATAGAACACTGGATACAACCGCCTCCATTTAATGTCCCGTGGGCTCGGACAAGTCAGGCGCTATTTATAGTATTTCACATTTTGTGTAAATCCATATCTTTCTCTGCAATTATTTAGCAGATATTATTCTGTGAAGTTGTCGTCCATGTTCTCAGGGAGAACCCTTTGGCCTCCCATGTGAGAGGGCCCTGTACAATACTATAGGCTCTCTTTCATTGAGGCACCATCTTAAAGTTTGATTTTAATTTGGTCCAGGATTGAGCAAGCATGCCAAACTATCCTTGTCGAAGATTTGCAGGTCTCAGAAACATTTTGTAATTGTATAATATTCATTTCTCAGAGAATTTCTAGACAAAGATAGAAAGGAATTGACCAAGAAGGTTGGAGAGTTTCAGCAAAAGTATGTCAACCATATTTCACAAGGTTTGGAGGGTGAAATCTAGCTGCTGAAAATATTCTTTTCAGTAAACTTTAAAATTGATTCGGCTAGCTAAAAGAATATATCTATGGGCAAACTTTTAAATTGAAATTGGGCGACATATGTTCTCCAATATACATTTCGCCCTGCAGATTTTTTGTCAATCCTAGAATGGCTTAGTAGACACAATACTCTGTAAATCATCAGTGATTTTGCTGAATTGTTGAACTTTTCAAATCTAATTGAAGAAGTTTCTCAAATGAAGCAAGAAAGGCTTTCACAGTGTATTTTTTTAGATAGGCTAATTGGTGTGCAATTTAGTACTTGAGATGTTTTTCATGATAGTTCTAGTCTAAATTGTTTCCTTGTGTGATTTGTGAAAGGTTGGAAGCCCCAAAAGCATCACAGAAATTAGAATCTAAGTCTTTACTGAAACATCATATTTTTATTGCAAAGATTTTGAAACTATAGTTTTTATGACTTATGAATTTGTTAATTGCACTTTTATGCATGTTTCTTAATAGGCTAAATTCTTTACTTAGTCTTTCAGTAATATTAAACTTCTTACATTAAGCATTCAATAGCAATTTGGCAATTGTCAGATTAGGTCATGAAATCAAAAATCATTTGTATGCTTCATAATGTTTGTAATTTTTCACTGTCACCTTGATTAGGTAAAATTTTCAAAAATAATGCCAGAAACATGGAAGCTTTGTTGATAAGAATTTTAGCAGGCAGAAATAGTAGCTAATAGTAAATTTCGACAAGTCGTGTGAATAAATCGAAAGTTTGTCAAACAACAAATACGCACTTTTTTTTTCATACATGCTCAGAATTTGTCATTCTGAAGGGGGGGGCCTACTTTTTCAATTTGGCCTGGGCCTACTACAGGCTCTGCATGGCCCTGAATGTTAATAACACACAGAGCTTTGCTATAAATTTTAACAAAACAGCATGGTAATCCACCACGCCCCAATTCACTGCGGCCTGTATCACTATTGTGTGATGTCCCAGGTAATTCGGTCAAATTGGAAATATATATTCTGTCATTATGAAATGCATCCAAATGTGCCCAATTTTCGGTGTCCTAGCCACAACATGACTGTTTCATCAAAATGCTAACATCTCAGGCATCAGTGAGTGTGTTTATCAGGATGGTCAGTGTTCATTGTTTGTAAAAGAGAATGGTTCGAATTGAACCTTTTTGAATTTGGTAGAGTGGCAGGATAACAAACATTTTCTGACCAATTATTTGCATGCGCTTGCAAACCAATAAAAGGATAGGAAACATCAAAATGTGTATTTATAAGATTTGATGGCATCACCATGTCACATACCTTGTCAGGAACCAGGAACCCCCCCCCCCCACCTCTCCGGTCACAATGTGCCCCGTGTCCCAATATGCCCCCAGTTCCCCATATATATTTCAAGCCATGTTCTTTGAAAAATTATTTTAAACCCTTATATGAACAGTGTTGATTCCCAAATTCATTGATGTTTTATATGGACAGCTGATACAATTTCAGAATATGTCACTTTACTAATGTAAGAGTTTAGAACCCATTGTATTTTCAAAGCAGGGGCAAAAGCATGCATGCCCCTACACTTTCATGCACTTGCATATTTTTGCACTCCCTAGCCCACCCCTCAGTGCCCCGACTGTAAAAACACCACACTGTTTTAACCATAACGCTCTTTGTAACCAAAATTTTATTTGTAACCAAAATTTTATTTGTAACAATAATTTTATTTGTAACAATAATTTTATATGTAACCATAATATTCTTAGTAACCATGATTTTCTTTGTAACCATAATTTTCTTTGAACATACAGTGGGTAGCAGAAGTATACACCCCCTAGAGCAGTCTTCTTTGACTTTTCACGCAGCATTTTATGGTAAATACTAGTTGCAAGAGAGGTCAGTAAGAGCATGTAGAAGTTTGGGATTAATGATACTTGTCTGAAGGAAGATTTGACAAGAAATAGAAGATTGCTCCAAGGGGGTGTATACTTCTGCCGCCCACAGTATCTAAGTATGTCAATTAAAATGTTTATTTATCGAAAGACACCTCACTTTCTTGAAAAAGTAAATTTCAACATTCAACGTAATTTTTTGTGAAGTATTTCTAGAGAATCAAAGCATGAAAATTGTTGCTGCACATACACAGTTTTTCGTGATGAGTAATTATTGTCGAGGTCTATGTGCTTGTCCGGGGAAGTTAACTTTGTCAAATTGACTTTTTCAGGTAATTAGGACCTGGTATGCAGGAACCAAACTTCCCTAGAGACCAATCAATCCACATCAACGTATATCTGCATTACATTTGATGCAGAGGATTATCAAATGTGAGACCGACGGAATAACCTTAAACAACTATTCGTATGACCTCGATTCAAGACATCTATAGATCAGTTGAAGATCAATTAATTAATTAATTGATTCATCTATTAAAAATATATTTAGACTAGGTGACACAATTTTATAAAAAAGCTTTTCACGAGGCCAAGTAAATAAAACCAGTATGAACATTTATAAAATATATTCATAATAATTAGAGCCTCAGGAGTTGCAAAAAATTTCAAAGTATTGATATTTGAAATAAAAAAAATGACACAGTCAGCTGAAATATAATGTATATACAGAGAAGAATAGAGAAAGTCTTTGAAAAAGAAATTACCAGAGACACTAATTTAGCAATGACTGGGAATGGGAGATCAAATTTTTCCACTGGGAGACAATTTGGTCTCCAAGTTACTTCGTTAAAAAGTGCATGCTCAAGTGAGCCAACACTATTTGGGAAAAGTCAGCTTTAGCCACAACAACTATATATACATCTAGATTATTTTATTACATTCATTGACTATTCTTATCATTACATCCATTGACAACTTTAATACTTGTGTTGATTTTAAAGTACTTGATCCTAAAAGTATTTTTGAAGACGTATGTAATATTTAAAAAACTGATATATCTGGTTGTATTCCTGATCACTCATTACTAAACTTAAAAGTAAGAATACCAGTAACAGATTTTTCAACAAAATGCACTCATGATTCTATTGAAGCACCAAGTGATGATGTATCTGATCACAAACCATATACAGACAAAAAGCTTTGTACATGAATTAACTATTTTGCACAAATTTAAATGCTTGTAAATAGCGATATAACACTTGTAAATATATATATCTTAAGAATTTACATTTTTAGAGTTTTAAATTGTTTATGAAATAGCATTACTTAAACAAATATTAAAGTTGAAATTTTTTGTGATTGTTATTTTATATTGGAAATATGTATAAATACTTATATATCCATTACAAATTATTAAATTTTAATATGTACTGCTCCCTTCTGTTATATTTGCATTATTTCAAAGTAAATTGTAAAGTAGTCTCATTCTAGTGTGCTCATTTATATTGAAATATCCAGTAGACAAGTGCATCAGCATATAATAAAGACAACATCTAATAAATAGTCATGCTCCAAAAACAATTCTTTTACCTTGTTTTTTTTTTCGAATCCTCTTAACTCACAAAAAAAACAATTATGTTAATGTTTGTCATCCCATGTGGTCTGGCCCGTACGGTGGCCACCATTTACATCACATGTTTATTAATAAACAGTTTTAATTCAAGACAGTGGGGAGGAGCTTGGCCAGGTCACTGCCCACTGGTCATTAATAAATGGCATAATACCTTGGACTGATAAGATGGGGTACCATGTGTTCACCCCACTTGCTGCTTGGCTCTCTGCTTGCCAGCTGCTAATTAGGGATGCACGGATATCCAGCAAAGGTATCCGGTATCCGGCCGGATATTGGAATTTGCAGGATATCCGGTATCCGGCAGAATAAGGGAGTCAGAACCAGATATCTGGGATGCTCAAAAATAAGTGAAAAGCCTAAAAAACTTTCATAAAAAATAAAAGAAGGTTACAAAAACAGTGTCAAAAACATGATGTAGCCATCTTCAAAATTTGAATTCAGTGACAGAAGGTAACGAAAACATCCATCAGAGGAACAGTCTCCCAGCCAGACATGATATGTCTCGGCTCTCAGAAAATTTTCCTTTAAATCAACTGCGAAATTGGTGCGAATGCTGAAAAACTTCCTATTTCCTATGTTTACTATTTGGTTCCAACTATCCGGTTCCTATCCGGTATCCGGCAGTTGATGTTGCCGGATTATCCGGTATCCGGTATCCGACTATTTTCATTATCCATGCATCACTACTGCTAATCATGCTTCCTTAATATCATATTATGAAGGATTTATCTTTGAAGGATTTATCTAAGCTTAATATTGAAAAAAATAAATCTTTATAATGGGAGATGCTGAAGCTGATGCTTGGGAATTTGAGCAATGGTGTACACAACAGGAACTGCATGAGGATACCAAAAAAGCTCTGACTGAAGCAGGGTTTACCTCTTATTAGACCCGTGCTCTGCTGGATGAGGGCATAATCAAACCGCTCTTTCACAAGAAATCACTGCCTGCCCAGATGCTGCTGTTTATTGATATAGTTGCTGTTCTCCAGATAAAGGACAAGAGGAATCCTATCCGGACTAGACAACAGGAAGATGAATGCAGAGAGGAGGGCTAGATACAAGATCCACCCAAAGGACCTTGGATCCCAGGACATAGTTGAAAGTCCAGCACAAAAACAGGCAAGACTGACCCTAAAGAAGGCAAGACTGTATGCTTCAAGTACAATGGACTTAATTGGTGCCAATTAAGGCACTGCAATTTTACACATGTGTGCCGTACCTGTTTTGAAGATCATCCTGAGGTACAACACAAAGCTGACATATCCTCAAAAAACTGAGTAACCCCTCATCATCTGTCAAGCCTGCTTGCATATCTGGACAATGAATTGAGAGATGACCCTGACAGAGACTTTATAATGGCATCTTACATGGCTTTTCTCTCATTGACTGCCCCCCTGAGGAACTCCAATCCACTTATATGCCAAATCATCCAAGTGTTAGCCATCTACAGACTGTAGACAGAGTTGAAAATAAATTAAAGAAGAAATTCGGGATGGCAATTATTATATATATCAGAAAGACCCTGGATATCAAAGACCAGGTTATAATCCCCACTAACAGCTTGTCAGTGGGGGCCAGGGGTGCCGGAAGGAAACGAGGGCGACGGGGGCGGTCTGTCGAGAAAGGGCAAATCTATTTCGCGCGACAAAAATTTAATGCAGCGACAATACTAATTTTGAATATATACTTGTAAATTTATGCCTAAATCACCATGAATTATGGCCTTATATTGTTTTGTACTTGAGATCAAAAGGCCAATTTGCCCCCCCTGCCCCTCCTGGCCAAGGGCAGGAGGGGCAATTGCCCCCCCCTCCTGTTCCAGCACTGGGGGCTGGAACATTCTGCCCTAACAACAGTTACTGTCTTGATAAGTTTGGACCATTGGGCTGGCATCTACCCAGGATTTCATTTTAATAGCTACTCAACAATTTTATGACCATCTGTGCAGTTGATAACCATAGAAAACCCATTGAAAGCAGGTATTTGAGCCATTTAGGCTGTGGTTACGTGGCTGTGAAAGTTGCAATGTCAGTGAAATGAGGGCATGGTGCTCAGAATCATAAAGGGTATTGTATAAACATATTAGTTCAAATTTTAATGAGAAAGCTTTTTATTTTTGCTACAAAGTGCACACAATATCATTGAATATTATAGGCTTATAACTTCACATAAATTAAAATGCTTAAAATCGTCCTACTGAATGTTCGGAAAACAAATCAAACAAAACGGTGGGCTAGCCATCTGCATCAAGTTAATATTCCACAGGCCAAAAAAACCATGTCTTCAAATTTGTGATATTATAACTTCTGTCCAATCATTGAATTTGTCTTCTGCAAACTTGGGTTTCTACAACTTGAAATACTTTGCCAGAAATCTTTGTCCCCACTGCATAAAGCACACAATTGGTGATGCAGAATGAACACCGACAAAATGAAATTATGTAACTATTTGCTTCTTTAAAGTCAATTTCAGCCTTCACAATAATTGCATCAACAAAAACATACAGTTGAGGTCAAAAATTTGCATACAGATGGACAGGAAATAGTTAAAGCTGTATTATGTAAGTGCAAATGGGTCTACATATTTGGCAATTTTATTTCTTGTTTCTTACGTATTGAACTTATGAATTTGACTAGAATTGGTCCGTTTGACCAAATCCCTTAAAAATACCCGGCATTAATCTGTGAGTCATCCAAAGTTGACGGGTCAGAAGTTTGCATACACTCCGGGACCATGGTTGTATTATGCCATATTTATGCCTTTAATTGGAAAATATTTCATTGTTCTATCCTAGTTTGTAGGAAAAAAGTCTCAAATGTATTATCCTCAGAGTTCTGTTGAAAAAAATTGGTAAATTATGTCTATACGATAGGGGCCCCGGACACCATCTTTCACTTTCTCTGTGAAGCTCCGTGGGATTATGCAAACAGTATGGAGAAGATAAAAAGATGCAAATTATATGAATGCACAATATTGGGTGTCATAGGGAGAAATTGGGAAGCATTTTAAATTGTTGTATCCTCAGTACAGCACATAGTTGGTCATTTTAAGACCCACAAGCTAATCGGTGCACTGCAGAGAACTGGAAGAAGAGCTAAACTGGTGGCGACTGACAACATAAAAATCATCAGAATGGCTGAACAGAATCCAAGGGTGACTAAAAATGAAATATGCAATGATGTGGGGGTGTCTTGGGTGAAGGTGTCCACCAGTGCATAGATGTGGACATTACGTGGAAAAGGACTCCGAGGATGCTAAGATGGAAAGAAGCCAGAGGTGCGAGAATACCATGTGAAAATTTGTCTGGAGTATGCCAACTCTTACAAGGACTGTTTATATAGGTGTTGACATACCCAGGAGAAGACTTGACTCACTGCATGATTTTTTTCTCGTAGCAGTGACTTCTTTCTATCTAACATGACACGTTCAATATCAGCTTCAATTCAACCATTAATTAGGAGCCATGACAATGCTTAAAATGATTGGTTTTTCGGGGAACATTCTTACAAACTGAAGATTAATTGTTAAGTTCTCCATGTTTCACTTTCAATTTGTTGTTAACTTTAGCACAACTTCAGATATCTACAGATGTTATACAATATGATGATTAAATTTATCAAACTGCCTATGTTCGGAGTTGTTCATTGTTTAGATATTCCATTTCAGTCGCAATATCTGTCTCTTGATTGAGGAAATGTAATTATTTTTTATTGTAATGGAAAGAATGAGCTTGAAACTTTGAGTTGATATTTAGGTTTAGCAATTAAAAGCCTATTTTTTCAACATGCATAAAGTTTTAATAAAAATTATCACAGGCATTGGTTGTGATTGATTGGTTTCTGGTGAAGCAGATGTGCCACTTAGAATTCTTCTGTGTGACATTACTTAATTTCATGGGGTGTATTAAAAGTGTTATTTTTAATTGATATAAATTAAGAGCAATCTAAGTTTTTAATTGATATAAATTAAGAGCAATCTAAGTTTGCATTTGTATCGTGTCCTTACACAACCTGAGATTCATGATGCTCATCACTGTGAATTTACGTAATTACACTTTGTCTCGTTTGTATGAACGCGTTGCGATCATCTAGAATTGTAGACTATCAGGCAAAAATGGCTCCGGAGCTGACTGCTATTTGCTGCCAACTAGGGAGCAAAATTCCCGAGCTGCAGTCAGCGGTCAACAGAAACTGAGTTTGAGGAACTCGCACAACTTTGTCTGGATGAAACCAGGACAATCCCAGCATTAGATGATGGCCTAGTCCATTTTCAAAAGCTCAGTAAGTGTCAGTAAGTGTCTAGTCTGACTTTGGATGACTTTGATTTCAAGCAGATATCTTTTGAAATGTTATTTTAGCAATTGAACTGTTGGGATTATTCATTTTTGCTGCAGTATCTAATGAATTTTATAAGCTGTCAAGTGTCAACAGCATCCCAAACTTTTACACAGAAACAGAAATGTTCAGTAAAGTCATTGATACAACATTAACAATTGATGTTGTAAGCAAAATTATATTCGAAAATGTAGAAGATGTGCATAAAATAAAAACGTTATTAAACTTATACTTCACCATGTTATTTGTGAGACAAGCAGAGTTAACACCAAGTTCCAAAGTAGCAGGTATATCAGACTTGTTGTCTGCTTGTCTTTTATAAGTTCCTGAAAAAAATTAAATTTTGAGTTCATTAATTAATTCTGATTAAATCAGCTTCATGATGATTTTAAATCTTTTGAATCAGCCTCTGATTTGATTCAATATCAAAGAAGCTCAATTTACCCTATATGATGCCTGACAACACAATGCTTCAAATTACGTTTTGTAATAGTATGCTTTCCTGTTCGCTTTGACATGATCTATTTTCAATAGATTGTCAACTACGGTGAAATCACTGGCTTTTTAAAATCATACAAATGTACAAAGTCATTGTCTGGACTGATCAGGTAAGGGGGCCTGCTTATCTGTTGTTCATTATGAACATTGTTTAGATGTTTAATTTTCTCCACAATTTGTATCTATTATTTATGGAAATGATATTCTTGATTGATAATAATTACCTTCAGAAAATTAAGTTATTAATGGCGTTTCGCAATTCAGACTTAAAACGTATTTGGAATATTTTTGTGGTTTATCCAAATGCATTGCTTTCAGAGGGGGAATAATGTTATGATGCCAAACTTTGGTTGCAATTAATAAATATTTTATAGACATATGCCATTATAATCATTCAGTGTACAAATGTCTTAAAATAGCTATCCTATTGTGATGAAACTGATTTTAATTTTGAAGTAGACTTCTAGTATCACAGGTCACAACACCAGTAATGAGCATTCGCATTGTAATCTTTTGTGACAATCCATCATCATGGGCCCAGTTTCAAGGAAACCTTGCCTAATAAAATGCTAATGTCACTATCAGGCCAACCACAGATCTGAAATCAAGTTCAATCAGATTTTCCGTTTCTACTGAAAAAATCACGTCATTGAGAGCAAGTTTCAAAGACATCGTGTGAAACATACTGAATATTTTGGCCAGGTCTTCTGTTGAGCACTGTAATATAATCTTTAGCAGCCTTTATTGGACTGGGAAGGACATTTGGAAGTAGGTGTGAGTCTTTCAGAAGAAAGGTCTGAAGTGCCACAATTGGCTTTATAAGGTGTAGTTGAAAAGAGACTGAGTGGTCAGTTGGGTCAGAAGCCTTTTACAATTGTTACCCTTTTCAACCTTTGTTGGATTGGGAAACGGTTTTTCATTGAGAAAAAGAAGGTCTTGGCACTCCTTGAGGTCATTGTGGGGCTTTGATTAAAAAGCATTGGTTTCCAAAGAGGTCAGTCTGTCCAAAGAAAAAAAAGATGGGGTCATTGCTCAAGTCCTGTCACTCCTGAGTCTTCTTTGCAGTATCAGCAGGAGCTCCATCTTGCAGGAAGATGGTGTTGTCATCAGCAGAGTAGATTGCCTTTGTCCATGGCTTCACATGTTCATCCCAAATGTTGATTTAAACAGTAACATTGATTGTGATTCTCTGACCAGTATATACTCAGGCATTTCTTTTTTCGTCACTGTTCAGAGGTCCCTGGTTAAAAGACCCCCCCTTCTGCAGTCATGATGGGGTCTGTCAAGGGGTGCAGTCTCCGGCAGGACAAATACTAAAAAATGTTTAGTGCTGGAGAAAGGGGGTCATATAAGGCAAGTCGGTCCTACATCTGGGGGTACTGCAATGCAAAAATGCCATTTAGTGCTGGAGGAAGGGGGTCATATAAGGCAAGTCCGTCCTACAACTGGGGGTCCGGCAATGTAAGCACCACTGTACACAAAGCTGAAGACCATAACTAATTCTACGTTTTCTTTTTGGGCCTGAAAGGAACTTCATAATAGTATACGCAAAATTTAATATCCAACTTTTAATTAACAGAAAAAATAAACCAATTTGACATCACCGCCACATGCGTGTATTATATGCACATGTTATATCAGTTCTTGTACTTAACATTACCTTTTTCATTGCAATGTGTCAGTGGTCATTACTCCTTGTGAAGGTTAATTACAGTGCAAAAACATTAAATCACGAAAAAAGTGCAGTCACAGGTGTGTCATAATATTACAGTATGTCACTTTGATATAGAAAAAGAGTGGACTGTTGCACTGTGAAAATGGCACTTCATGTGTCATCATAATGATGATTTGTCATGATCATAAGCAATATTTTCTATGTTACCTTGATTTAAGGAGACTTATCCCTCTTGTTGGGACAGCCAAACAAAAGGATAATGAGTCTTATCTTCACTCTAAAATCAGTTATGACAAGTCTAATGGCCTTCTATTGATCATGACTAATCAAACAGCTTCTATGTTTCCGATGTTGAACATAGAGAAGATGACACTTCATTGGTTATCATGAGTGACAAAGTGCATTTTTCACAGTGAACTGGTCCTCATTTTTTCTATATAAAATTGACAGATTGTAAGTGGCGTTTATGGTATTGCATTCCGTTGAAAGATATCATTTATATATGATGAATCAATGTAGCCGTATGAGGTACATTTTATTTTTTGGGGGCTGTCCAAAAAATATTGCCCAAATTGCCGCAAAAATAAAAACTCCCAACATTTTTTACCCGAAACTGCATGACAAATCGAGTTTCCTCAACTTTTTCATTTATTTATATCAGATTTTTTTCTTCCTAACATTACCAGGATGTGCTGAATGTGAAAAGTTCCAAAGCCAAAATAAATGACTGAACAAAATGTAGAGATGTTCTTCAGAAAGTTTTCACATCAGTAACCAGTTTCAATGATTCAGCTTCCCTGAGGTTAATGTTTGATGTGCCCTAAAGCCAAAGACATTTCATTTGTTTTAAAAGGCATTCCTTTGTTTTAGAGACGCTCAGTTGTGTGTACTATAGTGGCCGAGAGTGACAAGATTTTGGGTCTTCAACAAATAACAAACATCAACCATATTTCTCCGTATCCTGTTTTTAGAGGCTTCGAACTCAATTGGCACGATCAATGTCATAATTACAAATTACAATTATTTGCCACTCAGTGGCGTAGCTAGGGTTTTTCTCTGGGGGGGCAAATGACCCTCAATTTCCCCAAAAAGCAATCGTCAACACGGGAGTACCAACAGTACATTTCTCTTAGCTTTACTGGATTCTCAAATGACACATATGGAACCGGCGGAACGCTGAGAACCCTTTCAACATTATAATACTGGTGCACTAAAATCAGCTACATAAGAAACACATGTTTTTTCCGAAGTTTCATAATTTTTGAAGTATTATATTTAACTAATTGTAACTTTACACATTCGCTTATGAGCTACTCAACTGAAGATTGGGAACGTTTGAAGAGAGTGCATGAATTTTTCTCCGAACTAGACATGCTTTTGTGATTCCATATCAAGTTTGAGAATTGGGAAAGTTGAAGAAGTTATAGGATGTGACAAACCATTATATGAAAAAAAAACACCAACTAGGCAGAAAAATCAAACAAAAACTCACGAAAAGCAGTAAAACAGCTTTAAGTGACCATGGTGATCACCTTCCTTATTTTTACACTCCTAATATTTAGCTGGGACTCTCCGAAGAGACTGTCATCTGTGAAAGTTTCATGGAAATATCTGTAGCACAGGCTAGTTTTTAAGCTGTTTCAAAGTTTTTTTCAAATGTTGTAGAGTTAAGTTCTCATAATAAGTGAGCAGTGGCGTAACTGGGGGGTCTCGAGCGGGGGGGCACCTGGGGGGGCACGCGATTCTCTGGGGGGGCACCCACTATACTAATTGTATATTTTAGCCAGAGTTGGAAAGTTCATATGGGGGGGCATCTGGGGGGGCACAGGTCCAATATGGGGGGGGGGGCCTGTGCCCCCCGTGCCCCCCCATAGGGACGCCACTGTAAGTGAGTGTTACCATACTGTTTTTGTCAAGGCATACATCATTTCATCTGCAATTCTCCAAATTAATTTGTCTTCTTGAGTCAAAGGTTATTGCTGAAGCAAAATAGATAATACTCTTTTTTCTGTTATTATCTCTTCTCACATTTCTTGATGTATAGGTCAAATGGCAAACTTACAATAGGCCTACTGCTAACATGAAACAGGATTTCTAAGAAATATTAAAAAATTTCATTTCGCTCTTCTTTTGTCTACCATTTCTTTCTCTTCACAGTGCATCTCCACTCCAGGAAAGGGAAAATGGGGAAAATGGTGAAAACTTTTCTGCAGGGAAATATCACAGAATTTGAAATTTGTTTTTAAATTCAGTCAAAACTCAGGGAAATTTGGTTTTACATGTGTAAAGATGACAAAAATTATCTCAACAAGGTCAAGATTTTTGGACTCGCTATGTGCGAATGAGGTCAGGGAAAAACATTCAGTGATGCAAGTAAAAATCTGGTAAATACAGGGAATGTCAGAGATTCAGGGAATTCATTCATCAAATTGCAGTGGATTCCCGGTTCATTCCCCTTTTGTTTCCCCATTTTCCATAGTTTTTCCCTCTTTTCCCTCCTTTTCCACTTCTCCGCTCATTTCCCTATTTTTTTCCCCATTTCCCCATTTTTCCCCAAAAAGTTGTCTGGGGGGGCAACTTGCCCCCCCCTGCCCCCCCCACTAGCTACGCCACTGTTGCCGCTTCAGTTACAAACCATCGTTCAGCCATTCTATATTTCCCACAAATAAATTTCCATCTAATACAGCACAAAATATACACACAATATCACACTGCCTAGCACTAAGAGAGATTTACTGATTACGCTATCGCAAGGTTACAGCCGCCTCGTGATACATTTGTGGCTAATTCATAGCATCGTTATGAGAATATATTGGATGGTGACTTGCAGCACCGTACGCCGTTTATCATAACAGACATTGTGGCAGCATAGAAATTGTAGGTGTAAATTCTTAGTCAAGGCTAGCTTGATACTTTTTTATCGATACATATTAGAAGCCTGAGTGGACAAAGTTGGTTACTTGATGATTAAATCCAGGTCTCCAAATTTGATACTGCCACTTTCAATATGTTATTTTTTCGCAGTTCATGAGAATTGCTAGTCATCACAGTCATGTTAATGTTAAGTATAAGTATGATTTTCTTGTGTGCATTGCCTGAAGGTGACAAAAATGTAGTGAGTTAGTCACATTTGGAGAAGACCTTTTTACAAGAGGACTCTTCCTTTTAAAAGAGGAAACCCACATCAATACCGCTGTTATCGTTTGAGTATCCCCGTTTAGAGGGGTAAAACTTTTCACCCTCTCTCCAGACACTCTGAGAAAGTTTTGGTTGTTAAAAAGCCATTACCATGAGGACATTTTCCTTCTGTGTTTATCCCATTTATAGGTATTACCCTCCCAAATATAGGCCAATGGGTAAACTGGGCTTTGTTTTCTTCAACCAATGACCCAACATACAGAGGTCAAGCAGCATCCTACATTGCATCTCTGTCTTGTTGGGGACAGGGCTACTACGGGGGTAATGGTTTTTTAACGACCCAAACTTTCTGTAATTCTCTGAAAGAAGGGTGGAAATTTACCCTTCCAAACGGGGATACTTTAACGATAACAGCGGTAAGGGGAAAGTCACATCAACACGTCATCCAACAAATGAGAATTCCATCTCATCCCTGGGGATGACCATCTAATGCATCTCATCTCAGACTGAAAGGTCTGTCCAACACCAGTCAATATGGCAGCCAAAGAGCCTATCCACAATCCGATAGTTTCATCAGTTGTGCAGATGACACCTTTCAGAGCAGCGGACACTGACCTGTCTACCAGTAATCCTATTGACGGAATTCTGATTGATGAGGTCTCTATTAAGAAAGAGGAAGAGGGGCCATCTGAAAGGAAGCAGTCTGTAGTTCCATTCACACCTCTTGGCTTTTCAGACATTATGCAAAATGTTCTGGTTCCTCAATATGTTGCCTCTTGTTATGCGGTGTAACCCAAAACATTTTCCTACATCCCTTGCCCTCAGGAAGATGCTTGCCATTACACACCCTTCAGCATTGACATTTTCAGATCATTTATAAGCTGTTAATTGGAATATTCAGGCATATTTATTGGCATGTTTAGATGTTACCACCCAACTGAATAAATACGTGAAACAAGCCCGAATCATCCATCAGTGAATTAATTCATCTAAATAGGAAACACTTCTCTGAGCGACATCATCTGTGCAAGTGATAGAACTATCAGTGTTAAAATAGTCTCTCAAGCAGCCAAATTAATTGATTCTTGATAGACATTTCAATAGGCCAAAAGATTACAAACATGCATGTACTGATTCAAAACGAAAGTCCAAAATTATAATGTCTACATGTATATGTATACATCTATTTGTTTGAAATCATGCACTGACCATTTCATTCACAATTTTCATTGACAATCTTAAATATACTATATATTATCTTCATTGCATTATTACTATTGTCTCTTGCAAATTTTGTCTCTGACAGATTTCAGTAATTTGCCAGAAATTGTCGTTCCCATTGCGTAAAGCACACAATTTGTTACGCAAAATAAATACCTACATACTGAAACCAAGTGTGTTGAAATGAATGAAGCATTGACTTCTTCAAAGTTAATATCAGCTTTTACAATCATTGCATCAATATAAACATAGATCTCAGGAACAGAAAAAAGGAAAAAGCTGATGCCGCTTATGACTAAAATTATGACGATTTTGGAGTCGTTTTCCAGTCCAGGTCCTGTTGCCAAGTTCCTCCTGCGAATCCTGAAAATGCATGAACACAAAACATATTAATGTTGTTTCTTAACGCCTTGCAAAATGTTATCAAAACAGAGATGTAGAATATCTTGTGTATCATTTCAGCCTATTTCAATATCACAAAATTGCAAAAATAAAATTGGAAAAGAATGGTTATGATATTACCGTGTATTGTCTTACTTATAACATTTTTCAGTTGGCAATTTGGTGAAAGTACTCAAACTATTAATTCATGGACCCATTACACTACTTCAGCCAAAACTTCAGTATGAAACCTTGCAAACAGCTTTTCCACAGTATCTACAATTTCCTTAGCTGGGCTTGATCTTGTAATTACAGTATCAAAAATTTAAGCGATTATTTTTTATCTCTAAAGTCCTCTCCTTAAATAAGCATATATTATGCTCCTTCCTAGCTTCACAGGTGTTATACTATTCTCCTCTCCTCTTACATATCTTCACGGGTGTTATGCTAGTAAATGTTAGTACATTAATTCTAACATACTCTGTGATAAAACATAAAACCATAAAGAAACAAACCTTGCTTTCACCATCGTAATGAGAGTGCCAATCGCAAAGACTGCCGTCATCAATATGCAGCATATAATTGGAATTTGGAAATAGTCAACTGCATTAATCTTGGAACACGTTTTCAGAACAAGCTTGGTTGTGAAAAACTTAGGCAAAGGAAATAAGGCTGAGCACAAAAGAACAAGCAGCATCCTCTGTAAATAAAAGGCAGGCATTGAAAATTCAGGATGAGAGACAAATCAGAAAGAAAAAAATTCACAAATTGTGTATGATCCTTTGCTGTCTTACTCTTTTTATTGTATTTCAATATAAACCATGAGATATTGGTGAAAATATGAGATACCTACCATGAAATATGCTTTTCTTTTTGCCATCCCAGAAAATCTCAGGGTAGATAATGGAAATGCTACAACTATATATCTTTCAATGGTAATTAATGCAATCGCCATTACATTGAAGTTTTCCATGGCAACCCGAATGATGGACATAAACTGGCATCCATTTTTCTGAAAACAACCGCAAAATTCTTTTTAACGTCATTTGCTGCTGCAACTTCCTTGTCAAAATTAATCGGTTTCAGTTGTATCTAATATTTCTCCACATTGTAATGTACTATTAAAAAGAAACTTGACATCATTGGCATACCTCCGATGCACCATGTTGTCCTGTGGTGATGTTTCTTACATTTTTCTGCACACTCAAGCCACCCTCATTTAACATTCGAAGAAGAATCCCGGTTGTAATCATATTTCCAATTCCAATGCAGAGAAAGCAAACCATTATGGCATTTCCACCCTTCCAAATCTCAACGCATATCAGGAGCAGACAGGAACAGGCAATTAGAGTCAGGAAGACTGCACAAGGAAAAAAGAACAACAAGTTTTAAATATTTCATAACCAAACCTAATCAATGCTTTAAATTTAGACTACAGTACAACCATCATAAAATGGCTCGTCAGTTTGGATCGACACTTATCTATCGATCTGTAGTAATCCATGGCGATTTTGATTGATATGGAGCGATCGATCTGGACTGATCTGTTGTGATCTGTTTCTATTTTAAAATCGAAATTAATATTAATAAATGTACTATTCTGTACCAAATAACTTATGAATATGTTTCCTTAATCAATATTTTCAATTGTTAGGTGGATTTTATTTATTCTTCGACTTATGATCCTAAATAATTGACATGATTGATTTTCACTAAAAGTTGATTAGTGGATCACTACAGATAAAGTTATATCATCTCAGATCACTACAGATCACTCTTTATCCGAACCGCTCTGGATCACTACAGATCGCTATGTTGAGCCATTTTAAGATGGTTGTACTGTAAGTGGGCCATGGAGTCAATCATCATGATATATGTAATATACACAGGTGTGATGCATGCAAAAAATGATGCTCTAAAAGATTACTTATTTTAGACATTTGGTGTGACTAATTTTCAGCAATGTCAAGGATGAAAGGTTTGTTATGTCTGCACTAGGACCTCAATTTTTAAATGTTAAAAATATTGTAAATATCAAGTCAATATCACTTACCCATTACATAATGCAGTACATGGAAAAATGTCTTGGCGATAGTTACAACACTTTTCATCGAACTTTCATTACATGATTTACTCATGTATGCATGGTAGTTGAATGAGTCTGAAATGTCCAAAGAACAATATCTTTCTGCATATTTGAGTAAGTCTTCAGAAGAACTTTTGGGATCAATTTCTCCATCATCAGCCTGGACTGTGCTACAAAATTGCACCATCCTATCACCTCCATCTTTATGAATCTTCACGATGCAAATATGTTGTACAGTATGTCCTTGATCTGCATAAGGACATAATAAAGAACCCATCGGTGCGATCAAAATCCAATATTTTCCGGCAATAGGAATTTTCTTTTCTTTTTCCAAACATAGTTTAAGGTTGAATATGTTGCGGTTTGTCATGAAGCAGGCAAACATGAATTTGACAAGATCTCTATTAAGCTCCCGTGCAATTGTAGCTTGTGTTACGTTCATTCTTGCACAATAGTTTTCATTCAATGTATTTTCTTGAACATCCCATATCAGAAGTACTTCTTCCTTTTTAGAGACACCATTGTTGAGGCTTGTGTCATTTAGTGGTTGTGTAATTTTAGTCAATGGCACTACGCTGTGACTGATATTGTCTATTTCATTACTTTTATGATTATTATCATTCTGAAATGTCTCACTTTGAGTGATATTGTCTATATCACCACTTTCATGACTTTTAGTGTTCTTAAATGGCTTACTATGAGTGATATTGTCTATATCACCACTTTCGTGACTTTTAGCGTTCTTAAATGTCTTACTATGAGTGATATTGTCTATTTCACCACTTTCGTGACTTTTAGCGTTCTTAAATGTCTTACTATGAGTGATATTGTCTATTTCACCACTTTCATGACTTTTAGCATTCTGAAATGGCTTACTATGAGTGATATTGTCTATTTCATCACTTTTATGACTTTTAGCAGTCTGAAATGTCTCATATATATGAGTGATATCGACTATATCATCACTTTTATGATCTAAAGCATTCTGAAATGCCTCACTATAAGTGATATTGTCAATTTCATTACTTTTATGATTATTAGAATTCTGAAATGTTCCACTATGAGTTAATTTGTCTATATCATCACTTTTTTGACTT
The DNA here is from genome assembly GCA_026936325.1 of Platynereis dumerilii. Lineage (NCBI taxonomy): Eukaryota > Metazoa > Annelida > Polychaeta > Phyllodocida > Nereididae > Platynereis > Platynereis dumerilii. The sequence continues at coordinate 54,245,078 of JAPTHN010000009.1, read as the reverse complement.
GTAACATTCTTGAATGTCTCACTATGAGTGATATCATCAGTTTCACTACTTTTATGACTTAAAGCATTATGAAATGTCTCTGTTTGTTTCTTGAGGTCTGTGCTGTTATCTGGTAACATTAATGAGTTATTAATTGTAGTATTTACATCCTTGTTAATTATCACTTCATCATTTGACTCATTAGATCTTGTAGCAGTCGTCAATGGAGCTATGGTATAAACATTGTCCCTCATGTGCGATACGTTATAATCAACAAATTTTTGCGAAGTCATTGATGCAGCAATATCCAAAGATGATATAAACAAAATTAGCGTGCTCCAAAATGTAGTAGATGTGCATAAAATTAATATACTATTATACTTAGGTTTGACCATGTTATAGGTAAACGACACTTTCACAAAAGGGTATTACTCAAAGTGGGCTTTGTATGACCCCAAACTTCTCAGTGTATATCAGGCTCTGACTGCTGGTCTTAAATACCCTAGTTGGCCTTAAATACGGTAAAATGTCTCAAAACCTCATTTGAAATTGATTAATTAATTTTCATAGAATTGTGATCACAAGCTTTGGAGTTATATTCACCCTCTGTATCATCTGATGTTACAATGCTTTGAAATGTTGTTTTGTCAGAGAAAGATTGAGTTCATCGTGATCTGTTTTTAATTTAATTTAATTTCTTAGCTTTGCAAGCTACAACAACATCACAGGGCGTTTCATATCACATAAAATGTGAAGCCTGAAAGTGTAAACCGCATGCCTAATCAATTTTTGATTAAATACATTGTTTAGGTAATAATCATATCTCTTTACAAAATGTATCTGTCATTTATGGATATGAAATTCTAGTAATTTTAATGTTAAGAGTAAACTTGATATCACAAAGTAATAATTTAAGTTAGTAACTTGCATGGCTTTTCAAAGTAAACTGATGTCAAACATTTGTTGCGAATAATTAGTTCCTATTGAAACTGATATGCCATTGGAAACCTGATATATTGCAGTATCTAATTCGTTGGGTGTGGTTTACAATTAAAACTGCTCTCACTTTTCTCATAAATTGTTATTATTTGGCCTAAAACTTAGGTAACGTTCAGAACTTACTGTTGGGAGGGGGGATAGTGTCAGAGATGTGTATGGTGGGATATAATTTTTCACAAAATTAAATTGTCATAAAACAAACATACATTAATTTAATCTATTATTGACAAGAGCTTTGTCTTGAATGGGCACTCTGGCTCCTAATTGTACAATTACTTATATGCCATCCAATAGCCCATCCATGTATTTTTAGAGCAAGTACATTTTGTGTCATTAGCATTGCCATTGTTAATTTGTTAGTGCCTTTGAACTAAAAAAAATGATAAACGTCCAAGGCATGACAGTAAAAGGGGAGACCGTTTACTTTTGGGGGTTTGGAGTTTTTTAAAATAAATAATTTCTTTCTCAGTGTTGGTGAATGTATATTCGGGGACATTGCAAACCTTTCCAACCCTTAGTTTATCATAAATAGGTTATATGGTTGGGTGATCTCATTGACCTAAACTGGCTCCCTTCAAATTAAATGTTTGTTATAAAAACTTATAAAATGGTATTTTTCATCGAATTTTGGAAAAACATCACTTCTTGACAGACCGCGATAGAATACCCATGAATAGTTGGTGATCAGTATATATATATGTGTACGTATGATTGGGTGGCATAACTGACGCAATATATCGAAGAATAATGAACATTCTTGGTTTATTGTATTTTGTCAGCATGTGCAATTTCTTAAGTTTGGTGAAAATAGATATTGTAGTTCAGCATTTTGGAAACAATAACAATTATTGTCCTTTCATGGGCCACCAGAGAAAGGTTAAGAAACACAAAAAAATTCCAAATTTTGAAGCGCTAAGCCAAATATGAAGATCATAATTTTCACTTAACATTTATCATCCCTCCAACACGTCCACATGATTGTTATATCTACGCACTTTTGATTTTTTTTTTTTTAGATTGACAGTATGTATTTTACAAATATTTATCATTTCAGTGACAATGAATCACTCTGCCATTTTATATTTCCCACAAATAAATTTCCATCTAATACAGCACAAAATATACACACAATATCACACTGCCTAGCACTAAGATCGATTTACTGATTACACTATCGCAAGGTTACAGCCACCTCATGATACATTAGTGGCTAATTCATAGTATAGTTAAAAGAATTTATTGGACCCTGAATTGCAGCACCTCACCTCATTTATCATAACAGGCATTGTGGCCAGCATTGAAATTGGGGGTGTATATTATTAGTCAAGGCTAGCTTGATACTTTTGTATCAATACATTGCAGAATCCTGATTTATTTTAAATTGAATTTGAATGCCATATCACATCCTGCAATGCTCTCATGTCTTACATGTTACATATCATATTTTTTTTATAACATATAACATAATGTTGCATGAGTGGACAAAGTGTGGTTGCTCGATGTTGAAATCCAAGTCTTTAAATTTGATTCTGTCACTTTCAACTTGTTATTTATGCAGTTCGTGAGAATTGCTAATCATCACATGTTGATGTTAAAAGAAACCACCAGAAGCCACAGGCAGTTGTCTGCTTGATTGAACCACAACCCTGTCATCAGAAATAACTTAATGTTTAGTTTATCATTAATAAGTCCATAATATATCATAAGTATTATGTTCTTGTGTGCATTGCTTGCGGGTGAACAAAAACTTTATGGGTCACATTGGGAAAAGACTTCTCCACAAGGGGAACCTTTCTTTTACAAAAGGAAACCCACATCAATAAGGGGAAAGTCACATCAACTTGTCATTTCATCTCATCCCTGGGGATGACCATCTAATGCATCTCATCTCAGACTGAAAGGTCTGTCTGACACCAGTCAATATGGCAGCCATAGAGCCTATCCACAATCCGATAGTTTCATCAGTTGTGCAGATGACACCTTTCAGAGCAGCGGATACTGGCCAGTCTACCAGTAATCCTATTGACGGAATTCCGATTGATGAGGTCTCTATTAAGAAAAAAGGAAGAGGGGCCATCTGAAAGGAAACAGTTTGTAGTTTCATTCCCAACTCTTGCCTTTTCTGTCATGTTTCAAAATGTCTGGTTTGTCAATATGTTGTTTCTTTTTATGCAGTACAACCCAAAACATTTTCCTTCATCCCTTGCTCTCAGGAAGACGCTCGCCATTCCACACCTGTCAGCATTGGCATTTCAGATCATTTATAAGCTGTTAATTGGCATTTTCAGCCATATTTATTGGCATTTTTAGATCATTTACATGGCAATAGACTTTCAGTTTCAGATCTCTTACAAGTTCTTAAAGGATTTTACCACCTAGCTAGATTGATACATGACACAAAGCCCGAATCATCCATCATTGAATTAATTCATCCAAATAGAGACCTCTTTTCGAAATTTCAGAAGGAAAACACTTCTCTAAGCGACATCATCTGTGCAAGTGATAGAACTATCAGTGTTAAAATAGTCTCTCAAGCAGCCAAATTAATTGATTCTTGATAGACATTTCAATAGGCCAAAAGATTACAAACATGCATGTACTGATTCAAAACGAAAGTCCAAAATTATAATGTCTACATGTATATGTATACATCTATTTGTTTGAAATCATGCACTGACCATTTCATTCACAATTTTCATTGACAATCTTAAATATACTATATATTATCTTCATTGCATTATTACTATTGTCTCTTGCAAATTTTGTCTCTGACAGATTTCAGTAATTTGCCAGAAATTGTCGTTCCCATTGCGTAAAGCACACAATTTGTTACGCAAAATAAATACCTACATACTGAAACCAAGTGTGTTGAAATGAATGAAGCATTGACTTCTTCAAAGTTAATATCAGCTTTTACAATCATTGCATCAATATAAACATAGATCTCAGGAACAGAAAAAAGGAAAAAGCTGATGCCGCTTATGACTAAAATTATGACGATTTTGGAGTCGTTTTCCAGTCCAGGTCCTGTTGCCAAGTTCCTCCTGCGAATCCTGAAAATGCATGAACACAAAACATATTAATGTTGTTTCTTAACGCCTTGCAAAATGTTATCAAAACAGAGATGTAGAATATCTTGTGTATCATTTCAGCCTATTTCAATATCACAAAATTGCAAAAATAAAATTGGAAAAGAATGGTTATGATATTACCGTGTATTGTCTTACTTATAACATTTTTCAGTTGGCAATTTGGTGAAAGTACTCAAACTATTAATTCATGGACCCATTACACTACTTCAGCCAAAACTTCAGTATGAAACCTTGCAAACAGCTTTTCCACAGTATCTACAATTTCCTTAGCTGGGCTTGGTCTTTTAATTACAGTATCAAAAATTTAAGCGATTATTTTTTATCTCTAAAGTCCTCTCCTTAAATAAGCATATATTATGCTCCTTCCTAGCTTCACAGGTGTTATACTATTCTCCTCTCCTCTTACATATCTTCACGGGTGTTATGCTAGTAAATGTTAGTACATTAATTCTAACATACTCTGTGATAAAACATAAAACCATAAAGAAACAAACCTTGCTTTCACCATCGTAATGAGAGTGCCACTCGCAGAGACTGCCGTCATCAATATGCAGCATATAATTGGAATTTGGAAATAGTCAACTGCATTAATCTTGGAACATGTTTTCAGAACAAGCTTGGTTGTGAAAAACTTAGGCAAAGGAAATAAGGCTGAGCACAAAAGAACAAGCAGCATCCTCTGTAAATAAAAGGCAGGCATTGAAAATTCAGGATGAGAGACAAATCAGTCTTTTAAAAAAGAAAAAAATTCACAAATTGTGTATGATCCTTTGCTGTCTTACTCTTTTTATTGTTTTGCAATATAAACCATGAGATATTGGTGAAAATATGAGATACCTACCATGAGATACTGATGAAAATATGAGATACCTACCATGAAATATGCTTTTCTTTTTGCCATCCCAGAAAGTCTCAGGGAAGATAATGGAAATGCTACAACTATATATCTTTCAATGGTAATTAATGCAATCGCCATTACATTGAAGTTTTCCATGGCAACCCGAATGATGGACATAAACTGGCATCCATTTTTCTGAAAACAACCGCAAAATTCTTTTTAACATCATTTGCTGCTGCAATTTCCTTGTCAAAATTAATCGGTTTCAGTTGTATCTAATATTTCCAAACATTGAAATGTACTATTCAAAAGAAACTTGACATTCATTGGCATACCTCTGATGCACCATGTTGTCCTGTGGTGATGTTTCTTACATATTTCTGGATACTGAAGCCACCCTCATTTAACATTCGAAGAAGAATCCCGGTTGTAGTCATATTTCCAATTCCAATGCAGAGAAAGCAAACCATTATGGCATTTCCACCCTTCCAAATCTCAACGCATATCAGGAGCAGACAGGAACAAGCAATTAGAGTCAGGAAGACTGCACAAGGAAAAAAGAACAGCAAGTTTTAAATATTTCATAAGCTGACATTGACAATGCTTTAAATTTAGACTAAGTGGGCCATGGAGTCAATCATCATATTATATGTAATATACACAGGTGTGATGCATGCAAAAAATGATGCTCTAAAAGATTACTTATTCTATGTTTTAGAAATTTGGTGTGACTAATTTTCAGCAATGTCAAGGATGAAAGGTTTGTTATGTCTGCACTAGGATCCTCAATTTTTAAATGTAAAATATATTGTAAATATTAAGTCAATGTCACTTACCCATAACATAATGCAGCACATGGAAAAATATCTTGGCAATAGTTACAACACTTTTCATCATACTTTCATTACATGATTTACTCATGTATGCATGGTACTTAAATGAGTCTGAAATGTCCAAAGAACAATATCTTTCTGCATATTTGAGTAAGTCTTCAGAAGAACTTTTGGGATCAATTTCTCCATCATCAGCCTGGACTGTGCTACAAAATTGCACCATCCTATCACCTCCATCTTTATGAATCTTCACGATGCAAATATGTTGTACAGTATGTCCTTGTTCTGTATAAGGACATAATAAAGAACCCATCGGTGCAATCAAAATCCAGTATTCCCTACAATAGGAATTTTCTTTTCTTTTTCCAAACATAGTTTAAGGTTGAATATATTACGGTTTGTCATGAAGCAGGCAAACATGAATTTGACAAGATCTCTATTAAGCTCCCGTGCAATTGTAGCTTGTGTTACGTTCATTCTTGCACAATAGTTTCCATTCAATGTATTTTCTTCAACATCCCATATAAGAAGTACTTCTTCCTTTTTAGAGACACCATTGTTGAGGCTTGTGTCATTTAGTGGTTGTGTAATTTTAGTCAATGGCACTACGCTGTGACTGATATTGTCTATTTCATTACTTTTATGATTATTATCGTTCTGAAATGTCTCACTTTGAGTGATATTGTCTATATCACCACTTTTGTGACTTTTAGCATTCTTAAATATCTTACTATGAGTGATATTGTCTATTTCACCACTTTCATGACTTTTAGCATTCTGCAATGTCTTACTATGAGTGATATTGTCTATTCCATCACTTTTATGACTTTTAGCAGTCTGAAATGTCTCATATATATGAGTGATATCGACTATATCATCACTTTTATGATTTAAAGCATTCTGAAATGACTCACTATAAGTGATATTGTCAATTTCATTACTTTTATGACTATTAGAATTATGAAATATTCCACTATGAGTTAATTTTTCTATAATATCATCACTTTTTTGACTTGTAACATTCTGGAATGTCTCACTGTGAGTAATATCATCAGTTTCACTACTTTTATGACTTAAAGCATTATGAAATGTCTCTGTTTGTTTCTTGAGGTCTGTGCTGTTATCTGGTAACATTAGTGAGTTAATTGTAGTATTTATATCCTTGTTAATTATCACTTCATCATTTGACTCATTAGATCTTGTAGCAGTCGTCAATGGAGCTATGGTATAAACATTGTCCCTCATGTGCGATACGTCATAATCAACAAATTTTTGTGAAGTCATTGATGCAGCAATATCCAAAGATGATATAAACAAAATTAGCGTGTTCCAAAATGTAGTAGATGTGCATAAAATTAATATACTATTATACTTAGGTTTGACCATGTTATAGGTAAACGACACTTTCACAAAAGGGTATTACTCAAAGTGGGCTTTGTATGACCCCAAACTTCTCAGTGTATATCAGGCTCTGACTGCTGGTCTTAAATACCCTAGTTGGCCTTAAATACGGTAAAATGTCTCAAAACCTCATTTGAAATTGATTAATTAATTTTCATAGAATTGAGATCACAAGCTTTGGAGTTATATTCACCCTCTGTATCATCTGATGTTACAATGCTTTGAAATATTGTTTTGTCAAGGAACGATTGAGTTCGTCACGATCTGTTTTTAATTTCTTAGCTACAACAACATCACAGGGCGTTTCATATCGCATAAAATGTGTAGCCTGAAAGTGTAAACTGCATGCCTAATCAATTTTTGATTAAATACATTGTTTAGGTAATTATCATATTTCTTTACAAAATGTTTCTGTCATTTATGGATATGAAATTCTAGTAATTTCAATGTTAAGAGTAAACTTGATATCACAAAGTAATTATTTAAGTTAGTAACTTGCATGGCTTTTCAAAGTAAACTGATGTCAAACATTTGTTGTGAATAATTAGTTCCTATTGAAACTGATATGCCATTGGAAACCTGATATATTGCAGTATCTAATTTGTTGGTGTGGTTTACAATTAAAACTGCTCTCGCGTTTCTCATTAATTGTTATTATTTGGCCTAAAACTTAGGTAACGTTCAGAACTTACTGTTTGGAGGGGGGAGAGGGTCAGAGATGTGTATGGTGGGATATAATTTTTCAAAAAATTAAATTGTCATAAAACACACATACATTAATTTAATCTATTATTGACAAGAGCTTTGTCTTGAACGGGCCCTCTGGCTCCAAATTGTACTATTACTTATATGCCATCCAATAGCCCAGCCATGTAATTTTTAGAGCAAGTACATTTTGTGTCATTATCATTGCCATAGTTAATTTGTTAGTGCCTTTGAACTAAAAAAAATTATAAACGTCCAAGGCATGACAGTAAAGGGGAGACCGTTTACTTTTCAGGCCCCCAGGGGGAGGGCCTGGAGGGGGTTTGGAGTTTTTTAAAATAAATAATTTCTTTCTCAGTGTTGGTGAATGTGTATTCGGGGACATTGCAAAGCTTTCCAAACCCCCCCCCCCTCAGAATTAAATGGTAGCCCCCTAATTGTATTTGTGTACCCACTAAAAATCCACATGGAATTTTAGTGGAGAGCGCTCAAAATCCAAATGAAACCTAATTGGGAATATCAATTTTTATCTGAAAGTTTCAATGAATCTCAAACATGTCATGTTAGGACTTTGAAGTTTCCGTAAAAAGCATTAAGAATTGTTGATGATTTGCTTGATGTTATGATTAAGTTTAATGCCATAGTGTCCTATAGGCCCAGATGGTATCTATAACCAAAATGCCCTTAGTTTATCATAAATAGGTTATATGGTTGGGTAATCTAATTGACCTAAACTGGCTCCCTTCAAATTACATGTTTGTTATAAAAACTAATAAAACGGTAGAGTGGGTTGGGGCAAGAAGCCCGGGTTAGGTGAGAAGCCCCCCCAGGGTTATTTCTAAACATTTTTGGTGCTTTCTTATTGATAGGATTGAAGCTAGAGGCTTTTTAGGTGACGTCACAAATTTTCAAGGCATTCAGCACCAAACCATAGTCGTAATTAAAGAAACAAAAAAAGGTGCATGGTTTTTGTAACTTTGATTAATTCTTTGAAAGTGGTTGTCAGAAATAACTTTGGAAATTTTTAAAAGTATAATGGATATCTGCATTGCTTCACTTAATGACCATCACATAAATATTATTTGGATCATTTTTTTGCATTTTAGCTCGAAATATAGAGGTCAAATTAAAATATGTGGGTTTGGGGCGAGAGGCCCCACATGGTATGGGGCATGGGGCCCCCTTCACTGAGGCCTCGAAGCTGCTTCAGGAACCATTTCATAATGTGTACTTTACCTTAAATCTTGATAGAATAGCTAATTGAAATAGAAAAAATTTTGGCCGAAATTGAAAAAGGGCAAAAAATACTAAAAAATAAATGTATGAACAGAAAAATTCTGAAATTCAGAAAAAGTGAATAGAATGCCTTAAAAATGATAGAAGAACCCCAAGAAATAACTTTCAAGCTGAAAGCGCTCGCAAAAAAATTGCCATAGGATTATAATAGGGGGGCTTCTTGCCCGATGAGTGGGGTAAGAAGGCCATTTTAATTTTTTTACAAAAAGGGCCGTAACTCCTTTATTAAAATTGGTAGACATTCGTTTCACTAGTTATAAGTAGAGTTAAGTGATCCCTTCCTGACAGCATAAGCATTCAAATAATCGACGACAAAAAGTAGGTCAAATCGCTCCTCGAAGTTAAGGGGGGCTGCATGCCCCACGCTACTCTATTTTTCATCGAATTTTGGAAAAACATCACTTCTTGACAGACTGTGATAGAATACCCATGAATAGCTGGTGATCAGTATATAAACAGTTCAACAAAAATAAGTCCCCCTTTAGAAAAACTTAAATATTTTGTAAAGTACTGATCTGATTTTCATGAAAATTTTTGAGTGTATAAACTGGCATATCGATGCAAAATGTGTGCAATCGTAGCTTGATGACATAATTTTTGCCCACATGAGAAAGTCGCGAGTGAGACTACCCCTCTTTTCAAAAATTTTAGGTTGTGTCAGCTGACACATAAAATCCCAGAGAAGCAGTGGAAAATGCATTTATCAGCGAAAGGAAAGATTGGAAAATTAATAAATAACAGAAGAAGTGGTTTCATTCGTTAATAATCCAAATTTAACTTTATTTACTGGATGAAAGTGGGCTAACGTGGAAGAATGGGCCGCCATACCCCAGCAGAGGATAAGGAAACCTATTTTTTCAATGAGAAAGAGATGTCAAAGGGTGTGCAACAGCTATGGTGGACATACAGAGTATTAATGTTGTTGTTGAAGATTGGCAATCCTTGATTTCATGAATTTAATGTTTTTGCTGTTGTTGGGCCACGTTAGCAAAAAATTAAGTCATCAAGCTACGATTGCACACATTTTGCGTCGATATGCCAGTTTATACACTCAAAAAATTTCATGAAAATCAGATAAGTACTTTACAAAATATTAAAGTTTTTCTAAAGGGGGACTTATTTTTGTTGAACTGTTTATATGTGTATGTATGATTGGGTGGCATAACTGACGCAATATATCGAAGAATAATGAACATTCTTGGTTTATTTTATTTTGTCAGCATGTGCAATTTCATAAGCATGGTGAAGATGGACATTGTACGAGGGGTTTTCCATAAGTTCTGTCCAACTAATTATATTTTTTGCTAGATTTGATATAGAAACACGATATTTGGCTCAGATAATACTGACGTAATATAATTCTCAAATAACACCAAAAAAATTAGATCATATAGATGTAAATAAACATGAATGTGAAGAAAATACTAATATAAAACACAGTTTATTCAAATACTTCTGCAGCAAAGACTTTTTAAGATATCACTATTAAACTTGCACAAGTTCTGTTGAATAATATGCTTATAACAAAAAAATACAGATTTAGCATTTTTTGCCTAATCGTAGCTTCTACGGTGGAATTAGCAGGTAATGCAGAAAGCAAGGTTTGCACTTTTTGTCAGCCATAAACATAGGGCCATTATACCACGATAGGTTTGACTAAAAACCATATTGTATATACCAATGGAAAGCTAAGCTCAAGTGCAACAATTCAATATCAAACAAGTGAAAATTCCAGGAATGAATCTTTGACAAAGGGTTTGAACAAGATGTGTCAGAACATACATTTTACAAAATGTAAGAGTTCCACATTTGTTGTCAGTGTCAAAGATAGGCCTTTAATATCATGAAAGCATACATTTACAAATACTTTCTAAAACCAACAAAAAGTGGGCTCTAGAGCAACAAAATCATATCGCTGAAGTTAACTTTCCATCAACTAGCCTTCATCAAGAAGCGTGTGAAGAAGAAAGGTCATCATAAATAATACTAAATGTGAGGGTGTCACATTTTTTGTCAGTCTCAAAGATAGGGCTCTAAGGCCATGACGGGTTGAACTTTCTACCCTATTCTATACACTAATAGAAAGCCAGGCTCATGAGCATGAAAATAATACCAAGAATGCAAGAATTCCATCAAAAAGCCTTCATCAGGAAGTACCCAAACAAGAGAGGTCCCACAAAATGTTTGCAGAATGTAGGAGGGTCGCGCTGTTGTCAGTCTTACTCAAGCCATCACAGCTTCGGCACAATAGCCTTAGCCAATTTAAGTGGTATTTTCCAGAACATTTGTAGATTATGCAATCATGACGATATTAAAGATGAAATTCATTTGTGATTTTAAAATGTGAATCAATGACAATGTTGTATCTGCATTCTGCAAAATTTCAAAGTATTTCAGGCTATTGCCAAACTTTAATTTAGTGAACTATATAGAAAAATGTGTTTATATTAGCAAATAACAAAAGTAATACAAGATATCTGATATTTTGTACAATTGTCGAGGACGCTCTTGAAAATTAAGAAATTGTGATTTTGCCATTATTGACAATACAGGGTGTGGCATAAAAATTTCCAGCAGGTCGAACAGAACATTGCAAAATGGACTTTGCAGTGACACAATATCAAGCCAGACATATTTTCTGTTGGTAGCAAGTTAAATTAGTGTCACATTGAAGCTAGAACACCTTCCATTCTCAATCTTTAATAGTACCTGCAAAATTCAGCTTGCCCCAACCAAAGCAGGGTACAGTGTTTAGGATTCTTCTGGCCAGCCTGACATTTCTGAATGCAACACATTTTTTATATATAAGCCTGTTTAATGAATGAGAATAACTAAATTGAAAATTTAGCACAGAAATACCAGTTTCTGTTGTCAGGTGATCATTTTTGCATTGATTACTGTTGATGATAGAATGGTTTCATCTTCATTTCCATGCAATAGGAAAAAAATAAACAAAGGAGTGTTTTATTAACTTTCTATTCTGATCAAGCCTATCCCTGTATAGAAGCCAACAACATCAAGCTGTTTGGCGGCTGGATAATTTCAGCTCAGGCCTGCTCCGCTGAAGGTTTTCATCTGCGTGGGTTCGAAACCTGGCTGACGAACACAAAATGTTTCAAGTGGATTTTCCAGAGCAAATGCCACCTGGATGTCAATCACATCCATTGTTAATTACATCACAATGACCGTTGTTAAAAATAGAATCCAAGCTAACAAATTCTAACAGTGACGATGATGTACAAAGGTAAATTTAGGCAGTCTTGATAATTTATTTTTCCGTGTGTTGTAATAATTAATTAATTACTCCCATTTCGTTTACCTAAAGTCAATACACACTTTAGTTCTGTACAGCCCACTAGAGGCGCTCTAGTCTGTCTTCCTCACTCTGAATAAACTGATTGAAAAACATGGTGGCAAGCTGGGATAATTCGTGCTGAAAAAGTGGATTACTGCTGGAAAACTTCTGCTAAATGTTGTAGAAAGTACTGTGAACTGTTCTGCTGGTATCTGGACATTTCAATCCACACTTGAAAGCCGAAAAAATGCCTCGAGGAGGACATAACAACTCTGGTACTTCTGGCCAGGGAGGTTCTGGAAGCCAAGATGGTGGTGACAACACTGAAAATCGTTTTTTCCTAAAGAATATCAGTCCCCCAGGACATCTCAAAGCTAAAGACCCTAATGCAAAGACTTTATGGCAAAGCTGGAAACGTTCCTGGAACAGGTATTTACTTCTCTCTGGAATGAATAGTCAGGACAAGTCGTTTATTGCTGCACTTCTGTTACACACTATTGGACCTGATGGTGTTGAAGCATTTGAAGGATTTTCGTTTGAAAATGAAACTGACTGTGATGACCCTGATATTATCTTACAAAAATATGATGAATATTTTGTGGGTGCTTCAAGAGATTTCATAGAGAGGATGAAGTTTAATAGACGAAAACAGTTACAAAGTGAGACTTTTGAACAATTCTTGAATGAACTTAGACAGTTGTCTAAATCATGTGGATTTTGCAAATGCATGAATGACACAATGATTATGGATAGAATTATCGATGGACACAAATCCCAAGAAGTTAGAGAAAAATTGATTGCTCAAGACAAAGTGGATTTAAAGTCAGTCATCAACATGTGTCGAGCTATGGAACTTACTGAGGAAAATCTTAAAATTGCTACGAATGACCCTGTTGCTAGTTCTGAAGAGGTCAACAAGGTTGGTGCGCATAGCAAGTTTCACAAGAAGAAATTTTCCAAGCCATCTCAGTCACATGAAAAATATGGCAAAAATGACTCTAAAAAAATCTGCAAGTTTTGTGGTGGTAACCATGCTTTCAAGAAGGCTCTTTGCCCAGCTTGGGGAAAGTCGTGTGCTGTCTGCAATGGCGAAAACCATTTTGCATCGATGTGTCCAAAGAAGAAACGCAAGTTTGTCAAGTCAAAGAAAACAAAAGTCCATGCAGTGTATTATGATGACTCTGATTCTGAAAGTTCTGATGGTACTGAAGGCTCCATCAACACTGTCATTGAAGTTTCTGCTGTTAATGACAAGACCAAACCTTTGTATGCGAAGATGATTATCGACGACAAGGAAGTGGTACATCAAATTGATCCTGGTGCTACGGCGTGTATTATTCCTGCTTCGTACGTTGGTGAAAGAGTAATCAACAAGGAACCTGTTACTCTGCGTTTGTATGACAATTCGAAGATCGAAGCCCTTGGTCGCTGTAAGATAAAAGTGAGAAATGCCAAAACTGGAAAAAAGTGGAACATTAGTTATGTTGTGATTGACAATGAATCTCTGACTCTATTATTAAGTCGTCAGGCTGCTGAGCTAATGAACTTAATAACTGTCAATTATGACAACTTCGTTTCATCTGTCAATTCTACTCCAGTTGATGCATCGTTGAGTGATCTCGTTCGTTCTCACAAGTCTGTATTCAGTGATGGCCTAGGAAGTTTATCTGCTAACAAGGTGCATTTGACTCTCAAGGATTATGCGCAACCTAGTGTCAAGCAAGCTCGTAACGTTCCAGAAGCAAGAAAAGAAGCCGTGAAAGCCGAACTTCAAAGAATGGAAAGCGAAGGAATCATTGCGAAGGTGGATCAACCTACTGATTGGGTGAATCAAATGGATGTAGTAGACAAAAAAGATGGCTCCGTCAGAATTTGTCTCGACCCCCGTTCGCTGAATGATGTGTTAAAAAGAGAACACTATAAGCTTCCTGTTCTTGACTCTATTCTGGCTGAAATGTCTGGATCAAAACTCTTCTCTGTTTTTGATCTAAAGCAAGGCTATCTACACCTTGAACTTGATGAAGAATCGTCCCTTCTCACTACGTTCGCAACTCCTGTTGGTCGGTATCGTTGGATTCGTTTACCCTTTGGATTAAACGTCAGCAGTGAAATCTTTCAGAAAAGACTATGTCAGGCATTGGAAGGCCTGGAGGGCACCTGGTGTATTGCCGATGACATTATTGTCGCTGGAACCTGTGAGAAAGATCATGCTGCGAAGATTGATGCTCTGTTGCAGAGATGTGCGAAAGTTGGGATTAAGCTGAACAATAAAAAATGTCAATTCCGTGTCCCTGAAGTGAAATTTCTTGGACATATTATCTCTTCAAGTGGTTTAAAACCAGATCCTGAGAAAATTCGTGCTATCTGTGAAATGCCTACACCTGAGGATAGAGAAGCCGTTGAGAGGCTCAAAGGAATGGTGGCGTATTTATCTAGATTTCTTCCCAAACTGTCTACAGTGATGCAACCCTTACTTATGCTCACCCGCAAGGACACTGATTTCGAATGGAACAGTGAGCATGATAAAACTCTGCGTCAAATCAAAGATCTCGTCACAAATGCGTCTGTCCTCAAATATTATGATCAGAAAAAACCCCTTGTGATCCAGTGTGATGCGTCAGCAAAAGGACTCGGAGCTGTGATGCTTCAAGATGGCTGTCCCGTCGCATATGGAAGCCGCACACTTACGGACACTGAAACCCGTTACTCAGTAATGGAGAAGGAAATGTTAGCTATTGTGTTTGCGTTGGAAAAGTGGCATCAATATACTTACGGTCGTCCCGTCACAGTGCAAAGTGATCACAAACCCTTGGAAACCATCACCAAGAAGCCCTTAGACCAAGCACCAAAACGCCTACAACTTATGCTTTTGAGAGCATTAGCTTATGATGTGACTGTGCAATACTTGAAAGGCGAGAAGATGATGTTAGCCGATACGCTTAGTCGAGCTTCTATTCCGCATTCCAAAGATCTTACGAATGACATGGATGTGTGTATTCATGCAACTCATGCAGTGATCAGTGATGTTCATTTGAATGACATTCGTGAAGCTACTTTGAAAGATAAGTTATTGTGCAAAGTGAAACAAGTCATATTGGATGGTGTTAAGTGTGATATTGGATTATTTGGAAGTATCAAAGATCAACTCGCTGTGGAAAATGACATCGTTATGAAAGGCAGTAAGATAGTTGTGCCTCAACAGATGAAAAAGCACATTTTAGAACTGTTGCATGTTGGTCATCAAGCTGCAGACGGATGTCTTCGTCATGCTCGTGAATATTTCTATTGGCCCGGCATGTCAACGGACATTTCGCTTCATGTGTCAAAGTGCGAAGTCTGTCAGGAGAATCATGTATATATTTTTCACTATTTGGCATGTTCACGAATTCGTGGAGGTGTAAAAACGAGCATGTACGAATTTGTGGACATGAAAAAACGAGCATTGGTACTCGTGTACATGTAATAACTAACACTCGTGAATGTGCTTTATTATTCATTCGTGTATATGCCAAAACTAACATTCGTGGAAGTGCAATATCATTAGGGTTTAGTGTTAAAATTAGGTTTAGAGTATTTTTAAGCAAATTTTCTGTTTGCTATGTTCGTAATCACACATACACAAATTCGTGAAAAGCAACATTTGACATGTACACAAATGCCCTGTTCGTGTACATGTTCGTTTTTACAGGTTCACAAATTCGTCTACATGCCAAATAATGAAAAATATATACCTCGGAGAATGGACAGCAACAGCAGAAGGAAACCCTGCAACCGCACAGTGTCCCAGACAGATCATGGCAGAAAGTAGGAGTCGATCTCTTCTCGATTGCAACATGATTGTGATTTGTTTTGTTGAGATAGTGACTCTTGATGAGATAGTGACTCTTTAATCATGTTATTTTCAGTGCGCCAATTTGCCTTTGATATAATAACCGCTCGACCACTATGAAACACTATAAAATGCTATTATGAGAAAGTGACTCTTTAAATGATATCAGTATTATTTCAGTAGTTATTTTAGAAATGAACTTTTTAATTTGTATTTATATGTATTTTATGTTTATCCTGTGTTTCATGTGATATTTGTTATTTTATTTTTTGATTGATATGTGATGTGGAAGACGTTTTAAAAATTTAATTTCTTTATTTTTATCAGATTGTTTTATGATTAATAATCTAGTGGGTATTTTATAAGACTATTATACTTTTAAAGTCAATTTTAAATGTAATACTTAATTTATATACATAATTTGTCATAAATGATAATTGTTAATATAAAGACAATTTTGACATATTAGATATTGTGTCAACAGTAAAGTTAACTTAACTAGTCTGGATATTTTAAGAATTTTAAACTTCTGAGTTTTAAAGTTTAAAGTTATGAGTAAAGTAAACATTTTCTATACAAGGGAGGATGTTGTAATAATTAATTAATTACTCCCATTTCGTTTACCTAAAGTCAATACACACTTTAGTTCTGTACAGCCCACTAGAGGCGCTCTAGTCTGTCTTCCTCACTCTGAATAAACTGATTGAAAAACACCGTGCGTAACCAAAATAAATCCAGGGGTCATTTCGGACATATATTTGATCATTTCAGCAAGAGAAAAATCTCTAAAGCTCAGAGATTATGCACACTGGCCTGTATGGCCACACTAAAATAGACTGACTTTTTTTTTTCAACCTGACCTGTCAATTTTCGCATTCTAAGAAATATTTCATTGAATACTTTTGAAACTGGTATATCTACATTTCTCTATGGCCTCATTCAATCATCACCAGCAAGCATCCTGTTGGAGTTTTATATAATTTCAAAGTTACCAGACAAATTGGAATAGGTTTGGTAAAGATGGCGCCAAGAGGCTCACTGAGATCCTAGATGCTGCAACTTGGCACAAACTTCTTTCCTCTTATATTTAACAAACCGCCTTGTTTTATCTGCAGCTCTTGTATGGCACTGCATATATTTTAGAAAAAGTAAAAGGGCTCACAAATGACATACACTCGTGCTCATAAATATGGAATACTTTTTTGGAAAAAAAGTGTCAAATAAATGGAAATTTAAGAGTGCAAATTTAAGCAAGGTTCATTGTAAAGGTCAAGACATCTTCTCTAATCACTCATTGAAAGCCTTGACTATATGTTTTGCTGTAACTTTTCTTGGGATTGAGGCTGCAGCATGTGTTATATGTTTTAAACTACAGCATGTTTTTCCCTTTAGCGTTCACTGGAAGTAGTTACCATTGAATCAGACCATCATGTGCTCCAGCAGAAATTGCTAATTCGTCAATTTCAATGGAGAATATTGAAACATTCTATATTTATGAGCAACGGTGTAAATTTGCTACACAATCACTCACTGGGAACTCCATTCCAACCACCTGATTCTGTGAAATACTTCACACATAAATAAATCAAGTGCAAATATATGCACAATATGGCAATATTGGGACTATGCACCACTGTAGCGCATCCACAGGGAAAATGAAACATTAAGGGGTTTTAAACTTCCCTTTTAAAACTTCCTTTTCCCCTGGGCCTGAATAATTTCATGTAAAAAATTTTATTTCATGAGTAAATTTTAATAAATTTGTCTTTTGTGAACCCCAATATATTTTAAGCCTACACCCCCAGGGATGGACTGGCCTATGTGGCAGAGTGGCCACTGCCACGTGTCCAACCACTTAGGGGGGGGACCATTTAAGGTGACAAAAAGAAAGAAAAAGCCGAATGTCAAAGTTTGTGACTGCATGATACAATGAAACTTTTAGGTTAGGGCCCCAATGTGATTGATTGATTTTGACTCTCTCTCTCTCTCTCTCTCTCTCTCTCTCTCTCTCTCTCTCTCTCTTGTATGGGAAAGGGCCCTTTCATCTTGGTGTAAATGGAGTAATGCTGAAGATAGGAATGTGGGGCGCGTCAACTTATTCTGCAACAGGCCCAAAATGGCGCCCCTGTCCACCCCCATTGGCATTTTCTGGATCCGCCTATTCCCTGAGGAGCGTTCTTTATGGAAGTGTGAGTTCAAAGAGAGCAGTTGTATAAATCATTCATTGTTCATGATTCAGATTGTTAATGGATCCACTGAGGACTTGCTGTTATGAAAATATGATTGATTTTCCAATGAGAATAAAAGAAAATACCCTTTGGGTCATATTTTGTTTTCTCTGCAATCCGCTTCATCAGCAGTCACCTGAATGACAAAAGTCTGCTGTATAGGCAGGCAGATGCCGTGAGGCTGCAGACAGACAAAATTCAAGTGGAACTTACTATTGAGTTGGGATCAAGGCCACCAGGACAGTTACTTATTGGGTCTGTGCTGTGCAGCACACAGCAGCACTGAGCTAGATTTGCTCAAAAATGCATGTAAGCGAGGACCTCCAGTGAAATGTTATAACCTGCTGGCTAACTAGTATCGCAACTAAGGCAGGCTGCTGTAGCCTGAACAGTCACTACAATGCTTTCCTCTGCGCAGTTCGCTATCTTAAGTGCGCTGATAGTCACTGTTGATGCAACTTGTCATAAAGGAACAAATCTGGAAAATTTTTCGAACTTGTCAATTCTACGATTGATAAGAAATGATACAGTGGCTGCAGGTACAGTATTCTGCTCACAGGATGCCGCTGACAGTTACCACTTTGCCCTGTTCAGAGGAACAATCACGAATATGGACAGCGTGATTGGAGTGTACAGAAAAAATTACCAAGCTTACATTTGCTACTTTCGAAACACTGACGGACTCGTTGATGCATCCACCCTAACTGGAGGAGAACTCAGCACAATCGGTAACTAAACATAATAATAACCTTATTTAGATTTTAATGATGCTCTTGGCATAGATTTCCAGGAGAGCGGGGACAGAGGGACGCTCTAGGTACATCAGATACAACTATCAGTATTTGTGTATCAAAGAAAGATAATTTCTAAGTAAAGCAGGACTTTGGAGTCGGGTAGTAAGTGAAGTGACTCCAATTCCGACTTCTTTGAAAATCTGAAAAGCAACTTCGACTCCTCGGGTCTCCAAACTATGGCTCTTAATCCTGATGTTATGTATTTATTTTAGTGTTTGTTTAAGTAATTCCAATTATATTGTAATATTTAATAGTAAGATAGTTCTCTGTGAATGAGTCAAGAGGAAGCCAGTTCCTAGAACTGGCTGAAGTTCATCCCCATATTTGGGGTGAGCCAGGGCCCCATGTAAAAGGGAGGCCCCTGCTCCTCAGGTAGAAGAGCTCAGGAGTTACTTTGAATATCATGCGTGTAATGTAACTAGCTATTACTTCAACAATAAATGTGGATACCAACTTGAACTCGAGTTAAGAGTAATTACTGAGGATAGAACTACATGGATATATAAGTACATAATACTAACTTCACTTAAATCAGCATTATTGCTCACAAATATTGTAGACGGGAGGTATTTTCATGATTTTAACTTCTAGAAGATTTTTTTTGTTAGTGCTTGGTAACATACGTTAGTAAGACAATTCCAATATGCTGAATTCAAAAATCCATGCAACCAAGCAGATTTTTTTTTTTAATAAGAAATTGTTGCCACATATGGCTCACCTCAGGTTGGTTAATGCACTTTTGAGCTTTTTGAAGGCTACACTGCCATTTCTTTAAATGCTGCTGCATTATAAGCAGTTATATAAGCCTAAAATGTGAATAAAAAACTTTTAAAAAAGGCCGGGGATGATTTTTTATTGTTGGAAATGCAAATAAGGTGTCAAATGAAAGATGATACTCAGCACTATAAGATGGTCCAGGCGCATTTTTTAATTTATGATTTTAATGCCTGTTTCATGGGGTTTTAGCTTAAACTGAGCAATTTTTTTCATCTTTAATGGGCAAAAAAAAGTACACAGACCCAAATTCAAAAAAGCGCCTCCAGCCTCTCATAGGGCTATTTCCCAGCTTTCATTTGACACCTTATTTGCATTTCTACTATTAAAATTCAGCCCTCGGCCTCTTTTTTAGTGTTTTTATCAGATTTTTTGCTAAAAGTAGCATTTTTCCTACAAAGATACAGTGACCCCCATGAAAAAAAATTCTTTTTTATCCTTGACATATTTTCTTGGAAGCCTGATGCCGAAATTTATATGAAATATGCAGAATGGCTTTTAAAAGAGCAGCATTTAAAAAAATAGCAATGTAGCCCTCAAAAAGCTCAAAAGTGCATTAACCAACCTGAGACATATCATGTTATAAACTGGGTCAGAATGCTGAAAATAGTTAACAAGAACCCGGGGGTTCAAAATGGAGGTGGTGTAGTGACTAATTTCGCATACCATGAATCCAGTAGATCATTCATCCTGCACTGCTATGACTACTCCGATAGATTTATAGATATATAGATTTATTTGCATATAGATTAGACATCCAGCATTATGTATATATATAGATATACAGATAGATAGCTAATAGATAGATAGATATACACGAGTGCTGCCCTTTAAGAGCAGCAGTTGCTCACAGTGATTGATCGATGAGATGGCAGATAGAACACAAGTACTCTACATGTTGCACATTTACCCCATTTTAAAATTATCAAACGGGACACCAATTTAACATCTCATTTGAATGAAACACATTTGGGATTTTGATCTTGAAATTCCACTGAAAATATTCTAAATTGACTTACTCACTAATATGCTGCTATATACATATGTCAATCTTCCTACCACTGCCAGCTAACTTGTGGACTGCCAAATTGACCAAATGGTTAGGAGCGCTTGTCTGGCTACCACTGGCGCTGAGGGAGTGGATTCAAATCTCACCCCGGGAACTCACTTCAGTCCGAGCCCATGGGACATTAAACGGAGGCGGGTTGTATCCAGTATTCTATGCTGGGGCAACTCCAAGACCCTGGGCATCCCTGAATTAATAGGGTATGCGCCAGACTCACAGTCTTCTCATCACTCATCATCACACGGCGGTCACGAAAACTTGAGAATGCCGATGGCATGGGAACCTTTGGTAATGTTCCCTTCATCTCAGGCCATGGGCACTGCTTGGGGTGGGGCAAGTGCTGCAGACAATCCCTAAATCGTGCCAAATTTTAAAATCGGGCATGATTATTTCTCCTATTGGCAAATTATTTTAACTATTGGCAAATTATTCCCCTTTGGGAAAAATCCTTCAACTTTGCCCAAAGGAGCAATTTGCTAATCTAACTATTGGCAAAATAATTTTGCCCATCTCTAAATATCTTTTCAGGACACTTACAACATTAACAAATAGTTAAATCGGGCCCATTCCTGCAATTATCGCCTACTTTCGATATCAAAATGCGGGACACATCAGCGGAAATCCCGAAAATGCGGGATTCGGTTTTCTGCAAAGACCAATGTTAAAATGCTTCGTAGAGTGAGATACGGTTTGTATCACGCGTATCAACGTCTAAAAGTACGTATCAACGTCTGAGAAATGTGTCGACAAATTACGTAGTTTCGTAACGTTGGGTGCGATGTGACTAGGAGGTTAAATGCTTCTTTAGACCAACATTAAATCTACCTCAATGTCCACGAGGGATGTAACATATTTCATCAAAGTTGCTTCTTTTAGTTGCCCAATAGTCTATACTAGCTGAGCATCCTGCCCAATGTGAAACAGATAAACATATGGCCAGCAGAAACCAAAATGAACTTAGGTTTTTTTTCGGTGTCCCGTTGAAGTTTAAAAGAAAAAGTGGTTTCTAAGGCTCAGAAGTGTGTGTTACAAAGGGTTGTCAGCATCTGTCATATATGTGCTAACTTGTTATTCAATAGCAAATCATTGTGTGCTGCTTTCGTTTTCTGTGTTCGTTTTTTCTGCTTTATGCTAACCGAAGTTAAAATGTGTCCTGTTCCGTAAGAAACGTCCCGTAAGATACGCTTTTCACAGTTTAGACTCCAGACTCATACAAATGACATATAAATGATATATGAATTGTGTATTTGGTAAAAATAGGTGATATGCAAGGCATGAAACGTATTGAAACTACAAAAAAGACGATATGGCAAACCGAGTACTGGCAAATAGGTATAACTGCAGTTTTAAAGTGCATGCAGGACATTCAAGTTTGATTGAGATATATATGCACAGCGTAACGTAAAAATAGGCTGTCTTCTGTCACTGAACTTCATGGGCTTTGTATATTTCGGTGTTTTAAGAGTTTCAGAATTTACTCCTACTTTGTTTTTTGGACTCGTACGGTGGCAACTTGCAGCTGGGATATGTGTCCTGTAAGAAATGTAACCATTTTGCTTAGCATTGACTACTGAAATATTGACAATATTATTCTCACTGACTTCTGATAACGGTGATTTAATAATTATTTGCCTCAATGCATGTAATGCCCCATTCACACGGCAGTGGTTAAGTGTCGGCGAAGCAGTCTAGGTGCCAGGAAGCCACATTTCGGCGATTCAAGCCATTTTTGAAGCCTTATATAATCAATTAAAGGTTATACATCGTCGTGGGTGGATCCTAGGACGACGAGGCACTCGTTTTCTAAGCCGCATCGCTCGTAATTAGTGACGATGCAACCCCCAATGAGGAAGAGAGTTGTGTCGGCGAGTTGTGAGGAGCCTGGGTGAAGTTTCATTGCTTCAATATTAAACTAGCCTCGCCCAAGGAGCCTGTTGCTTCGCCCAAGCAGTTTGTAGCCTCGCCCAAATACTCAATTACGCCCAAGCAAATGGCTGTTGCGGTGAAGCAAATAGCTGTTTTGGCGTTTCATCAGCATCTTTGCGTCGGCGAGTTGTGCTGTTGCGTCGCCGAAGTTGTATTGACACAATGATAAAGTAGCCTCGCCCAAGCACTCTCTAGCCTCGCCCAAGCAGTCTGTAGCCTCGACCAAGCACTTTGGGGGTCTTTCAGGTATTTTGCGTCATGAGTATTTGCTTCGTCAAGATTCAACAGGTTGAATCTTTGGTGAAGCAAATTCTTGCTTCACCAACCTGTCACGTGATTTCTAGGAACTTTTGGTGAGGAAGTATAAGATGCGCCATAGACGAAATTATCGTCACCGAATTGTTGAAAGTAGTTTAATCATCTCCTACTTTCCTGGAAAAGTAAGAATCGCCGCGGCAAGAAAGCCCTGATACGTCTCCGTGTGAACTAGGCATTAGAGTTACTTTGCATAATTCATATTTGATCTCTTGGCACACCTCATGTTTGTCAAAGATGTGTGTATATTGCAATTATGATATTTTTTTTTGACATATTACTATATCATATTACTACTAATTGCACTTAGCGAATATCCATAGTATTGAAATCCTCACCATCAACAAGTAGAATGGGACACATGTCCCGTAAGAAACAATCTTGACTTTGAGGTTTTCCACTATGTTTCAAGGTGCTGGGATTAGTGTTGATCAACTGTTCATACCTTCTAGTCATTATGTGCATGTTGACGGTCGATGAGCGCAATGTATGCCATCCAATTCAATTCAATTGCATGTGATATACTGTGAAACTTATATTTTGTTGATTATTTACAGCACTTATTTTCAAATATTTTTTGTTATATATTTAATAAATAGAAGCAAATCTCAAATAATTGGTCTTACTAATGAGTACTAACTAATATCTATTAGTTTTGAAGCTTCAGGAACATTAACTATCGATTTATTAGAATCTTATGATGCAAAATCAGAGAAAATATAAGAAAAAATGTAACAATGTTTTCCATGGAAGACTTGTTTATCAACTGAAGGATGGAAGTGCTCATGCCTCAAATGTGCTAATATTATGAGCCCAACAGTCATAGCAAGCCAAAACAACTGAAATATGTTAGAAATAATCAATTTTATTTTTTGACCTCCATGTCACACTTTGTCCCGCGATACTGTGAAACAGGCCAGGGGCTATTTTAGATGTTAGTTTCATTGCCGTAGCTTGACTAGAACATTTTCTAGAATTATTGTACTTTTACTTTATAAATTATTCATAGGCCCAAATGTATACTGGCCTATAATCAAATTCTAATCTATAGGCATGTGGCCAAATGGACAGCTCCAGATACTCCATTATAGACTTGACTAGAAAATTTTCTATAATTCCTTTTTTTTACTTAATAAATTATTTTTAGGCCCACATATAATCAAATTCTAATCTATAAAACTTAATTTATAGACGGTTCCATAATTACAGCCAGTGAACAAGTACCCTGTATGAAACAGCAGTAGGCCAGTTACTGACTGCATGGTAATGTATTTGCTTCCAACTCCAAGTCAGAGAGTTTTATCAAAATTGCGCAGATTATCTATTTTCAATTTTGCTTTTAACGAATATATGAACAATTTCCAAGCTATGAACTTGTTATTGGCTGAATGAACAAGTCTCTCCAAGACGCATCTTTTGTTGCAAAAATTACGCTTCTATCATTATTAGAAGCCCTTCAATTGAATAATTCATCCTGGTTCAGTTATTTCAGAGAAAATAAGAAAAAAAAGCAAATTCCGCGATCCCGCATCCCACAACCGCGCTCCGCATTTTAAAAAAGACATGTGAGCGATAATTGGGGAGATGGGTATTCACTATTTGTGATAGTTCTAAGTGGCACGAAAAGACGTCAGTTGGCGATAATTGCAGAGATGGGCATGGATAATTTGTTGCCAATATCTGAAATAAGTCTTTTTTTAATTTGGAGATTTGGGATTTAGATATTGGCAGACGCAGCAAGAGTAGCCACAGGTGGGGCAATTGCCCCCTTCCTGCTACGCCACTGAATGAAAGTGAATGTCAAATGCTGCTCAGTCCTGCTGGAAGGCATGAAGGCTTCTCGATGTGGTATGACTGCATTAGAAGTGATAGAAGGCATAATTGATTCAGATAAAAAAGTTTTTATTTCTTCTCTTGCTCAATACTAATGTACTTATAAATAATATAAGAGTAAGTTGTATGTGCACTTAAAACTCTGAATATTATATGACATCAAACTGCCAACACATTCAATATTTCTTGAATCATTAAAGGCTCATGCATAGGCATAGAAAACAGGTGGCAGGGGGGTGGGCAGCCAATCCCCTAAAAATCTGAAACCTTTTAAATTGACAGATCCAGCAGAAAGTTGGTTTCTCCTCATATGAACTACCCCCTAAATAGCTTGCCTCTCCTGCACCTACAGACACATGCAGCTGATTATGATTATCGTTCTTTTCTTTTCCTCTAGGTTACGTTTGTCCACAGGAATTTCAAATTGTTGGAAATTCATGTTACCAGCTAAACCGAACCGGGGCTCGTTTTGATGACCACGAACTTGCATGCAACAATCGAAATGGAAAATGGTGAAGATCGACACTGAACTCAAAAACTCTGAGCTGACTGCTCATATAACAGGTAGCGTTCTGAACTCAAGGTTTTTCTATGGGTTATATATATGCAGTTACTATTTGAAGTTAGTGCACCCTTCAATGATTTGTCATTGAAGACCATACTAAAGTTGTCTCACGATACTTGTAGCATACCATTAAGGTCAGTGGTGGGCAAGTTAACAAAAAATTGTAGCTGAGTCAACAGTTAATCAAATCATTAGCTAAGTTAAAGTTAATAAGTTAAATTTTTTGCAAGGTTAACTGAAGTTAAAGTTAAAAAGTTAAGTTATTTTTTTGTTTACTTCGATAAACAATATCCAGGCAAATATTTACTGCAAGTACCAGAATGAGGCTCTTCTGTCTCAAAAAGAGGCACAGGTTAAATTTTCAGATTTTTCATACAAAAATGTGTCTTTTTTGCTACTTTTTTAACGTAAATTAGCAGACTTTATTAAGTAACGGACTTGTAATTAAGTAACGGAAGTTATTAGCTTCCATTGACATGAAAACAAAGACAACTTTTTTGGGAAAAATGGGGAAATGGACAATAAAATGGGGAAATGGGCAAAATGGGGAAATTGAGAAAAAAATGTGAAATGTGGGATAAAGGAGGGAATAAGGTTGGAAAATGGGGAAGAAAAGGGGAAAGCAAAGAGGTAAAAAAGGAAGAGGAAGGGCAAAAGACGTTTTTGGGGAAATCCTGTTGAAATTCTTGCGGACACTATTTGAAACTTCGAAGTATGACTGCTTGACATTTTTTCCCTGCTTATTGCTCATGCTCATAACACTTTGGCAAAACTTATTCTTCTTTAAAAAAAGGCCAATGGCTTTTTCAAGGATGTTTTTGCCTGTCTTGGATTCTTATCTGAATACAGGTCTACAGATTCCACGTTTGATGAATGATGAATGACACAACAGAGTCCTTGTCATAACAGAGCAAGCTCCAGTTTATAAAATTTGCTGCTTTTCCTGAAGAAGCGTTTGATTTGAGCTCAGCAACATTAAAAAACGCACATCCTTTCAAAGTGTCATGACTTTCTAACTGCTGGGGTTTATCTTTAGGTAACTTTTAAACCAAACCAAGCTTGTGTGTAAACCACTGAACTAAATTTAGACATGAAACATGTGACAAACTTTATGATCTTTTTTTAGGCCAATCGGCATTGATTGATGTAAATTGACGTAAGTGTAAAATTACTTGACAATAAATTACAAGTAAGTTATTAAGCTGTTCAAAAACATGTACATATATTTTCAATGTTGCTGAGTTTCTAAAAGATGCAACCTATCTGAATGAAAATTTGGGTCCTGCAGCAATTATGCTAGCAACTTTTGCTTTTATTTTACAAATTGCTATTACTAGCATCATCATATACAAAGTGTTTCAATGTGGTGTATTCTTTATTTGAGATTTCAGAAGTAAATTTTGTCAAAAGAACCGTGTCGAACGTACCCCATGTTGTCGATAACATTTTGGGGAAATCCAGGGTCATTTGCCCCCCCAGAGAAAAATCCTAGCTACGCCACTGCGACCAGACCATAGTTGGGGGGGGGCTATGGGCTTTACCTCCAGGACGAACTTTTTTTTTTGTTAACGGCACATCGACGAACAATTTTTTTCGTGTGCGCACTCGCGACAAACTTTTTTATCGGAATTTCAACATCACCCTGGCTACAGGTGGAAACAAACTTTTTTTTTTATTTCCATGTGCTGAACAAACTTTTTTTTCAGTGTCAAGTGGGAAACAATCTTTTTTTTTCACCAAATATCCATAGCCCCCCCCCCCAAAGATCATCTGGTTTGCCCCTTAGTTAATAGTTACTAAATTTGTTAGCTTCGTTATTAACGGATTAATGATTAATGATTAACGAGTTAATGCCCACCTCTGATTGAGGTCTCCAAATACATGAACCAGTCTGGCCATTGCATTCGTTTCAGGGGGGTCTTTATGCTAGATAGAGGTTATAATTTTGCAAAAGTATGTTTACTCAAACCAAATACTTTTTCAACTGTGCTGATATAGTAGGAAGCCTCAGTGGTCTGATATACAATCATTGTATCAAATGAATGATTCTTGCAATATTAGTGATGTCTTAGCCATTACCATGGGGGAAACGATTACATCCCCTCCCGAGCAGCAACGTAAAGCAAACCTTTCACTACGTAATTATTTTGGTTAGAATCAAATGTTGGGCCAAACAACGTTTGACCAAGGTAGGGCAAAGGTAATTTCCAAACGTTGCACTCAGATGAAAAACCAAACGTAAGTCGCAACCTTAGTAAGAGGTTGGCAGATAGTTTGTTTTATAGTTTGGCCTAACGTACGAGTCACGCGTAAGTCATACCTTTGGTTGAGAGGTTGGAAGAAAGTTTGGTCGTAACGTTTGGCTAAACGTGTATGTCATACGTAAGTCATACCTATGGTTGAGAGGTTTGAAGAACGTTTGACTATTATGTATGACCATACCTTTGATTCAAAGGTATGTCGAACATTCATTTGAGAGGTTTTTAAAACCTTAGACTATTACGTAAGTCATACCTTTAGTTGAGATGTTTGAAGGACGTTTGACTACTACGTATGACCGTACCTTTGATTCATAGGTTTGTGGAACATTCATCTGAGAGGTTTTAGGAACCTTGGACTATGACGTATGACCATACCTTTGATTCATAGGTTTATCAAAGGTATGGTCACACGTTTGGTCATACGTAAGTTCCAAGGTTTCTCCAACGTGTTTTTGATATGTATGGACAACGTTTGGAAGTAATGTTCAGGGCAAACGTCTGATCATACGTATCTGCCAAAGGTTTGTTGAAGGTTTGCACAAAGTTGCAGAATCTAGGATCCTGATTCTCAGAGAGCCTTGTAGCACCATCTATTCCATACCTATTCCAATCTATCTGGTAACTTTGTGATTATAAAAACTCCAACAGGATGCTTGCTGTTGAAAATTAGATGAAGCCATGGAGAAAAGTTGATACACCAGTCACAAAAAAATGCAGATATGTACTTTTAAAAATGTGAAAGCTTATCCTGGTTTAAAAAAAAATTTAATTTTTTCCACACCCACAAAGATGCATATGAGAATTGTATAAGACCCAGGTTTAATGGTGCCTCATTGCAACTGTCCTAGATGCCAAGAATGTTCCAATTTTATCACGGTAAAATTGCAGTAACATCTTCAATTTCACCATGCAAGGTAAGTGTTTTTTATATAATTTTATCTTATAGTCCCTAAGTGGACTTGTAGACTGCTCAGTAAAATGAGGAAGAAAAGTCTATTAATTTTGGGAGCATCCTTCTTGGATAGCTCTGTTTGTACTGCTTTAATTTTTTGCTTTATATTAGCAGATCTCAACCAAAATACATAAAAAAATCCCCCCCCCAGTGGCTGGGCTGCCCCTGCCAGCCCCCCCCCGACCCCCGACGCACCCTACCTGGACAAAAATCCCTTCATTGCCAAAAATATACCAGCATGAATAATAATAATTATCAATAATAAAATTTTCACAAACTTCATGTTCACATTGGGACACATGAAGAAAATTCATTTCAATGGTCAGGTCGCCCGGTCTGGATCCGCCCCTGAAAACCATATTATTGAAAACATCAGATCAGATCAAGAGACTTACCTTTCAATCCAGCGCCGGGGCCCAGCGACGAATTCTGGCCATATCCACGTCCGTGTGTCCTCCCGGGTTTGGTAACCGGGTACATCCATCCATAATGGGGTATATATGTCCACTATTCAGTCCAGAATTGATCACAAATACTGAAACAGCTGATCGGGCTATTCCTGAAGCGATGCGGTTCGTTCTACCACATTGCCGCGGTCAAGATCTTTAACAGTATTGAATTCCGAGGGTCCAAGACCAGCTCAATCCATGGCCAAGAAGTTACCCTATGGAGCTCCGAAGGTTACAAGGGTTGTTAATGCGTTTAATCCTTCGTTATTAGCAAAAACACCATCCGAAATTTCACAGATTCGAGTCAGCCCGCCATTTTGGCTTCTTGTACGCGAGTGCGCATGGGCAAGAGGGGCCAGGTCGGCTTGAAACGCTCGATCTAAGAAGGCGGGAAGACAGTCAGAGACCGTCAGACCAACGTTAAAATCCTTCGTAGAGTGAGATACGGCTTGTAACACTCGTATCAATGTCTAAAAGTACGTATTAACATCTGAGAAATGTGTCGACAAATTACGTAGTTTCCTAACGTTGGGTCCGATGTGGGTAGGAGGTTAAATGCTACGTTAGACCAACATTAGATTTACCTCAATGTCCGCGAGGGTCGTCTTCAATTGCAAATCATTGAAGGGTGTATTTACTTTCAACTTCAAGAGCAACAAAGTGTTACCACCTTGTTTTACATCCAATGACACAAAAGTCATTCACACTAGATTTTTACAACTCAGGTTGCTTTAAGCATTAATAACAAGATAATTAAGTTTTAATTCACACAAACATTTGAAATTATTTTGAGTGAACAAGTTCTCAAAGTGTGATATTTAGCATGATAAAAACCTACCAACAATATGAATATGATAAAAAAATGTCTATATATGCTATTTATACGTATATCTAGGTCCTAGAACTTCACTTTTGTATACTTATTTTTCGCAATTTCAGCGAATGGTGGAGGAACTTTTTGGATCGGCCTGAAAGACATGGTTGGAGACAATAACATTTCAAGTTACAAATGGGTCCGAGATGGTTCTTCACTGAGCTTTCAAACATGGAATCCACAAGAACCTAATGGAATATCTCAAAGGTCTGCCCTTATCTGACAAAAGGCATTTTCTGACAAAAGGCATTCTTTTTTTTTTTTCGACTAATCAACATATTTTGGTGATGGCTATCTGCCTGTGAAATTTGGTGGCTCTACTACATGTGTAACCTTGTCAAACCAGTACCTAGAAAGGCATTTTTTTGCACTTTTGTAGCACATTTTTCTGACAAAAGGCATTTTTTCTTGCAGATAGCATTACTTTATCAAAAATATGCCTTCTGTCAGAAAAAATGCCTTCTGTGAGATAAAAATGCCCTTTGTCAGAGATTTTCATGTTTTTTTGTGATACAAATGCTTTTTGTCAGAAATTATCATGCCTCCAAAGGAGTTGATAACATAATTATTCTGTGTTATAGGAATTATGTTGCCACAACGTGCACTGCACACGACATTGAGATATGTTTTCAGAGCATTATTACAACCTTGCCAAAACATTATATATGCTATTGTAATATATTGATGTTGCTTCACAATGTTGTGACAATGAAATACGTACCATTCAATATGATTTACTTAAACATTGCAATATTGTATAAGGTTCTGTGCAATGGGAAATGTTTTAATTCAAAATCTTTGACATGCTTTGAAGGTTTGGCAGATATTATTTTCCATGATGGCTGTATGTGCAGCACGGGGAATTGAAAACGTAAATAATACTGTTGTTATGCACAAAATTCTAAAACATAATAAGAAGCAGAGAAAATTGATTTGGTGCCGGCTGGCCAAGAGATTCTTCTCTAATCATAGTCTAATTACTTTGAATCAGGATATTGGTAATTTGCCTTGAATGAAATTTTACCTCAGTTACTTCATTTGAATTTTTGTATTTCATTTAGTAAAATAGCCATAGGAACGTTCCAAGGCAGAAAAAGCAATGAATGTCTTATTTTTTTATATATTAGCTGCATATATATAGCCAGGTGGATAGACCCCCCTCCCAAGTGATAATTCAGGATGCCTATGTAAAGGAAGCTAAAATAAAAGCATAACCCATCGGTTGATCTACTTGCTCAATGGCAGAAATGTCAACTTTTCTCGCTGACAACGGATGGCAAGTTTGTCAAAGAAACCTACTCGCTCGAAATTATCTTGGTTTCGCGGAAGGTCTTGCCGAAAACAGATTCTTGACAGACAGAGTGCTGACCTGTCCTTGGTCGCATGTCATAAGGTGGGCCACAAATGTGTGACATGGTAAAAATGGCCCATTTTTCAATATTCCCATAGCTTATTGTAGGTCATCACACACATCAAATACAGCAAACAGATCTTCATTATCTGTATTTATAACTGAGATATACTCGTTTATGTATAATTAATTAACAGCACGAAAAGCCTGATCTAAAAACGCATTTTTCTCAATTTGGACCTTTTTTACAAAAAAATCATTGCAAGGTCAAATCTCAATAGAATTGACTCTGGTCTGTTTTAAATCATGGATTACAGATGGGACTATAAGATAAGGCCAAAGTAACCTGCTTTATCAAAGTGTAAATGATTATGAATTGTGAGTAAAAAGTAGCAATAAATTGTTCAGATGTTCGTAGTAAATATCTTCTCAAGTTTGCTCTTTATGACTCCTTTGATCCAATCATAGACCACAAATTATATCAAAATGTCATTCTGAATGCCTTTCCAATGAGCAAGTGCCCCCTGACACACCTAATAATGGAAATAAGTGTTCACAAGGCTCTTTTAAGCACATTGTGTCCTAATGGTCAAAAACAGACGAAAAACCACTCGTCTGTGCCTGTGGTACAATAAATTTCTTTTAAATATACAGACATTACACCACCAGAGACATCTGAAAGGCCTAGTAGAGACATTCAAGAAACTGAACTATACACTGAAACAGTATGATCAGGTTACAGTCAAGTACTTCAGAGATACAGGCTTGATGACTGCTTCGACCTCCCGCAACCGCCTCCGCCACCGAACCACCCCTGGATTTTTTCATTTACAGGGTAGCAGGGCCCAAACTATTCAATCAATTTAAATAAAGTTGCAGCCAAATTAAAGAGAACATTCAAGGCTACAATATGAGACTACAGCCACATTGATAGACCTTTTAGTTCTTGTGAAATAGACAGTTGAATGACCAATTTCCTTGCAGAGTGTCACAAAACCACCCTTTTCAGGTGCCCACCTCACGACATGTGACCCCTAAGGCTTGTCCATATCATCCTGTTAAATGGGAAAGTGCTGGGGTATCTTTTTGTTGGAGAATCTAAAATTCCAAACAAAACCTTGATGATTTTTGAAATTATCTCAATACCGAATTAATTTTGTCTTATTTCATTTTCAAGACCATTTGAATTGTTGATTTTATACATTTATAACAAAATAAATAGACAGGACGAGACATTGTTACACCAAGAATTGATATTAACATTTAATCAGTAAACAGATAAAGTCATAAAAAAAGATGCATTTTAAGTTTTCAATTACATGAATATTATTTCCAGCAGGCAATATTTTTATGTCCAGGATCATCGAAAATGAATCACTGTTGCCTTATAGATGTACTTGTGTGGGCATATTTTGTAGTAAAAGTCTTTAATCAAATTAATAATATGTTTTTGCAGTAGTTATGTTGTGTATAAGATCATTGAAAAAGACCAACATTATCTTATTGATGTATTTCTGGCAATTTAGTGTGAAAACTGCTGAGTTTTTAGCAAAAAAATGCCTTTTGTCAGAAATTTTTGACTCATGACTCAGCTTGAATGTTCTGACAGAAGGATTACTTCGTGATTATCTCATCGAATATTGAACCATTGAAATCCGAGTTACCTTGTGGATTTACACATTAGTGACATACACATCCTTGAAAAAATCTGGGAGTGTGGGACAAACAGTTTTCATGCAGCATCGATCTGAATAGTTTTTTAGCTCTCCTGAAAACCTTCAATTTCTGAAAAAATGCCTTTTGTCAGACAAGGGCAGAGGTGTATTGAGCTACTGAATGGAAAATGGAATGACCTCCCATGCGGTTGGCATCTACAAGCAATTTGTGAGATGGATGTATGTACCATACTCGTGTGTAAGATGCACTTTTGATACCCAGAATATTGACCTAGAGAATGGGTGCATCTTATATGTGGGATTTATGCTAAAATATCAAAGTTTTTGGTAAAATCCAGAAAATTCTTTATTTTCGTCACTCTCGTCCGCCATTTTTAAACATGCGCTGTCAACTTTCCTAGTTCTCGCATTCCCGAGAACTCGAGCGAGAGAAGACTTGATGAAGACGACCATCATGGCGGCCCACAGAAGTAAACAATGTGGATTCGAGTTAATTTCCTTAACTTTTAGCTTTCGTAGAAGGTAAAGTTACCAAGATAAGTTCCATTTTTGATGGAATTCAACCATTCAATTATCCGCCATGTATTCTTTTAGCTCCAGTCAAATTTAATGCGACTTAAATACACGGGTTTCACTGGGAGGGGGGTTTTAGAGCCTCAAAGAAGGGGTGCGTCTTATATACGGGGGCGACTTATATCCAACATACGGTATAACATAATACATAAAATATCTATTTTCTAAATATTGACAATATAAGTAGAATTTCCTTCTTCATGCACAGGTGCACGAGAGATGATCTACGAGGGGCGTTCAGAAAGTTCACGGCTTTTTTTTTATATGGACACTTATTTTCAATCTAGAACAATGAATTTTTTACAGGATAAAATTCAGCAGTTTTGGAATAGATTTCCAAAATTTTGGACAATTTAGACATTTTTAAGTCATTCTGTGGTTGCCATGGAAACAGAAAGTTTAGCTAGGTGGAGCAGGTAGTACGAAGATCAAGAAATTCAATGAATTGCAGCTGAGGGAGACCTCACTCTGCCACTTGTATCAGTAAGATTGACAATAATTAACACAAGAAATATAATATAATTATGTAGACAATGTCTAGTGTAGAGGGCCGAGAGGTAAATTTTAACAAAGTCTTGAAATAAGATATCACATAGTAACTAATTTTTTAACATCTCGGCTGCGCCTCGGCGAAGAAAAATATACATACACAATTGTTTAACTAGTTTTGAGTCATTATGGCGCAGGAGTTTACCAAGAAGAACAAGGTAGTAAAGAAGAAGAAATTTTATGAGAACGAATAAAAATGCTGTTAGCAGAGAAAATACGCTAGTAATTGTGCAGCGTACGAACTATATGTACATAAATTCTACATGAAAACTCACAAAAAAGAGCCGATCTGTAGTATGTACGTACATTTTCGTACGAATTTTGTACGAATTTCATACGAATTCATACAAATTTCACACAGGTACTTTTCAGTTACTTTGGCCATTTTAGTGCAATATGGTTATCACAAATGGTTTAAGTTTAGACCTTGCATTGGCCTATCTAAAAAAAATCAGCAACTAAGTCAAGATAGCCCAAAAAACCAACTTAACACGTATGAAAT
The DNA here is from genome assembly GCA_026936325.1 of Platynereis dumerilii. Classification (NCBI taxonomy): domain Eukaryota; kingdom Metazoa; phylum Annelida; class Polychaeta; order Phyllodocida; family Nereididae; genus Platynereis; species Platynereis dumerilii. The sequence goes on along the minus strand of JAPTHN010000009.1, from coordinate 54,210,123 downwards.
CCATACGAAAATTTACGTAAAATTTTGTACGTAGCGTATTTCATACGTGAAAACAACCAAATTACGTACGAAATTCAAAAGAAAGAGCTACGCACGTTTTACGTACGCTGCACAATTGGCCATGTACTAAGGTTAATTATTTGCATTGCTCTAAGTTCATGCAGTGGTTTTTCTCACTTAATAGAATAATAGAGAGGTTTTGCTACACGTTTCCGTGTGACGTGTACGTGGGAGTTGCCATGACAACAATGTAATTAGATAGCACTTGTACACGTATACGTCACATACGTCACATGTGAACGTGTAGCAAAACCTCTCTTATATAGGCCTAAGTGCCGAATTCAAGTTCGCAGGACACAGTCTGTAGGCCTATATTTTTTGTTGACTTCGGCCAAATTAAGTGTTATTTCACTGCTGACAAAACTTCAGCCAATGTCTTTAAAAAAATGATAGTTGGGGGCTATGGATTTTACCCCCGGGACGAACTTTTTTTTTGTTCACGAAGCGTTGACGAACAAATTATTAGCATGCGCACGCGCGACAAACTTTTTTATCGCAATTTTAACGTTACGGTACCCCACCCCAGCTACAGGTAGAAACACAAACAAATAAAATAAGTCGAATATATCCCCAAGCACAAGTTACCATTTCTGTCATAAATACACACTGCATGGAGTTCCAGAAAGGTAGTTCATGGCTTGTGTGCAATCCATGCAATGATAAAATTTTCAAAGATTAGAACCACGCAATGCAGTGCAAGTAACTGAGGTATCACTATCCTCACAAATGCTTTTCTTTAATTCCGAAAGAATTCACTCATATCCTCTATAAGAACGCGTCCACAACGCTTATCCTCAACAAGAACGCTTATGAGGTTATACCATGGGTAGTACCCCGGGTAGTACTCCCCGAGACCCCAGTATATCAGTAGCGTAGCCAGCGGGGGGGCAAGTTGCCCCCCCTGAAAAGATTTTGGGGAAATTTTTACAGATATATTGCCAAAAATAGGGAAAAAAGTGGGGAAATTGTAAGGAAAATGGGGAAATGTGGAGCAAAATGGGGAAATGATGAGAAAATTGGGGAAATGGTAAGCAAAATGGGGAAATGACCAGAAATTGGGGAAATGGTAGAGAATAACGGGGAAATTAATACAAATGAAATGGCCATTTATAAATACGAAGAGTTTTATCAGATTTCCTAATTTTTTCTTCACAATTTCCCATTTTTTCTTCACAATTTCCCCATTTTTTTCTTCACAATATCCCTATTTTTTCTTCACAATATCCTTTTTGTGCCTGGCCCGAATGATATGCATCCGCAAAAAATTCCACAAAATATTTTTTAAATGTAACCAACGTATATGGGACAGTTTTTGGATGTGTGTTCATTGGAAATTGTGCTGGCCTGAGGTATTTTCAAATATTTTTTATCAAAATATGTATCAAACAAAATTTGCAAGGTTTTTCGGTCTTCTGATTTGAATCTTTGCTAATTTGCATCTTATTTCCCTTAAATTTACCAATAAAAAAAAAAATGTTATTTCAAATTTCCCCAAAATTGAAGGTAAACCACAACAAATAGGTTCTCTGAAACGAAATTTTCTCCATAGTTTTGCAGTTATGTGTCTGTGAAAAGAAAAAATTCTCAAGAGCTTTCATTTATCATGTTTACATCTCAGCAGAACGCATAGAATTCTGCAACATCAGTTATTCTGAGTTCTTCCCCCCACACGCTCATGGATCATGGTCCTGGATTTTGCCAATTTTGTAAAGAAGTTACCAATTACCAAAAAGAGAACGCATTAACTTCCTCTGCTTCTTTTTTTTTTAGACATTTCACAATTTCCTTGCAGCATCTATTTCACTGGATTTTAGATCCTAGATTTTCCTATTTTCGCAAAGAAATGCTTAATTTTTTCAGTTATAAAATATCTTCAGTAAATTTCTCTGAATTACCTTCCAAGAAAGTAATTTCCTTAGCTATTTTAAACATATTATTAATAATTTAGGGACAACCACAAAGGAATGAGATTCTGGAAGAATTTTTTTTAACAGTGCGTTACAATTTGGACACGCGAAAAGCTGTTGGTAGCGATGAAAATTTTGGGGAAATGTCTTGATGGTTTGCCCCCCCTGGAAAAAATCCTGGCTACGCCACTGCAGTATATATTCCCGAGAGAAGGGTTTGTACATGAATGCATTCACTTCTTGTGATGCTACATTTTAACTGAAAATTCTTGTTTCAGTTATGATTTTTTAGTGGCATTAGTTTTTGAGATATCGCCTTGAAATTTTGGAATTGTAATTTATACTATATTTATAATAGTAATGGAGAATTTAATACATCTGGTGCACTTAGGTCCTGAGTTATAAAATAAAACGGCCATGGAACTTAAAAAAACGTTGACTCAAATCTGTGATTTTACGCTTGAACTGAAAATTCTTGTTTCAGTTATGATTTTTTTGTGGCAAGAGTTTTTGAGATATCTTTTTAAAATTTTGGATTTGTAATTTGTACTATATGTATGGTATTTTGTGTAAATTTGATACATGGAAGTGAATTTTATCCAGAGAAATTAAACAAAACGGCCGTGGAATGCAGAAAAACGTTTCGTAAATAAATGAACGACAAAGCTGAAACTATACCAATAAACAGAATTTAACATTATTACTTTGTCATGTGTTTTGAAGCATTGTCTTAAACAATATAACAAGGGGTCCTCATCATGATGGCAATTTATATAAATCAGTATTTGTGCAACTAAGTAATTTTGGAAAAACTAAATATTTTTAACGAAAATCGCTTTGGAAAATTTTCTATACTTAATAGAAAATCAAAATTGATAAAATCTAATGTATCTTTTGCTTCTGGATCTAAAGCTTCAAACCGCTTCTCTCTAGCCCTAACAGATCATTGTAAAATTGCAAAAGAGTGGACGTTTTTTGTGCTTGCAAGATTACAAGAAAAGATCATGAAGCAGCAGCTGAGAATTATGATTATCCCCCGTAGGCTTGGTTGCTGCTGGTGACGTCACAACATTGTGCTATAAATAAACGCCTCAAAAACATGAACCAAGATAAATTGGATCCCAGGCTGGAGTAGCTGATTGACAGGTCGCACATGCTGTGACCTTGGGGAGGCCCGTGCCGGCCCTATAATATTAGCTTCTAAATATACTTTCAAGCATACCAAATGTTTGTATTCTTACAGCGAACCAATGTGGAAAAGCACTCCTGCATGCCTGATTTGGCAAGAGCGATTCAGGCGCCAGAATGTGAGTCCTTAACTACAACAGGACTTATGACAAAGCATGAATTCACTGCTATGAGCAAGAGACCTAAAGGGACAGCATTATCCATCCCAGCTTTTCCTTTTACATATAGCTTTACACAAGACCTGGTTTTCCATTACCTTAATCACTGGGGGCAATAGTTTCAGGCAGTGTAGGAGAAAAGGCTTGGGATGACCGAAATGCTTTGACAAAAACTTTTCCTGGAGGGCTTCAAGGAACATTTATTTTAACCTGTCCGGTGTATGAATTAATGCTTTTGTAGTACTTGCTAGTATTTTTAAAAGGTAATATTATATTTCTTGTGTTAATTATTGTCAATCTTACTAATACAAGTGGCAGAGTGAGGTCTTTCTCAGCTGCAATTCATTGATTTTCTTGATCTCTGTACTACCTGCTCCACCTAGCCAAACTTTCTGTTTCCATGGCAACCACAGAATGACTTAAAAATTTCCAAATTGTCCAAAATATTAGAAATCTATTCCAAAACTGCTGAATTTTATCCTGTGAAAAATTCATTTTTCTAGATTGAAAATAAGTGTCCATATAAAAAAAAGCCGTGAACTTTCTGATCGCCCCTCGTATTTAGGGGGGCAGTTCATAATTGGGGCAATGGAGCAATGGGGCTCTCTGCCCGAATTTGTTTAATCTTTGCCTGAATTCAATGTCAATCTAAAAGGTTCCCAGATTTTCGGGGGAGCAGCTACCACCCCCTGGTTTTTATGCCAATGCCTATGACTTCACAATCATTGATTTACTTTTTTCCTGCTACAACCTCATGTGCATTTTTGCAAGCTGCCAGTCTGATTAGACTTCTGAAAAGGACGAAAAATCTAATACTGATGCAAGCTGCATTAACACCAGTAATAGAAATTTCTCACAAGATTTTCACTTCACTGAGAACATAATTGTTCCTCTTTGATTAAAGTAAATGTTTTGCCTGACGATTCGAAATATGGAAATTGTGAGATTTTAGCTGAGAAGTCTGTATCATTAGTTTATAACATATGTTTTGAAACGGGGGTTTTCAGTTGTGGAAGTATTATACTGGATCATGTGTTTTCCAGGGAAATTGTTTTTCCATGTCATTCAATTTTTCAGGTCATCAGAACCTTATATGCAGAAACCAAGTTGCCCTAGAGGAAGAACATTGACATACGTTGACGTATCCGGCATTTCAAGTTGGCATTTCCAGATTAATTGAATTGAAACTACAAAAAACCGCGGCAGACTCTAAAAATCTAAAATATGGCATTCGCTCAATTATATATATATATAATAATAGTGTCCTGAGGTGTCACAATTACTTACAGTTAAACATGTCAATTTTTGGACTTAGCTGAACAGTCAAACAATAAGAGAGTTACAAAAGTTCCCATAGCCTATAATGGCCACAATTAAAAGTTAATGGTTCCATTTCAGCTGTTGCAACACCTTGCCAAGTTTTTTTGTGTCTGAGTTTAGCCAGAGTACTCCTCTCTGGTTGGTCAATAGGCAGGATGTGAGCCTTTCCACCATGTTACCAAAATTGGTCACAGGTTTACTATTTTTCAACAAAGAGGAAGCATTGACACCTCAGCCCCGCAACATTGCCACTAATGAAGATGACGAGATGCAGTGGTCGAAATAGCCCATGTTATTTGGGGGGGGTCTCTCAAGTTCCAAGGCCCGAAGAGTTGAAGCCCTTGTAGCCGGGATTCTGCAAGATGCCAGAAGCACTTTAAATCCGGAGTGTTTCAGATGGTCTAAAAATGAATTCCGAGCACTTAATAGGCATGTTTTATCTCAGAAAATTAGTTTTGAAAACCTATTGGTGATGTGTATAAATCACAAGAGGTTGTACTATGCTGATTAATCTTTACTTGCTCATGCTTATTCTTCATGAAAAATTCACTATTTAGGGGGGTTTTTTCAGGACCCCCTCTGGGTCCTTCTAAAAAATGCATTTGAGGGGGTCCCAAGAGTATTTGGGGGGTCAAGACCCCCTTGACCCCCCCTTATTTCGACCACTGACGAGATGTCGCCGAAAATTATGGAAACAAATCTAATAGATCTTCTGAAGATAAATTCATCTGCCAAAGAGGGAGCGCTTGAGGGAAAAATACATATGGCAAGGTGCTAGGACTAGGCTGTTTCTGCCTGTCAAAAATAAACTTGCAGTAGTCACCAACATTTCGCTTTTTCTCAAACACATGAAACCTAGTCCTATCCCATAGTATAGTGCTTTGGGGTTATCTCATATATTAAATTAAAAAATCAAGATAATTGTACCCCCCTGTAGATGGTAACACATTTCTTTTTCCTTTTCTTAAAATAAACCAAACTCTTTGTAATGAAACAAACCATACAGGAGGAACATCATGTCATCTGGGACCAACTTTGAAAGGTTGGATCATAGTTAGGACACATTAAAAATTGATAATCAATACACTCTAAAAAATGTCGGGACAAAATTGGTTTTTTAGATTCAAAATTTTTTTTTGAAAAACCAAATTTCAATGCAAAACCAACATGGATTTTTAAAAAAATCCATGTTGGTTTTTTGCATTGAAATTTGGTTTTTCAAAAAACCATTTTGAATCTAAAAAACCAATTTTGTCTGAAATTTTTCAGAGTGTAAAAGGCAAAATTTTGAATGGTAACAGGACATTTAGATGTATAGTTCTGTAATTCAGTGAATAGTAGATAAACAAGTCAATGTTTTAACAATTTGGGATAACTGAATGAGTGAAAGATTTCTGAATTTGAATAACGGCCAGATAAGTGACAGGGAGCTAAGAAAACACCACCCAAAGGATGGTAACATGGACACAATTTCAATAATTAGAGTTTAAAATTGTGCAATGCGGTGGTAAGTGCGGTAAACCAACATTATCTTCGCCCTCTGTGGTCACCTGAACCAGACCAATTGCAATAAAGATGAGATGATGTCATTGATAATAGTACTACTTAGTTTATTATGTACCATGAATGGTAACAGGACATATCAAAGTGGATTTCTCACTAAAACGAAATGGCAGGACTAATAAATTGAAGGTAATGCTAATTTTAAGTTTTGTTTTTTACTTACTTTCAAGTTTTTAAATCTGCACAAAAAAATATGCAAAATAATGGTCTTGCTTGAAAATGGTAACTTGGACACGCAGGACATTTACTGCTATTCCTGCTCAAATGATCTTTGTAAAAGCTGGTAATAGGTCTTATATTGTTGGATTATATAATCCTAACATAGCGAATGCCAAAAAAGTATTAAAGTGGGCTATTAATTTAAATGGTAGTGTTTCGTAACAGGTCAAGACAATGGCAAGACATGTCCTGTTACCTTTCAAGTTTTCATGGACTATAAAATAGCAAAATAACTTAACTGCACATGTGTTGCAACTATAAACTGGTAAGGTAAATACAAATAAAACATGTCAGTAAAAGACATTTCACTTACATAATGCCATTGACAATTTATTTAGAGCAAACTAGCAATGTCCTGTCGCTACGATGCTATTAAATGTCTCAAAATACAAAATAAATTATTGCTCTTGGCAATTAAACATAAAAGGCTCGATAAATCTGTAAGTATATTGATCAGACAGTTCATTTTTAAATAATTTCACTGCCTAGTCATAGGTCCAAAAATACCAAACTGCATTTATACATTTGAGACATGTCCTAGTTACCATTTGATCTTTTTTCAACTTTGGACAATACGGAAAAATTCCTTTACCGAAATCACTCCAAACAACAACTAAACAAATGCTGGTCAGGGAAATTTTTAGAATACAATTGATCAGTTAGACAGAAGAAACCTAACTACTAGTACTATTCAATATTATAAGTTGGACAAAATCGTAATGTCCTGTTACCATACCAAAATTATCTCACAACTAAACAACCACTGTTGGTCAGGCCAATATCGAAAACTTTAATAAATTTCCTTCAACTTTTAAATTCAATTGCACAGATCCAAACAAAAAATATTGAAAGTAACCATGACATGACCGTGTTACTGTACATTTATGCTTTTTTGTTGGATAAGTAACAGGACAATGATTAAATGTCCTGTTACGTTTGACGTTCATTAGGGACATCTTCAAAGAGAATATCTTCTCACCGAATTGTCATGACATGTGAAAATATGCATGTGGGTGTACAAAAGGACAGCAAATCAACAAAACACTGCCAGGAAAAAATCTGTCAATACTATTGAAGGTTTTTCAGTTATCCAATGTATGTCCTGTTACATCCTTTGAGCCATTCAACCACAGTTTTTCATTCAATTCCAAAAATCTGGCTATGAGTTTATTTTGAATTGTCAACACAAAGTAGTGTGCACTTTCTTAGTTAAAAAATTGGCCATATTACCTACTACCACTTTATTGGTATGAAAATGGTAACATAGTAACACAAATTTCTTGAGGACACATAGGACAAATGAAAATTCAACTTAGCATTGCCAGCCAATCGGCCCTCTGGTAACATTGAAATTTTACATCAAGGTCAAAGTCACTCCCTGCATTTAATTTTCGCAGAAATAATCAACCCCTTAAAGTTTTTTCATCCTAAAAGACAAGGTGGAATTTTGAGAATGGTAACGCATAAAAAAGTAGGACATTTGTTTAATCTCTATTCAGAAAAATATCATACATTTCTTCCAAAATGTTCGACTTTAAATTTATACCCAACCATATTTTGGATAGAAATTTGAGCGGCTAAACATTCCAGATGTGCCACAAGCTTAGTTGGTGGGTGGATGCAGATGGTAACGGGGACAATTTTGAAGTTGTTACCATCCTCAATTGTCTACATTTTCTGTTACACCTTGTGGGAGGTGCTGAGGATTGAGTGCACACTCACAAAATAAATAAGTTCAGGTAATTTGGAATGTTGCAGATGTGTCTTGCAAGCTTCAAACTGATTTTCCAAAGTGAGACCATCCCTCCAATCTGGGTGGTCAGATTGTGTGCACTTTTTACTGTCCTTTTTATAGGACTTTGGCCTATTCAAGATGCTGGTGAACTGCTACAATGCAAATTTCAGGCATGTCTTGGAGCACAAACTGAGGCCTAGGTCCTGGTAGTGCCATTTCCTAAGCATTGAGGTGTGAATGGCCTCATAATATTCTGTGATTCGTGCTCAAGCAAAAAGACATTTTTTTTGGTCAAATCTGAGCACCTCCAGAGACCTTGCCATATGTTTTTAAATTAAATTTCTGAGCAGTTTACTATAAGAAGCGCTATGTAAATCACTATTATTATTATCATTATTATATGGGGGTTTTTGCAGCTATTATTGATGTGTAAGTATGACTTAATATAAATTATAGAGTGATTATATAAGGGGCCGTTCAGAATTTATGACTGGGGGGGTGGGAGTTTTGGCCAAGGGAGTACTAACTTTTCACACGTGTTTCAGGGGGGGAAACTAATTTTTAGAAGATGTCCAAGGGGGGGTAGGAAAATTTACAAAACATATATGTAATAAAACACGCATACACTCAGTTTATTCACGCTTTTTTTATACGCAAAAGTCCTCGAATCTTTGTGCCTGACGGTCCATGGGTATTACTTTGTATGTCGGGGGGGGGGTACTAAAAATACGCATGAAACCTACGGGTGGGGTACTGAAAATCTGCATGAATCTCAAGGGGGGGTATCAATTTTCGATGTGAAGTTCCAGCAAAACTCCTACCCCCCCCCCCCCGTCATAAATTCTGAACGGTCACTAACAACAACAAATTTTTGCTTCAAACATCCCTATGGGAGGAGGGAGCACTCCTCGTGTCTTGAAACTAGTTGCTTTTGTATAGCAGACACCATTGTATAATTTATTGTGCACTTTCATCATTTCAATACAGATGTAAAGGCTTCTTTGAAATGTCATACTGTTACATAATTTGCTTACTGAAAATTGTTTATTACATATTTTTGTTAAAGCTCTCCCAATTGCTCTGTAGAAATCACTTTTAGACCAGTGATGTCATAGATAGAGACTCCAATGCCTAGCATTGGATCATGTAGACATTTTCTGTACATGTAAGCTTTGAGGTCAAACTCAAAGTAGCAAAAGCAATCCTTTTGGACAACTTCATCCTAGCCTTGCAAGATTGGCTGGACTGGCCAATGTCACCACCAACACAATTCAGGTGCTTAGTTGGGTCAGGAGAAGGGTGTTGTGTCTTTGTTGATGCTTAAAGTGTCTGAGATGCAACCAACCATGGTTAATATGACGACTGGAAGTTGTAAACATGGCCCTGGTCTGAATTGGATTTGGTAATGTTGGATACCAAAGAAACAGTGAAACTGCAGCTTCTTGCAAGCATGTTTTTTTCCTCTTGCTGTGGAATGTGGGGCAAGATGGGTTCAATGGAAAAAAAGAAAGGTGTTTTAGAATCTGATGCACTTCTACTTGGTTATTCAGTTAAACAATAGGTCACATTAGCATCTTTTGCTGACAGGTTCAGTGATTAGCACACATTACATAGGCAAATGTCAAGATTTAATAATAATAAAAAAGTTTAATTATCAGCAGATGAAGTATGTCTTTGTAAAAAAAATCTGGCTTGCGTATCACCATAAAATTTCCATCCAGTACTTACTCTTACAAATATGTGCTGTTGTTTAAGAACTTATTAGCAATGTCCAGGCATGCTGGGGTCCCAGGAAATATGATGCCAGATTTTTCTCTTTGATGTCACTTTCCATAAAATGTCAATGGAGTATTTACACCACTTGTGGTATGGAAGGCCTTCTGTGAGAGTGCAACAAATACTGCTGCTTTATTCGGGTAATGTTATTTGTCATGTTTGTTCAGATACATGGGACAGAGTGGGAAAAAGTAGCATTTTTATAAGTTGTCCAGATCATACAGTAATTTTTGCTATGAGAAAAAAAACACTTAATGTTTGAAGGTTTACTTCATCATGGATCTGATCCTTGTTCAGACAGTTCTATGTGCATTTGTTTATCTGTGTACATGTCCTGGGATCTTTCAGAGTGAGGGTGCCCATCTTGCCCCATGTCAAGCTACATATTGATGACCATGGACATTCATACACAGGATGCACTGACAGATGACATTGTTGCTATTCTCTTTGGCTTTAAACTTGTGCCATTAAGTGGTGAAAGAATTCAGTGGTGTAAATGGGAACTTAGAGCAGCAGGAGCTCTGTCCCAAAGCAAATTATAGCCGTTACTGCGACGGCATAATCGCGCATGGGGGGTATTTTATCAAAATACGTTAATTGGGGCAATACGGCACCAGCGCGGGGAATCCCCGTATGACGTCATGACAGCTTGAAGCTGATTGGTTGAAAATCGGCGCGAAGTGTTTCCGGTGTTTTCCAGGTAACCGGGGACGCGGGAACCATTATTGTTTGGACTCTCGAGCGCCCGCCCACCCGCCCCGTTGGAGAAATGGAAATTTAGATTTGATATTTTAATTTCATGTATTTACTTTCAATTCCGGTGAGGGTTCCGGGTTTTCATGTATTTCACCAAAATTTGTGTGTATTTCAAGCTGGCGGGACAGCCGAGCTTATGTTACGGGCAAATACATATTTATATCATTGACTGGATTTGTGTTATTTTATGGGGACAAAAGCCGCAATTTATATATGGCTATAGCAGATCACATGAAGAAAGGTCTGTGTGATAATATGTATATTACATTCATCATGATTCATGACTTAGTTAACACTTCAACATACATATTTTCACAAAGTGCTCACTGTTACTAGATTTGCGGTTAGCAAAAATTGGATAGGCTGAATTCAAAAGTGGTTACAGTAGACGAAAAACGAGTGCTTACAGAATTGGACTGACATGTTTCTTGCAGTGTCATAGCCCTATCCAAGCCATGTTAACTCTATGACGTGTATAGCAGCCAGTGAGTCATAGCCTATACTTCCTATGTTATTTATCAGAGTCATTGACCAAGTCATACCACTCATCAATGAGGTCACACATTGCCTTATGACAAATTAGCACCTCATATCAATGTATGGGGTCACTGAAGCCCACTAGCAGCTGAATGTAAGTACTCGTCATTCGTCTACTGTAACTGCAGAAGCTTGTGCCCCACATATTGCCTGGACTAGATGAGAATCATATTATGAGATAATAGTAGGGGGCGCTAACCAAAAAATTGTTACGGAGTGGATAAAGCTACGAAACTTGGCAGGAATGAAGCTGAGGATCTAAGCTTTAATTTTTTCCTAAGCTCCAAAAATTCTTTTGAGTGGAGCTGTTTCAAAAATGCGTTTCCATGGCAACAAGTCACTGAAATTTAGCAGGTTCCAGAAAACACATAATTTTATCACAAAATTTACAAAAAATGAGATATAAGCAAAATAACTTGGATTATCATTAACAGTATGGGGCCGCATTAATTTATAATATTAATGCCAAATTTGTTATTTTCAGTTGCCATGGAGATGGACTGCAAAATCAAAATATTGCATTTTTTTACAACTAATGTCTCTTTCATTACACATTATGGCTAATCAATGTCAGTCAGACAAGGACTCAGTACATGCTAAAAACCCTACACCACTTACCTTTAATTATGGTAAATTTGGGAAACACGGTTCCTTAAATAAATCCATGAAATATGTTACTATGGTAATAAGTTAGTTTATGCAATTTATGAATTTGAAAATTGATTTTCACATATCAAGAGAACTCTTGGCAAATAGGCCACCAGTATGATATATGATGCATGACAGTATTGTTTATCATATTAAGACAGGTGGTTGCCATGGTTACTGGTATTATTTATCTTAAAAACCGCCAAAATCAACTTTATTATTGCTCAACCGTGTGTTCTTCCTTTATTCATGTATAATGACAAGGTATTGTTGTTAAAGCATTTTCATAGTTCTAATGAGATTTACACATTTCCTAGTTGGTTCCCATAGCAACCAAACAAATGACCAGTTTGTGGCAAGAAGCCAATAAATGTCAAGAAAATTATCATACACAGAGCACACATATCTCCCATTCGGTATTTAAAAATACCTTGTGCCCTATAGTAAAGTTATTCTGATGTAGTACTTGGGTTGAGGATAGCACGATGTAGATATTGGTTGCCATGGTTACCTGTGGTCCAATTAGGTTAGTTGTAAAAACTTCACATTTGGCCATACATGGACTTACATTTTAGGTCTTATCTCGACTCACAAATGGAATTTATGCTAGCATTATGGATCATATGAAAGGTCATATTATCCCTATTCAGGCGAAGAGCAGAAATTGTGATAAATTTTTATAATAATTGATATATCATAGAAAGTTGGGTCATTTTTTTGGCGTATACACTATAAAGGCTGGACATTACATGAAATCTTTTTTTTCATGCTGGACATTACATGAAAAGATTTCATGTAAATTTTTCCAAAAACAAACGATGTCCTCACATTTACGATAAATGTCCCAGTGCAATATTTTTCTCTGGTAAGTTGGCCATCTTATGAATGCTGATGAAAGCCTTTCATTGTTTCTATAGTTTATGACCCATTTTATTACATAGAAGAGTCATACAAATGTGACTTTTTATGCAACTGTTTTCTTTCATAATTAGGCCTTAAGGCCAAAATTTGGCATTATCGTTACGGAGTGGATAAAGATACAAAACTTGTCAGAAATGAAGCTGAGGATCTAAGCTTTAATTTTTTCCTAAGCTCCAAAAAAATGTTTAAGTGGAGCTGTTTCAAAAATGCGTTTCCATGGCAACAAGTCACTGAAATTTTAGAGTTTCCAGAAAAGATATTATTTTCCCATAAAATTCACAAAAAATTAGATATCAGCAAAATATCTAGGATTATCAATCATAGTAATGGGCCGCATTAATTTCTTATGTCAAATCCAAATTTTTTGTCTTTAGTTGCCATGGAGATGGACCACAAAATCAAAACATTGAAGAACTGCCCTTGGTAGTTTCATATGTAATATGGTTGGGATTGATGTCATGGGGATATTGGTTGCCATGGTTACCTGCGATCCAAGGATGCTATGCGGTAAAATGTCCCATTCACACTTGTCCTAAAATGGACCTTTTAGGTCATATCTTAACTTAGAAATGGAATTTTTGCTATTATTATGGGTCATATGAAAGGTAACATTGTCATCTTTCAGATGAAGAGCAGACAGTGTGTCTATCGTTCACTGGCCTTGATATAAGTGATATACCTATGCAGTTTAGTAATTTTGCTTATGAGCTTGATATTGCAGGTAAAAGTTTCATATACAATTTTTCCAACACAACAACGTCGATACATTAAAGATAAAGTTCCCTGTGCAAAATTGTTCTCAGGTAAGCAGGACAGTGAGCATCTCTTTACATGTGATGCAGATCTATGTCTTGCAGTGTTTCTATATCTTTTATGACACATTTTGTTATCTGGAAGAGTGATGAAAATGTGATTTTTGATGCAACTGTTTTTCTTTCATCATTACCAACGTTTCGCTCATTGCCCTGCAAGTTACAAAATAGTCACAAAACTTGACTCAAATTTGTGAAATAGAAGTTGATTCCATTGCAAAATGCGTGTATATTTCTATGCTTTGATTGTCCCGCAAAAGATAGAGAGATCTTTCAGAATGAACAAAGGTGTTGAGAAGTCAACCCGAAAAGATGAAGAAGAGTTCTCACAAAATGACCAAGGAAAAAAGTCCATATGTTAACAGGGCTCATTTCACAGCCTCTACAGACGTCTAGAGGGTCTAATGATGGCCTGTTTAGGGTCCTCTGAGACGTCTGTAGGGGCTCCTTTTATGGGTATCTGGACCGTCTACAGGTGTTCAGTTTAGGGTAGATTGAGACGTCTGTAAAGGCTCATTTTATTTGATATCCAGACTGTCTGTGGGCAACAGATAAGTCAGTGTTACAGACTCCAATCAGATACCAAGTAACAATATTCTGTGCTCTAGAGATGTCTGCATATTATGATTTTCAGTGATTGGTCTGGATGCCGCAGGCATTACGTCTGCAAATGTTATAATATGGCATAACATAGACTGTCCACCAATTTTGAAATGGCATTTTTTCATTGTCAGTAGTCGAAGCGCCCCAATTATGTCATTTCAAATATTATTGCTTCAATATAAGGCATACAATTTGATCCAAAATCTCATTTTTCTTACATATGAATACCAATTTGAAATGGCATTTTTGTGTGGGTTCCTTTTTTTTTTTACAATCACAATGTATAATGTGAGAGAAGTTTTCCAAGTTTTAGAGGTCCTCTTCCAATTTTCGAAATTGCATGTTTTCTTCTGTTAATACTGAGGTAGTTTTCTCAAGCAATCAGAGCATAAAAATAAACAAAAATGGTCAAATGGAATTAACTTCTAATTCACAAATTTTTGTCCAGTTACGTGAATATTTTTTAACTGACCGGGAGATGAGCGAAACGTTGGTCATGATGAAAGAAAAAAGGTTGCATCAAAAAATCACATTTTCACCACTCTTCCAGATAACCATAGGTGTTATAAAAGATATAGAAAAAATGAAAGGCTTTGATCTGCATTAATAAGATGCTCATTGCTCAGCTTGCCTGGGAACAATTTTGCACAGGGAACTTTATCTTTAATGTATCAACGTTGCACTGTTGGAATAATGAACTTAAAACTTTCACAATCCATGTCAAGCCTGTAAGCAAAAAGTGGCCCAACTTGCATAGGTATATCAGTTATCATATCAACGACCAGTGAAAGATAGACACACTGTCTGCTCTTCATCTGAAAGATGACAATGTTACCTTTCATATGACCCATGATACTAGCAAAAATTCCATTTCTAAGTTGAGATACGACCTAAAAGGTCCATTTTGGGCCAAATGTGAATGGGACATTTTACCGCATAGCATCCTTTGATCGCAGGTAACCATGGCAACCAATATCCACATGATATCAATCCCAACCCTACTACATCTAAAACTACCAAGGCACATTGTACTTTAACCACCAAGTGAGAACTTTTCATCTACAACAATTTTCGTGACATTGATAGATTTATGACCATCTTACCAGAAGTTGGTCAACTTATGTTGCTATGGAAACATAATTTGGAAATATTTAAATCACCTTAGAGTTATGAAAATGATTAAGCAATAAATCTTTGTCAATATATATTGATAAACCAAAGTCCAAAATATTGAGCAATAATAGAGTAAATTTTGTTGTTTTTTAAGATTGATAACAACGGTAACCATGGTAACCAACCTCAATAATATGATAAACAAATACTTTAGCACATCCCATATCATAGAGGGGCCAAATTTGCCAAAAATGAAGTGTCTATATACATGAGTTCTCGTGACATTTACATATTTATTCTGAAATTCGTAAACTACACGAATTCATTTGTTACCATAGTAACACATTTCATTGATTTATTTAAAGAACCATGTTTTTCAAATTTACCCTAATTATTGATAAATGGTTCTGGGTTTTTAGCATGTATTCAGTCCTCATCTCATTAATACAGATTACCCATAATGTGAAATGAAATAGACAATAGTCATTAAAAAATGCAATATTTTGATTTTGCGGTCTATCTCCATGGCAACTAAAGACAACAAATTTGGATTTGATATAAGAAATTAATGCGGCCCATTACTATGATTGATAATCCTAGATATTTTGCTTATATCTAAATATTTGTAAATTTTATGGGAAAATAATATGTTTTCTGGAAACTCTAAAATTTCAGTGACTTGTTGCCATGGAAACGCATTTTTGAAACAGCTCCACTCAAAATAATTTTTGGAGCTTAGGAAAAAATTAAAGCTTAGATCCTCAGCTTCATTTCTGCCAAGTTTCACACCTTTATCCACTCCGTAACCATAATGGCAAATTTTGGCCTTAAGGCCCCCTACTATAATCCATTTTAAAGGGATTGTTAGGCAGTTATAAGTTATAACCCAATTAAATGCTTTGAAAATATGACATACTCAGGCTCCAAATGCAGTCAAAATGTTCTTGCATCTGTCCTTTTGACTTCAGCTGTAAGTTAGTGTAAGGTCAATAAAGTGTTGCCAAGAGCTGCCGGAGCTCTGGACCCTGAGAGCTCCAGTGCCTTGGAGAGGTTTGGAGCTCAGCTCCGGTGAGCTCCTGCCATTTACACCACTGTGAAAGATCACTCTTCACCTATTATGTTTTGGCGATTTACTTGCTATCCAGTTCAGAACTTGAGTATTATGCAGAATCTATGTAAGATTTCATTGGATCAACAGCTATGATGCCATATGTGCTTGAGCTATTACATCACAGCTATGGTGCTGTGCCCCATTTCATTGGCTCACAAGCTTTGATGTATGAGCTGGTTGGAGCTATGACATCATAGCTTGCACCAGTTTGCAGTGGTGTAAATGGGCAGGAGCTCACCGGAGCTGAGCCCCAAACCTCTCCAAGGCACTGGAGCTCTCAGGGTCCAGAGCTCCGGCAGCTCTTGGCAACACTTCATTGACCTTACACTAACTTACAGCTGAAGTCAAAAGGACAGATGCAAGAACATTTTGACTGCATTTGAAGCCTGAGTATGTCATATTTTCAAAGCATTTAATTGGGTTATAAGTTATAACAGCCTAACAATCCCTTTAAAATGGATTATCTCATAATATGATTCTCATCTAGACCAGGCAATATGTGGGGCACAAGCTTCTGCAGTTACAGTAGACGAATGACGAGTACTTACATTCAGCTGCTAGTGGCCTTCAGTGACCCCATACATTGATATGAGGTGCTAATTTGTCATAAGGCAATGTGTGACCTCATTGATGAGTGGTATGACTTGGTCAATGACTCTGATAAATAACATAGGAAGTATAGGCTATGACTCACTGGCTGCTATACACGTCATAGAGTTAACATGGCTTGGATAGGGCTATGACACTGCAAGAAACATGTCAGTCCAATTCTGTAAGCACTCGTTTTTCGTCTACTGTAACCACTTTTGAATTCAGCCTATCCAATTTTTGCTAACCGCAAATCTAGTAACAGTGAGCACTTTGTGAAAATATGTATGTTGAAGTGTTAACTAAGTCATGAATCATGATGAATGTAATATACATATTATCACACAGACCTTTCTTCATGTGATCTGCTATAGCCATATATAAATTGCGGCTTTTGTCCCCATAAAATAACACAAATCCAGTCAACGATATAAATATGTATTTGCCCGTAACATAAGCTCGGCTGTCCCGCCAGCTTGAAATACACACAAATTTTGGTGAAATACATGAAAACCCGGAACCCTTCACCGGAATTGAAAGTAAATACATGAAATTAAAATATCAAATCTAAATTTCCATTTCTCCAACGGGGCGGGTGGGCGGGCGCTCGAGAGTCCAAACAATAATGGTTCCCGCGTCCCCGGTTACCTGGAAAACACCGGAAACACTTCGCGCCGATTTTCAACCAATCAGCTTCAAGCTGTCATGACGTCATACGGGGATTCCCCGCGCTGGTGCCGTATTGCCCCAATTAACGTATTTTGATAAAATACCCCCCATGCGCGATTATGCCGTCGCAGTAACGGCTATAATTTGCTTTGGGACAGAGCTCCTGCTGCTCTAAGTTCCCATTTACACCACTGAAGAAGCCTCGGGTTTTGTTCAGATAATATATAATGTTTGTGTTGTGTGATATACCTCAATAAAAACAACATTATTTTCTTTGGGAAACCATCGTTATTGGCAAATGGAATTTGCTGCAATAATATTCAGTTCAGCAAACTCGAAATCAACAGTTCCTCAGAGGATGTCCTAGGAAAAAAGTTGGATCGATTTTCAGCTTTTTCGCAATAGCCTGATTCAATCCTGCAAACTTGCGGTCCAGGCCACTTGGAACAAAGCGACGTTGGAATGGTTTATTTTTGGGGTCATCCAGCACGAAGAAAAGAAGTCCTTCATTCATTCCATAACGTAGATTTTGGTCTATCTGAAATAATATAAGAAAACATTATGCTTAAGAAATTCATTTTGATCACTTCTGTTAGAGAAACAATCACTATGCCCATACTATAAAATATAAGAATTCTAAGAAGGGCATGTGTGCTTTAAAACTAAAGAACAGTAAAAATAGGAAACTTCTGGATAATAAGTTTTCATCTTTACAGGAAACAAAAAATGAATTACAAAACTTCGTTGTAGAGTGTGCAGCTGACTAGCCAAAAAATAACAATGCAGGAATATCCTTAATAAGTTCCAGAAA
Organism: Platynereis dumerilii; assembly: GCA_026936325.1. Taxonomy (NCBI): domain Eukaryota; kingdom Metazoa; phylum Annelida; class Polychaeta; order Phyllodocida; family Nereididae; genus Platynereis; species Platynereis dumerilii. Next base: position 54,191,628 of record JAPTHN010000009.1, on the reverse strand, counting down.
CCTATGATTAGAATTACCTTGATCTCATCTGGTATAGACATGTGTGTCGTTATGAAAACTGGAAAATACCCTTCACCATCTTTCAGTTTATAGTGACATTCATTATAATCCTGTGACTTGTCACCTCCAACACCGACAATGCTGCCCTCCTTCCAAGCAACGGGTGCCAACTTTTTATAATCTCCGTCTCTCTGTAAGACTTGACCTCTCAATCCTGATGCCATAGTGAATCAATTTCAAGGTAAGCAACAAGCTATGACAGGCTTTGGCTTTGGTATGACTTCAGTTTTCCTCACACATTATATAGTGTCACTCGCCCTGTCTTCCTTTGTTTTTTAGAAAATTCTTATCTTGTTATTCAACTCAAGATGTCAGGCATCTTGACACAATACTTTAGATGTTGCTTTTCAACACTCCTTAAATCAGAGATAAGACGGTTCCAAATCAGTTTTCAGAAAAGTGACCAGGAAAACAATTTTTTGTGATCCAATTTTTCTTACAGTGCATAAACTCTTTAAAACCACTACACCTAAATACTTTAATGCTGCCTGGGTCTTTAATCGTCAATACAACCACAGGCAGTCGCCTGGTCTGACTGTTCAATCTGTTTAAAATTACACAAGGTGACTGACTCTGCAGAAAACCCGCTCATCCTAGCTGGCAGTGATGTCATAAGGCAGAGCCAATCAGCATTGGTATTACAAAATTTCTAGTTCTGCAATATCCAAGAGAGGGCTCTGTTTATATCTGAGGCACCATGTGGGAGTCCTCATGGAAGATTCAAGTCCGAAAATTTGGGTAAAATAATCAAATTTATAGGTACAAACTACTTCTATTTGTTGATACATTATATTTCTAAGGATCTATCACAAAATCCTACTCATATTCACCGTTTTTTAGAGGAAGGACTTGTGGTGTAAAACCCCATAGGTGCCTCTCCTGCCAGCTTGGGTGAGCGAACTTGCAGTTGTTCAATAAGCCACAAATCTGCAAGGAATTCCCTTAATTACAGGTAAATTAGCTATAATTTCATAGAGTTAAGGTGTGGAATTCGGAGTTAACTTATCTGGGAAGAGATTTGACCAAACTTACAGCTGTGACACAGTGTTAGATGCTTGAAATTGGACCCTGAAAATGGAGCTGGTATTTGCCTCAGCTTTGGAGTCATGCGCCTTGATGATATTTATACTGAATATCCATTGACTGATACAGGGGTGTGCCTGTGATACAAGGCTGTGGGGGCTTCATGCCCAAATACAGAGTGTAGAAGCAAGTTTTACTATATTTTGCAGATTTTAAACTTTATCGAATGAGCCAATATACAACTAATTCATGTTACAGGGGCAGAGAAGCTACACAATAGAGAATATTTTCTAAAAATCAACATTTATATCATACAACAGACAGACACACAGTTTTTATTTAGCCAAATATGAATTTTATGTACAACATCTACACATTTAAACATAGATATGATAATAATATAGGCACAGTTGATGCTTGCTTTGCCTAATTCAATCGTAAGCACCTAAACCCCTGTTAATATAAAATTTCATGAAGCCGATCCCACTATCAGGTGCATGCATGGTTCTGCCTATTTTTTAAATAAAAAGTGGCATAGCTTGACCCAAAACAAACGTAAAAAGACAATTATTTCACTGAACGGACGAAAACCTTTCCTCTTCATTGTTGTATCAAAAGAAATATAAATTTGATAGAATTTGAGCAGTAAATGGTAATTAATACGCACAAAAAATTATTCAATTTGTGGTGCAGTGTGACGGAAAACCTGCATCTTTTGTGTTTTGGGCCTGATATTTTGGAAACGATGAGTAGCATTGATATGAAACTTTGCCAGTATCTCTTCATGGTCGTTATGAGAATATGCTAAAGATATGGAATGGATATTGATGGTCAAATTGACACAATTACAGTTTTATTAAAGTGGTGTGAAGGGTCCATTTTTTAAGAATTTGCAAACGGCTGTCTTTCAGACTCAGTATAGAAGAGAAGGATACAAATTTAACTGATTTCTTTATAGGGGAAACGGGGGCACAGTGAATCAGAAAAGTTCATTTTTGCCATATATTTAATAATATTTTCTTTACAAATGGTTCTAGGGAAAGATATAAGTGTAAAGTAAAAATGGATGCTCAAAAAATAATACAACCTCGTTTCATTTCAAAGGGAGTCTTCAGAATGCAGACAAAAAAAAAGATTCACTCTGCCCCGATAGCGGGATACAGTGAATCAGTGCTCGGGGCACAGTGAATCAAGAACCATTTATTTTTATTAAAGTAAAATTTGCCTGAATCATTAATTATCATTAAAACAAAATTGGGCATTGGAACTAACTTTTCTTTCTGTGCAAAAACACCTTTTTAAGTCTAGTGGATAGCAATTTACGTCCTTAAACACATATGGCATACTGCCACAGGTGCGGTCTTCAATATACACTATTTTTGGTGCTTTTGCAAGAAGCTTCTGATGTTACAATGGAGAACATAGTGATTCACTGTGCCCCGATTCACTGTTCCCCGCATGACTACTTTTCACATAATTCACCATATTTTGCCAGTTTGATCCACATGTTCTCGAATCACCTGGTAATTATTTCCATTGGATGTTCCTGTCACACATATTTAAATTACAGGTAATCGTTCAAAGAATTTCTGGGAATCTGTTGTGCACCACTTATGGCTAATCTCTTTCTAATGTCATATGAATATAAATTCATGGAGCCATTGGAAAAAGAAAACAAATTCCATGTAAAGCTATTCAATTTCACCTACCGCTATATTGATGACCTTATCAGTCTAAACAATACAGATTTTTGATTTGATTACCTATAACCAAGGAAACACAATCTGATAAGGAAGCTTCTTATTTGGACCTTCTCATTAAAGTCCAGGATAACCTATTCCGCACTAAATTATGTGACAAAAGGGATGACTTCAACTTCAAGATTGTCAACTATCCATATGCTGTACACAGTGCCCCTGAGCAAACTTTAAGATTTAAAAAATTCACCCAGAAAACAAATAGCGCACAAATGTAGAGCTGGGTCAGGAGAACATTTTAAGACAAAAACGAAAAAAATCTGTTGGGAAATTTTTGAGTTATATCAATTTTAAGTTTTTGGTTTATCACACACCATTTTCAGGCTGAAATGAGGGTCATAGAACGAGCTAAAACCGTTTCAATAACTTAAAAAGGCAATTGCTGAAGGAAGGCACTATTTGTTTATTTCTATGATCATCAATGTAGTTTGTCTACAAGTAGTATGCAGAATTGATAAACTCACTTGCCTCTTTATATAATTACTGTTTCTAGCCAGCTAATTAACTCTTATGTTTGTTTTGAATGTTTGCCTGCTTTTGGCTGGATTTGGATGTAATCAAGCCTTTCCTTTGACAAAATCTAGTCTCAGAGGCCACTTAAATGATATTTTGTATCATTGATATAACTGATATTCATGATGAATTCATGCAAGCACAGAACATTACTGATACTGTCTGCCTTAAAATATCATGTGAACATGTATATGTAGCATAACTGTTGTCAAATCACAACCAAGTTCCAACTTGTTTTGTTCTTTGAAGGGAGTTAATTAATGATATTAGCTGAATGATAGTAATAATTTAAGAATGAAATACTTGTTAAATAGACTGCCTGATTCATCCAAGCCAACAGAATTTGCAGATTAAATCTTAAATTGCTTGATGATTAATGCTAAAATGTGATGTTACTTTGCAGTGCATTATTTAACATATATAGTAACTGGGAGACCAAATGGTCTCCTAGTGGACAGATTTGGTCTCCCAGTCATGGCCAAATTGGTATCACTGGGAGACCAATTTTCCCAGAAAATCTCGTTAATTTCACTTTTAATTTGTCATGATTTGTAATTCTTGGGTGCATTTGAAAGCGAGGCTTCCTTTTCTCTTATCAAATAATATAGTTTTACTGTCTCTACCATTACAGTGAAACACTTTGATATAGAATCAGAGTGGACTGTGGCACTGTGAAAATGGCACTTCGTGTGTCATCATGCTGATGATTTGTCATGATCAAACCCAATACTTTCAATGTTAATTTGATTGAAGGAGACTTATCCCACTTGTTGGTGACAGCCAAACGAAAGGATTATGCATCTGATTTTCACTCTGAAATCAGTTTTGACAAGTCAAATGGCTTTCTCTTGATCATGACTAATCAAACAGCCTCTATCTTTCCCATGTAGAGGTAGAGAAGATGACACTTCATCAGCTATCATTAATCAAGAAATGCATGTTTCACAGTGAACTGATCCTCATTTTGCCTATATCAAAGTGTTTCACTGTAAATGCCTTCTTTCTGATTTTCAATTTTCACATATATAAAATTTGTCTAAATTGTTTTGGTGGAAATCAGCAGAAATCCTAGATTAGCAATGAGCTCAACAGTTCTAAGTTCCTTTCGCAAGCATGTCATTACACAAATATATCTTGTGTATCTTCAGCTGATTGATTAATGTTGCATGTAATGGCGCTACAAGTTCCGCCGGTCTCCCATTCAAAAATCCTTTAAAAATTCTCTGTGACATTGAAAGGTGATTTTGTGATGAGCATGTTATGACTATTAGGAATACAGGGAAAAAATAAAAATGGGGGGTCACCAGCATTTTTAAAGAACTACTGACACTTGAACGCACCCCAATTGGTCTTTGGAAATAACATTGAAAACATAGGGAAAATCACGTTTTTTTTAATATGTGGGCTTAAAAAATGAAAAGTACGAATGATAACGTGGTAGAAGTTGGCATAATGTTCAAGCTAAGATATGAAATTACTATACAGCCCGTAGCCAGTAGTGGACGGATCCATCGATTGGAGGGGGGCATTGAAAGTTTGAGACCCTTTACCATCGCATTATGAGAGATGTCATGTCAAAAATTTCCAAAACCAAGTTGGGAACTAAATTAATTTTTAAGTTTCTAATGTTTTTATTAGATTTTTTTTAGCTTTTTTTTGATTGGCATAAAAGCTCATAATAAGGCATATTTTCTCAAATTTTCATTAACACTATAGGGGGCACTGTTGTGAACTGTATCATTTCCCTTTAAATGTTCTTGAGAACTACAAATTATGACAACGAAATGTGATATTAATTAGAGTCTCAGGGAAAGTTAGTATCCCACTGATACCAATTTATCAATGACTGGGAGACCAAATCTGTCCACTGAGAGACCAATGCCCAGTTAGGCCTACCATGTTAAAAAATGCACTCTAAACTCGGCTTAAAAATAGCTTCTTTTTTTTTTTAGATCAGTTTCATCTCCATAGCGTGACTCCAAAATTTTCTAGAATTTCGTTTTTTTTTTACTTAATAAATTATTCAAAGACCTATATACAGCCTATTCTATTCTATAAACCTAAATTTATAGACGGCTCCATAATTATGTGGCAGAGGTAAAGGTTTGAAACAGCAATCGGCCAGTTACTAATTGGTAATTCATTTTTCTTCAATAATGGTTTAAGTAATATTATGTTTATAAAATTGTGTGTTTTTTTATACCCTGCCTTGTGTGGTAGGCAGCCTAAATATACCTACTGTACAGACAAAAAATTAGAAACATAGACCCATTAACAAAAAATACTCGGAGTCAATAGACTAACCAGGTTGCTACCAACAGAGTTAACCCTCCAACGTATGGGTCTATGAAAAATATATTTAACTTAATTTAAAATATATATTAAAAAACTGTTCAGATTTCTTTCCAGTTTGAGTCTGATTGTTCATCACCCACATATGAGCAGTTAAGGGAATTGAATCAAAATTTCACAGATTATTAATCTTAAATTTTACTTTTAACGAATATTTGGACATTTTCAAATCTATGAACTTGTAATCTAGCTCTATCATTATTAGAAGTATTTCAAATAAAAAATACAGCCGAACTCATTTATTTCCGTAAAGGCCCTGTCACACAGACGTTTTAGATTGCGCATGTATTGGGGGTTTGGTTTAAACGGGGGCCAGTCAAAATCTCCTTTTCCCTAAATCTACTTCTCCAAAATCTATGTCTGACAAAATCTACTTTTGACAAAATCTCCTTTTTTATGTCAAAATCTACTTAATTTTACAAAAATCTACTTTTCCCAAAATCTACTTTTGACAAAATCTCCTTGAAATTATTTATTTATTTTCCATTTACTTACTTTGGCAAAATAATGTTTTAGTGATATATAATCCACTAAAAACTTGAAGGAATCGACCAGAGCTCCTGGATCAGTCTTAATTACAACAAATTTATACCATGATCAAAAGAGCAAATACAAGAATATCAATTATGTGAATGATTACAAATTGTAAGTAATCTTTCATGTATTCCACAACTACTTTTTATGGTAATTGACCAAAAAAAAATTGCAGGAATTGCAATTTTATATATATACAGGATATTTTGGGTGGCCTCTGCATCGATTTCTGATGTTTGAGAGGTCTTCTGTGCATAACTTATCATAGTGCATACTCCTAATCAGCTAAAGAGACATTACTATAAAATGTTTTAGAAAATTAAATTTATCGGAGTCTGAATCTTGAAATCGAAATTTGTCTTTATTTCAATTATCAGGTTTATTCACTCGTATAATTGCCTGTAAACTTATATTTTCATGACATAACTGTCACCCATTTTGAATTTGAATGCTAACTGCTGTTCTAACACTGACTATTGTCTTAATTGCAATTCAAACACTGGCTGATAAGGTTCAAGTAATATTATTTTGTTTGCAAAGTTTACATCTTTATAACACTTCATTATTTTACTGCAAGTAAATAATGAAATAATTTCAGTACACTGCTCATAAGCTCAAGTGAAAGTTGAAGTGAGTTTTAAGGTTCTTATTGTGCATGGAATGGTATTTGTATTTGTATTCAGAATCAGATACTTTTGGCTCAGTTGTATTTTTATTTATATTAAATGCGTGTATCTGCCTTTGAACCCAAACCTGGTCTTTAGTGTGTATTTTTTTTAGTATAAAAATATGTTGATTTTTTTATAAGTTTAAGAAAAGTTAAGTATTTTAAACATATAAAGGTAATGTAAAATAAATTTAACTTAGTTAAGGTTGAAATAACTTTTTTCTTTAGAGTAGATTTTGGAAAAAGTTAATCTTGGCAAAAGTAGATTTTGGCAAAATGAAGTAGATTTTGGTTTTCAAAAAAAGTAGATTTTGGTAGGAAAAGTAGATTATGGAAAAGTAGATTTTGGAAAAAGTAGATTTTGACTGGTATTCTTTTAAACATATTTATTCCTTTGCTAACGAGCCATTGGCTCAATTACAAGCTCAGGTGTTAGTAATAAATCTTGAAAATAAAACACACAGCTACCAGCTTAGGTCATCACCCACACAAGCATAATAATTAACTAAATTGGGGGTTTAACACACTGATGAATGTTTCTTGTAAGTTGAATAAGTTAAAGATAAGTTTCCCAGACGTTATAAACACGTGAATACAAGTTGATACACGTTGTCATACATCCAGAGAGCTGAAAAGTTTTATGCATGTTAAAAAATTATTGACGTAAAGTTAAACTAACGTTTCAGTAAGCTATGGATAAGGTATAGGCACGTTAGTAGATCGTCAGAAAAATATATCATCGTTTTTCATTAATATCCCACAATTGCGAGTGAACACCATGAAAAAACCGTACAGTTCACACCATTTAGTTCATCCCTGTGAACTCAATGAAATAAATCATCTGACGTCGTTATGCAAACAATGGGCAGTGATTGTTTATGTCCTTCGAACTCGTTTAATTCGGAGCAGACCTGACACTTATGATGTTCATAGCTGTGAACTACACTGTTACGGGCTTTTATAATAGTTTCTCATTTGTTTCTAACGTTTCTCACACATTTCTTACATGTCCAGGACGTCCTCAATACACTGTATTTCTCTTCCAAAAAATTATAATGTAGAAACATATGACCTCTAGGCTGCTAGTGCAATGATAGTGCATGCAGTACCAACTACACTGTAGAGGCATTTTTCAGATTTCTTTAACTGTGAGCCCAAAAAAGGTCCAATTGTCACCAAAATTTAATCAGGTCTTGTGTAGTACAAATGAACGCATCATGCTAAAGGAAATCAAAATCCATCCAGTAGTTTTTGCAGGAGGCAACTCACATACACACTAACGCACATGCTGAAGTGCCAGGAACCACAATAGCTTCTCAGCGAAGCTAATAACATTTATTTCATCCCAGTTTCCATTTTGATGGAAACAACCAAGCTGGTAGCCACCAAATTGCACAGTGTACTTACAGACGTTGTTCAAAGACTACATTTTGTCAATTACCTACATATTATTGGCTGTCCATTGAATCCCACTTTAATTCAAGAATATGCCAAATCAATAATCAAGTCTTATTTAAGAGAGACACTTCAAATTTTGCCTTTTGTATCAAAGCAAGTAGAAGTAATCGAATAGTGTGAGATATAGCTCGACTTTCGAACAGCTGGAGATTTAGTTCAGCTTTCTGCCACGTCTGTGCCCAAGTTGTGAGAAGTTGGAGTGATGAGGCTGACATATCTACCAGTCTGTCAGATGTCTCAATTTGACGTCATCATTTGCACTAAATACTTTATTTAACAGTTGACAATTTACTAGATTAGGAGTTGGAGTCATTTGAAAATAACTTCATCTTTCAAAATTTTTGCCTTGGTAAAATTAAAGGTTTCAGAACAAAGTAATACTATGCTTGACACAAGAAAAGCTCTCTTGGACTTCCTGGGAGCTTTGATTTTAATCAGACTTTTTACTGCTGTCATCCAACATTTTTATGAGAATCTTCCCTAGTCCTTTCCATTCTTTTAATGGATACAATGAACATTTGAACTGCAGACATTATCTAGAATCTACAAAACAATTAAGTCATGTTCGCATCTTCACAAATGATCTTAGAAGGCCTTAAAAGGCATGACCGTTTAGAAAACGTCAATTGTATAATCCAGAATGCTGCCAGTGTGCATGGTACTTGCTTGAAGCAAAACGAAAAAAAAGTGACACGCTATGTGCAGCTTGACCAATCACCTGGCAGGATTTTCTGATGTTAGACCAAAAATTTTGCAAAATTTTTTGTTCTTTGAGTCTACAAATATGAAATCACCTGTAAGTTTGCTATTTTTAATACTATGATTATTATGATAAAAAGTAATTTAAGATTTAGATTTAGATTTATTTATTTTTCTTACACCTTGTACATCAGTTTACAAGTATAAATATAATCAACTGTTATTTATAATTACAAAATGGTGTAAGAAGGGGGTGCATTCGAGTATACATATACTATAACCCGAGGGTGAATGCACCCCCTGACATAGATTAATAATGAAATACAATTCCAAAAAAACAGTAATAAATAAATAAATAACAATAATTAAAGTTACTCAGAAATTAAACAATTCATGAGGATTTATAATATTTGATTACTTACTAAGAAAAGTAACAATGATGTAACGTAAATGGAGAAAGTTGTAATTTTGTCAGATTTTCAGAAGATTTAGAGTCTCACCAGACCCACATGTGAAATTTGGAGAGATAGAGATCATGTCATGATAAATTCTTTCCATTTTTATTACACCTTTCCAGTATCCTAGAAAATTGATGATCTATTTCTCAAAGAATCATCAATCAAAAATTTCTTTCACTGTTAATTTTTCCAATGATAACTGCCGATGTCAAGTGAACAATTTTTCCAATTAAGATATCCACTTGACAGACTTTTGGAAAACAACACAATTAATCAAAGACATTTCTAAAAACAATGATAAATCAGTGAACTCACTTTTTTTTGTAGAAGGTTCATGAATGACTTCTCTAAAAACAATGACATTGCATACATGCTGGAAATACCTAAGTTCCCAAATATTGTTTTGTGTCCCTAACTTATTGGCCATAAAGCACCAGCAAAGTACTTTGTCATCAATTTATATGTACTACCGTGGTGTAGCTACGAGAGTTTCTGGAGGAGGCCTATAGGAAGTTGGACTTGCAGAGATAGTTTCCTTATGGTAGGGTACCTTCCTGATTGACCTCCAATATTAGGAGTGTTAATACCACAGAGGAGGTGTCTGTGAGTACAATTTAAAGATCGAGTATATATTGCCCCCTCTTGATATGGAAGTAACTACACCCCCATTCCATGGTTGAGTGAGCAGCTGCTTGGTGTTCATAGTTGAGTGATTGGGACCATATCCAAAGCACAGCTGGAGCATAATTATCCCATAGAAGCTCATAGAGATTTCCTTCAGAAAATTGGTTAAATATAAGTACTGTATATGTATATAAAGATTTGGGATGATATAATAGAAGTGGCCAAACAACGCTGTATGAAAATATTATATATTTAACTCCTCGCAACTCCTGTGATTTTCATATGCACATGAAAGGTGCAATAATCCAAATATGCAACCCAACATTAGTTTCTTGTTATAGAAATAGAAATTTCATGTTCATGACAAACAATATAAAAGAGCTTCTCGTGGCCTGGCTTGCTGACTGTGTTTGTAACACCTGTAATTCTAAAGGCATTTCTAATAATGATGTAACTAAATGTGAAAAATAGTGGGTGGATTGGAGGTACATGTAACTGCACATGCATAACAAATCAACAGAATATTATAAAAATAAAATATGTGTTTGAAGAAATCTCATATTATTCCATACAAATGTTCCTATAATTCTTTTTTTAAAAGAATTTCTTGTTCTCCCATTGGAACAGCACTGTAAAATCATAAGAATACAAGCAATTTCAACATATTGTTCAAGAGGATTAGTGAATTATGCTTTGGTTTAGAGAAGCGTTCTGATCCTAAGGAAAGCAGAGCATGAGCTTTTAATGATTGTTTATGTCCGGATAATACTGGCCTTTTATTAAAATAAGGTTAACAACCATGATATAGTGGTTTTCGATTATTGGTAGAATATTTAAAATAAGTGAGTTTTTAAGTTTTTCTTGAAATACTCCAGGGTCTTAGGGGCTGCAAAAGCGAAAGCTCGATCTTCAAATTTGTTTTGGCTGAAGTTGATTTTGTTACAGAAATTTCAACAAGTATGAGTTTCTGCAAAATGATTGCAAAACATAGCAATCCAGTTCATCTGATTGGTTGAGAGACTGAATTACATAGCATAAATCTAATTTAAATACCTTAAAAACGTAAACCAAAGGCACTGACGTGTCTGATGGTGGCTGTGATTGTTAGGGTTTACTTGCTAATCTTACAGATCTGCTTTCTAAACTAAGCTGCTCACTGAAGCAGAATACTATATTTTTCATTGCTTTCTACGTTCAACTAACATATTTGGATAACCTTTTATTGCTTATGGACCAATCAGACAAGCTGAAAATACCACGTAGATACTGAGATAACTGGACAGAGAAACGCACACTAAATGGATCTGATGTAACAAGGGTTGGCTGTGCTTCTGAGATTATGATCTCGCCTTGTTTTAGGCTGGACATGTTTCTGGATGTACAATGGTGCTTGGTTATTTGAAGCTTTCCAGGTTATTGTCTTGAGCTTAACTGTATTCTAGCTGGAATAGGGAGCCAATGAAGTTGATTTCTATTTTACCCCACGCTATCCTGCCATTTTGATCTCTCTATGAGACGAACTGCAGAGTTTTGGGCCACGTGAAGTTTGTTCACGTAATATTGAGCCGTCCCAAGAAATAGGTGATTTTCATAGTCCAAGTGAGGACTGGTGTCACAAGAGCATTTACCACAGTTTTAGTTAAATCTTTGTCCAAGGACTTTCTGGCCAAATTTTCATCTCTGGTTTAAACTTGGTTTAACACATAGTTTTACTCAGTTACACTAGGTTTCAATAAACCAAGTTTAACCTGAGTTTAAACCCAGTTTAAAAGCCGAAATTTCATGTCTGACAAACCTTGGCTAGACCAGGTTTATAGAGACTGAGTTTAGACTCAGTTTGCACTCAGTATCATGAACCAAGACTAACAAAAAGTTAAAAAAGAAAGTAAAGAACAGTGGTGAAGTAATAAACAAAGAGGAAGAAACAAGAAGCAACAAAAAGAAGACACCCAGAGAATCTGCTGAAGTGAAAGAAGATAGCAAGAGAAAGAGAAAAATGTAGAGGAAATGAAGAAGAAATCAGGAAGTATGGTAAGAAGAAATGTAGATGAGAGGCAGATGAAGATAGATTCAAAGAAGAAATACTGGATGGGAAACTAGGAAGAAAGACGAAAAAGCACAGAGAAATTAAGAAGAAAGTAAGGAAAAAAGCGAAAGAGGTAGAAGAAAAGGAACAAAAACATAAGAAAGATGCCTTAAGAAGTGACAGAAGGACAGGAAATAACAAGATTGGATATCAATAAAAAGAAGCATGGACGAATGGAGACTAAACCAAAAGGAAGAAAACAAACTGAAAAGAGAAAGAAGAAATATAAGAAAAGTGAGAAATTAGAAAGATAAGAGTAGGTCGAGGCATGCAGCCCCCCTTAACTTCGAGGTGCGATTTGACCTACCTTTTATGGGCGATTGTTTGAATGCTTTCACTTTCAGGAAGGGATCACTTGGCTCTACTAATAGCTAGTGAAGCAAATGTCTACCAATTTTAATAAAGCAGTTATGGCCATTTTTGTAAAAAATTTAAAATGGCCTTCTTACCCACCCATTGGGCAAGAAGCCCCCCTATTATAATCCTATGGCAATTTTTTTGCGTGCGAATTCAGCCTAGAAGTTATTTCTTAGGGTTCTTCTTTAATTTTTAAGGCATTCTATTCACTTTTTCTGAATTTCAGAATTTCTTTGTTCATACATTTATTTTTTAATATTTTTCGCCCTGTTTCAATTTCGGGCCAAATTTTTTTCTATTTTAATTAGCTATTCTATCAATATTTAAGGTAAAGTGCACATTATTAAATGGTTCCTGAAGCAGCTTCGACCCCCAGTGAAGGGGGCCTCATGCCCCATATCATGTGGGGCCTCTCGCCCCGAACCCACATATTTTAATCTGACCTCTATATTTTGAACTAAAATGCAAAAAACATGATCCAGATCATATTTATGTGATGGTCATAAAGTGAAACAATGCAGATATCCATTATACTTTTAAAAATTTCCGAATTTATTTCTGACAACCCCTTTCAAAGAATTTGTCAGAGTTACAAAAACCATGCACATTTTTTTATTTCTTTAATTTCTACTATGTTTTGGTGCTGTTTGCCCTGAAAATTTGTGACGTCTCCTAAAATGCCTCTAGCTTCAATCCTTTCAATAGATAAATGCACCAAAAATGTAAGTTTGGATATAAGCCTGGGGGGGGGGGGGGGGGGCTCTCACCTAACCCGGGCTTCTTGCCCCGACCTACTCTAAAAGAAGTTGAAAGGAAACAAGGAAGAAAGAAGAAGAAACAATGGAAGAAAGAGTCCTTGAAAAAGATGTAATACAGAGAAGAAAAGAGAAGGAGTAGACAATGGAGACTGGAGCAAGTGATGAAGCGAAAAAAACATGTAGGAGTACAAAGAAGGAAGACAAAATGAAATTACAAAAGAAGTAAAATTAAGATGAATACAAGAGATAGAGGAATATGGTCCCAAAAGATTAATTTGAAAGACAATAAATTATTGCAATTGACTATAATATTTCTTACATTTTATTCTGTATTTAGATAACAAAAACTTAGGGAGAAAATGAAAACAGAAGAAATAGGAAAAAAAAATTGCGGGGAAAATTTAAGGGAAAAAAAGTTGACAAAAATAATGTGGAGGGAAAACATTTTTTTGGTAAAACTAATTCGGGGAAAAAATATTTAGGAAAACCAAAATTTAAAATATAAAATTTGAAAAAAAAAAAAATATTTGAAGGGAAATATACATAATTTGGAAAAAGATTATATACTTTGAGTGTAAATTTTTTTTTTAAATGTGGAAACAAAAAATTAAGGGTAAAGATAATTGATAAAAATTGGAAAAAAAGGTTTAAAAAAAAGGATGACACTTAATTCAGATCAATACTGACAGCCTTTACTACATCAGTGAAATAGAAATCTGAATCAGCACGCATAATATGCATTGAAGGCTTCTAAAACCACAAGTTAAAATACCCCTGAGCAGGTTTCTGCTTATACCATGGAAGACCCAGGTCTATTTTAAAATCAGACATGAACATTTCCAGAAAAAAAAAGTTTTTGATATTTTAAACTGAGTTAAACCTGGTTTACCCAGAATCCAAATTTAAACCAGAGATGAAAATTCGGGCCTCTGAGTTTGGAACTTTTTCGTGGGCTAAAGTATATGCATTGCGGTACATTTCGTTACAGTAGACAAACATCAAGTGCTTACAGAGTTGGACTCAAATGTTCCTTGTGAGGTCACAGCCCTATCCATGCCATGTTAAACTGTATGACGCGTAAGCAGTCAGAGACATCATAGCCTATACTTGCAATGTTGTTGTGGCAAGCCATTTGATGTGTCACTCCACACTCATATGAGGTCACAAGTTGCCTAGTGACAAATTGACACCTCATTTCAATGTATTTGATAGGACATGTTGTGAAGTCATTAGGGCCAAATTGCAGCAGAATGTAAGTACTCGTCATTCTTTTACTGTAACTTGCTTCTCCATTTTCAATTTTTTTTCAAAATTTACACCTAAATCCCTGACATGTTCTGTTATTTTTTTATCAGTAGCAGATCCAAGGGGGGGGGGGGGGTTAGGAGGTTAAAACCCCCCCCCCCTCTTTGGCCTGTACATTTAGTGTAAAAAAAAATCCAATTATTTTTATTACATTTTCATTGGTAAACCTCCCCATCCGACATTTTCTACTAGATCCGCCCCTGTTGATTGATACATTTTCCACATTGATTGATGAAACCTGGAGTGCTGCTGACAATGCTCGTATTATTAGACTTGTCTACAGATTTCGACACAATTGATCATGACATTTTGCTAGAAAGACTGCTTTTAACAGGTCTGATGTGCAGAGTGCAGCCTTAAGATGGTTCAAATCTTACATTTCTGAGAGATCACAGTCTGTGATAATAAAGGATCAAACATCAGACTAACTTCCACTCAATTTTGGAGTTCCTTAAGGTTCGAAACTTGGACCAATCTTATTTAACTCCTATGTTGTCCCAGTCAGTGAAGTAGCATGAAGAAATCAAGTTCATGATCAGAAGTACGCTGATGATGAGCAACTTATCCTGTCATTTAAACCAACCTTTTTGGGTGAAGAACATGCAAAGCAGAAAATGGAAAATTGTATTGCTGAAATCCGAAATTTCTTGCATGACAACAAGCTGTGCAATAATGGAGATAAAACTTCTTCTGATTGGAGCACCTAACCAATATAAGAAACTTCAAATGCCATCTGTCAATGTAGACAATGTCGAAATCAAGACTGCCAACCATGTGCGCATACTGTGCGCAACTTAGGTGTACTCTTTGACAAAAATATGACCACGGAGAAGTAGATCAACAAAATGTGTCTTAGCGCATATTTCAATTTGAGAAACTTATAAAAACTCCGAAAAAACCTTGACAAGGAAATGGTTAAAACTGCTGTCAATGCACTCCTCATTTAGACAATGGAAATGGGCTGTTGTATGGCTCTGCTTCCCGATTGTTAAATAAACTTCAGGTTGCTCAAAATTCAGCAGTTCGATTAATTGAGAGATTGAAAAAGCACGACAGAGTCAGCCATAGTAGGAAACAACTGCACTGATTGCCAATCACAGCAAGAATTCAGTTTAAATTGATGACAACTACATAAAAGGCAATGAATAATCAGGCACACATCCAAGAACTTGGGCAAGTCAAATCTCAACAGGAACATAACCTGAGAAACAACTACAAGCTGCTGTTAGCGGAACCTGCCCCATGCAACAAAGATAAGTTTGAAGATAGGGCATTCTCCTATGCAGCGCCAAAACTCTGGAACCATTTGCCCGAAAAAGTGAGAACTTCACAAACATTAGAGAACTTCAAGAAAAATCTAAAAACCTATTTGATTCAGAATGCCTACAAGTGATTTGATCTGAAAAAGCGCTGATGAGCAGTTTACTGAAATTAGCGCTACATAAATCCATATTATTATTATTATTATTATTATATATAATAATGAGAATCCCTGTTTTGTCACCATTGTTATGCAATCTAATTTCATGGAGAAATTTTCTAATTCCTCTTATGCATTTCTCCATTTTTATAATTGCATTTGCGTGATCATTGAAGGTTGATTTGAAGGATAAAATGATTTGCATACTTCTGGTCCTCAATTTGGTTTTGAAAAGCCACTTCACTAACTGGTGCAATCATTGTCAAATTTGAATGGCAGCTTCTCTGATGTTTGGTCACGTATCAAGACAGAACCAAATGAGGATTGAGTTGCTCACTCCATATCTGGTTTCCAGTCTAGTTAAGTGCATATATGTATATAATTTATAAAGATCAATTGTGTCAAAAGCACTTGATAGGTCTTGCAGTGCAAGCATGGTTCCCTTGCTCATATTAAACACAACGCAATATTCATGAACATATTCTTGAAATACACAATATATAAAAACTGAACAGCAAAAGAAAGTTATCAAAAGTTTCATTGAGTACTGGGGCCTTCCAAACCACAAAAAACATAAAGAGCCAACAAACAACAAGAATGGACAATATCAGAGACGAAAATGGGTTAAGTCACCATAGCATTTCCTCAATAATAAGTCAGCACTAATTCAATGTTCATATAGTGGTGCCCTTTTATTCAGTGACAACTGCAGCTGCACAGAAAAGGTCCAGCAAGTGCTGATGAACAATCCTCCTGTCTTTCTCGGGGGAGGTAAATTGGGTCTTCCAGGCCTTGGGATGACCTGCTACTAAGCTATACGATGTGAATTATCATTGATTTTAGCGTCGTTTTATTCCTAAGACTGTAGAGAATCACCACACATCAATTTCATTAAATTTGAGTAAGTCAAACTTAAAGTGGCTCGATACTCGTGAACTTTCTGAGATAGAATTTCTTCTGAAATGGTACAAACTGATCTAAAATGTTTTTTTCTAGGAAGGATATGTAAATAAATTTGGTCCGCACCAGCCTTTTAAAAATAATTGTTGAGGTTATGTACATGATAGACAGTTAGGGTGGTCCAAAAACACTTTCTTCTCAATTCTTCTGATTTGAATCTTGCATTGTGATCTTATATCCATAGAAGGTATTGAGTAAAAATTTCAGCAAAATCAATTAATATTTAGAGGTGGCACAAAGCCATTGAAGTTTAACATGCGATTCCCCTGCAGCAGACCTCAAAATCATCGGTATTTGCAAATCTTGCAAAAATGACCAATTATTTTGATCAAATAACCTTTTTTTTTGGTATGTCAAGGATGCCCAATCTAGTCCTGATATTCTTTATGGCTTACAAAGTTTCGTAGAAGGTCAGCATAGATATTATGTAGGTCCATTATCAAGCATTTTTTCATAAAAAGAGGCAAATATTTCACTTACTATGAATAATAAATCAAAAATAATCTCCAGATATTACTTTGCCATGCCAACTTTATCATATACTAAAAAAATGCAAAAAAATATTCACTTCGGAGAAAGATCTAGGAAATTGACTATTTTTTCAGTTGCGCCAATGGGGAATTACATGATAAACTTCAAAGACTTTGTGCCACCTCTAAATATTAACCGATTTGCCTGAAATTTTACGTGTGTTTAATTTACTTATTTGGTCATCAATTTCAACTTTCAAATTTGGGGTTTTACAAGATTTGATTTTTCCCATAGGAATGTGGACCACCCTATAGTCAGTACACACAAAACCTGAAAAGCTCAATTGTTTTCTTAACTGTTTTACTGTGAAGTTAGCCCTGCTATTCAGTGTTCATGCATCCCATATCATGCAATGAAGCATTAGATTAAAGAAGACAATTTTATGAAGAAAGTCATCACAAATTCAGAAAGATACATTTATTTCAAAGCACTTCCAAAGGGCTTGGAATAAAAGTTTTGATTTTGAAATTATAACCTTTTTATAAACCATAGTGCTGAAAAAGATTGATGAGAATTCTTTATTTATTTGGCAATAAGTTCCAAAAATAGTGAGGAACAATGTGATGATATAGACAAGCCTTCCTACCACACTTGAGATTGATAAAACAATTTGTTGGTATTACCAAGTCAATTTGAGAAATTAGACTTGCTTCACAAAAATCGCTGGTAAAACTGTTCTGTTTCAATCATAAAGCTGAAATCCTTTTGGATTCGTGGCGCATCTAAGGCTTCAAGCGAGAAGTCTCTAGCCCCAAGAGAAGTGACAAAAAGGCAAACGAAGCCGGCGCCCACCCCATGAAATTCTCAGAATTAAAAAAAGATGCTGAGAAAGTGTCAGCAGAGCTGAGCTGCTGTGGTGACGTTACGATAGATGGGATCTGCCTGGCTGCTCATGATTGTGCGCAAACTACTATTGAGCAGACTCCATGAGTCCCTATTTTGCCGATGACACAAAGTGTCAGAGGGACTCCTTGAATTGGATTGTTTGGATTCACCAAAAAATTTTAACCGATTGGTTATGTAACTTCTCATAAACATTCCTTTTTGTTTATGTCCAAAAACACCTTGTGTGATTAATTATGTAAACTTGCTATACCACTTTGTTTTGATTCTCCCATTGTCCACTGTATAACTTGCAGAAGCACTGATAACTTAAAAGTATAAACATCCATTTTGTTATCCAATATTATTGTTATTAGTATATACCAATAAAATATTCCACAGTATGAAATAAAACAATTAGGTAATAAGATCATTCTGCCATATCTTTCTCATTTGCATATGCTGCTTGCGATTGTTTACATGGACAGTTCCAGTAAACTGACTATTGAGCATCAGTAGCGAGCCTCCTTAAGGACTTTATTGAATACACTCTAAGACCTACTTACCCATTATAAACTTACTGGTATGAAGCACGGAATTAAGCATGAGTCTTCAATTTTTTGCATGGTTTCATGATATACAAAAAATAATAACTACACTATTTGCATCTTCTGCACAGTCGAGTGTACAAAACAAAATGGTCAATCATTACGGGGTCATTATTGGACTAGTATTTCCACAAAACTCCTGATCTTATAAACACTTGATAGATAATAAAGTTTTGAAAATTCTTAACCAAAATTAGCATGTAGTACCCGTACATTGAAAATCAGTTATTTGAGGTACGTGTAGCTAGAAAAATATCGCACAATATCACATTTTTCCGATTGATGACTTTTGTTATGAAGATTCAAATTTCTGGTTTTTTGTAAGCCTATATCCATTGTTTATTTGGTTGCCATGGCAACCACACTTTTGTTCATAACACCCGTATTTTTCAAATAGGGCTATTAATCTTCTCTTAAATCTAAATATTAATGTTTTGAACCTGTTCAGTTATCTCGCTTCACCTGGCTATTTAGAAAGTTTGTATGAATGACTACAGTATACATTGTACTTAAGGCAATTTTCTAAGTTTACCTTACCATTAAAAACTTCTAATTTGACATGGTTACCACAGCCTGATGTTTGTTTATGGCCCTAGCAACCATACAAGTACATGTGAATAAAGTAGGAAATTCTGTTCAGAATGTCATACTACAGTCACTACTATTTTTGGGGGGGCGAGCGACATTTGCCCGAATTTCAAGATCTAGATTTAATACCATTTCAAATGAAATTGCCTGGAAATCATTAATTTTCAACAGTTTTTATTTAATCATCTGCCCAAATGTTTTAGCCTTTTTGCCCGAATCTTAGTGTTTCCCAAACTTTTGGGGGGGGGGGCGATCGCCCCCCTGCCCCCCCCCCTCCGATACGCCTATGCTCCTGTCAGCTCTTAAAAATATGGTTGCAGTCCACAGTGATACAGAACTGGGCTTGAAATTCATGATTTCAGGCTGAAAATTTTGAAAAAATTCAAAAAATTACTTGCTTAAACATGGATTTGTTAACTGTCGACAAGTCATGACTGTTTTTCGGGCATTTATATATTTTTTTGTGAAACTCTGATTTTAGGAAGACTGATATCACACTATTTTGTTTCGTTAAATTTAATATTTCCTGAAAGAAGTTACAGTCCTTGTCATACTTACGTGGAATCTCAAGTTTTTTTTCTATGGTGTTGAACCGTGATGTCAGAGATGACTCTATTCTAGCATTGCAATATATGTAAATTAACTACAAGCTGTGATGTCATTTCAAACTGGGTCAGATCCCCCAGCTTCTAACCAATGCGAATCCACCAAACTGAGCATCACAGTTTCAACTCAGTGTCGGAGTTAAAATTGGGTCTGGGAAAAACCCATGCAAGTTTGACATCACAGCCTCTCAGCCAATGGGCTGCCAGAACAAATATACATAACATAAGCCATGTGTTTACAAACAAATTGTCAAAGCCTTCTGTTTATACCAACTTCCATCAAAGTTTAAAGTTGTAAGTTAGCAAGTTTGTAGATTTATCAAAAACTCTGTGGGGATTATAACAGTTGTCTATTGTGAATGCTCACAAAGCTGCCATTTGGTAGGATTAGACTGGTGATTGCTGTGATAAATCATTGGGATCAAAAATGTAATGCTTCCTTCAATATATCAATGTTTGAACAGTGATGATGTAGTTTACGGTCAGCCCATTGGCTATCAAGCTGTGATGACGTAGTTGTAGGGGCTATCCCTGATAAAACTCTTACTCTGACACTGTGTTGAAACTGTGACGCTCAGTTCAGGAGGATCAACATTGGCTAGAAGCTGGGGAATCTGACCCAGTTTGAAATGACATCACAGCTTGCAGTTAATTTACATATATTGCAATGCTAGAATAGAGTCATCTCTGACATCACAGTTCAACAGCATAGAAATAAAACTTGAGATTCCACGTAAGTATGACAAGGACTGTAACAATGTCACCTCTTATTCTAGAAAAGGTCATAATTTTGAAAGTGTGACAATGTTAGATTATCTGATTCAAAATTCGAAGATCATCTCGATATTCATTGAAGAGTTAAGATTCACAAAGATTTGGAGATTTATACCATTATTGATAAGCCTTGAAATCAAATTGGATTAAATTATTTGGCATGAGGCAGCATTTATGTTGTTCCTCACTTGATTGCCTTAGTTTGTATTTTGTGTTGTGATAGGCCTAAAAACAAGTAAGTTCTCAAACCTTCGCACTTTCATGAGACTTCATTTTAGGTTTTGCAGAAATGCAAGGAAAAATGACGCATCTCGCATTCAGCTTCTTCATCTAGCACTTATTCGAGTTGTCCCCCCCCCCATGATTTTGAACAAAACAAGGCCCCTGGCTAACTCACAATTCAACATACAATGTATTTACCATGTCGTCTAAGTTATTGCCTTGCACAAAAGCTTTGCTATCATCAACCAAAATCACTATGAATGACTTTACAGTTGTTAGAAACCGTTCATACAACAAATTTAACATAATAGACTAAAACCAAAATATACATTTAAATTTTGACAGCTGTTGGTCAACCAGTCTATAACTATCTATTTATCTACAGTGCTGCCTGTAAGTATGTGAAACGCATGACATTGTGCCATTGCATCAATGCTAAACATCCTCAGCCTAACTGCTTGTGGAGGCATGAATTCTCATCGGATGAAAGGGAAACAAAGTGGGTCATAAAGGCCGATGTGTTAGGCAAGTGGGATAAAAATGGCAGCCCATTTTCTTTGCTGTAGTCGGAGTTAGGTATGGGTCAAAGTCTTTGATAAGTAGGTGAACCACCCTTCCCTATCTTTTAACATTGGGCCTGCGTTTCACTTACTTATCAAAGACTTTGACCCATACCTAACTATAACTGCAGCAAAGAAAATTGGCTGATATTGCTATCCCACATGCTTCACATATCGGCCTTTATGACCCAAAATGTTTTCCTCTCATCGGATGAGAATTCGTCCTTCCAGAAGCATTTTGATTAAGGATGTTTAACATTGATGCAATGGCACAATATCATGCGTTTCACTTACTTACAGGCGGCACTGTATCTATATCTATCTATCTATCTATCTATGTATACATATCTCTCTCTCCAATCCTTTTAAAAAGATAATTTCTCCCTGTATATCTGAATGGAAGATCCAAGATATCGTTGTAATTTTATGACAATGCTGATTGTCGTGCACATGTTATGGATGTGCCATTTACATATTGAATTAGGTGATTGGGATCTGACTTAAAGTACCAATGTGTTTAAACCTATTGCCCAAGAAAATTTTATCATTTTCTGGGGGATGGGAGACATGACCCTGAATTCCCGTAAACATTATCAGACGCGAGAGATAGGTGTGTCACAGTTTTTGTAATTTTCAACAAATCGTGAAATTTTAAGTAAAACCTAAATGCATAGATTTGGAAACCTGTTGAGCATGAAGATACTATGATTTTAGAAAGAAAACCTTTAAAAAAATAAACCTGCCAGTAGGCCTGCATAGTGCATAAAATTTGTATGATAGTCTTAATGAAAATAACCCCTCAATAAAAGGAAGAATGAAACTGATGAACACCAAAGCTTTGGACAAGGAGGTTTATTTAACTTACTAGATTCGCTTCACTTACCAGATTTGCTTCACTAATAAAAGTCATTCGAAATATGTTTAATTAAGAAATGTCTAGTTGGATGCTTTTTATATGATGAGTTATATGTGACAAGATGTTCCGCGAGTAATGTTTATTTGAATGTTATTAATTTAAGTGATTAATTACATGTGACAATGTCATCTGTTATCTTAAAATCAATAGTCGTTTTTCTTAGGAAGTAAACTTCATGTGATTTTGGTAAACAAGGCAATTAATCACATATATTTCCGAAAACAATCATGTTTTGGTTCAGGACAGAATCGCTATATAAAAGATGCTAGAAAGTCCAAATTCACACCATTGTCTCTTGTCTTCTTTGATGACATCATGTCGACGTTTTTGTTGAAAGGTTCTACATTGACAAAGGTCTCTGAAGGAAGAAAAGTGAAGGTCGAATGGAAGGAAGGTAGCTTCTTGGGATATGGCGGTGACCAGTCACAAGAGTATATCCTGTGTGACTACAAGGTTCCTGTCGATGGTAACGAAACGCACATTCCAGTTTTCATAAATATTGACTGGGACAAACCAAAAACGCTTAAGGTATCTATTTTCATAATAATATGATGATGCCAAAGAGCATAGCGAGACCGTCAGTCATTAAGATATTAATTTGTGTTTGGATATTTCTCTGTGGTGTTTTTGATGCTGACCTGGTAACATAAACTGGACTAAAATCTCAAAAAATATGTGTACTATCCAATTCCCTCCCTAAAAATCTCCTATTGCATATCAAAATTATTTCAGGCAGTTTCTGAGGATTTTGTCAACACTGGCGCAATTTGTATTCTTCACAGCTGATTTTTTGACAAAAAAGAAAAGAAAATATGCCCACAAATATTCATGGACCAAATCAATCAATCTATCACATTGTCGTTGTCTTCAACAAAATGTTGAAGTCATGCACAGTTGAGCTGGGTCACCCTATACACTATATTTTTAATAAGTTTTAATTTCGTACTTCTTTGGCCAACCTTTTTTTTTTCTTTCTTTCTCTGCATTTTATTGTTATTATCATTGTTTTATTTGACTGTATCTTGTCGATGTTTGTCGCTGTTTGTCGCTGAATAGCTTTCAGCTAATGTTCAGTTTTAACTACGACAGAAAATAAAAATTTATCTATCTATCTATCCCTGTGCTTGATTGGCTGTTATGCAAAGGCCCCATTCAATTCATGGACACTTGGTGCACCAACTCTACTGTTGTGACGTTACAAGTTTAGGCCTGGAGATAACGTCACAAACATGAAAATGAGGCTTGGCTCTGTTCATGACGCCACCTACCAAGGCTGCCATGCTGTTGTCATGACAGCACCATCAGGCCAATTATTGATGACGTCATATAAACGCCCACACTTTTTTTTGTTTGGCGCATGCAAAAAAGTTTCCTAGTATATCCCTGCGTGAGAGTAGCTCTGTCTCCTACCATTTGAAGACCTCGGCGGTCTCCAATAATAATGATTCAATAATTACAGTTTATTACATCGCCTGGTCATAAACTCTTGATCCCCTTTTTTTGCAATGAAATGATTTTAAAACCAGCATGGGTGTATGTGGACATTTGCTAAGGTGGATGGATATCTATATTTAAACAATTAACTTACGAATTTTACAAAATTACATGTGATGCTGTGCTGTATATTAATTTAAAAGATTTGGCATTTTTTATAGAAATCAGTCAATTATTTTTATTCACGTATTAATAAAATAAAGATGTATAATATAATAGTATGCCTTCCTTGCAATCGTATGATATTAAATTCCATTAATTTTCTAATTTTCATTTTCAGGTTGACAACAAATTGCGTTTTGGCATGAATGATGCAATTTTGTTCTTAGTTCTGGATAAACCTGAAAATGCACCTTATCAGAAGCGTTTCATGCCGAGCCAGGTTGATGAATATTGGAGAGGAGTAAACATGTATCTAAAGAGAACAGTTAACTGGGACCTTGCATGGGCCTACGGAGATCACCTCAAGAGAATCGACTGAACAGTCTTGCCGTGGGCGTAAACGTTGCTCATGCTCAATTTCATTTTGATGTTTCTGTTCAGAAATAAAAGTTTTTAAATATCCTTGTCTTAATTTTCTGCTACTCCACAGAAAAACCGTGTAAAAAAATTAAAGAAGAAAACATGGCTTAAAATGGTATTTAACATAGAGCTCCTCGTTTATTCATACCATGGTGCCCGCCATGTAGTTCAATTAAAATGATGATTACTGAGAAAAAAAAACAGACAAGGATGTCAGGCTCCTTCGATATGAGATAATTAGGTAAAAGAAACAAAATTTGATGGAAAAGCGAAATGTTTCATCCCACTCCAGCATGATTTAAAAAAGTAATTAAAACTAATATGTGATTATTAATAACTTACCTTCTGATATCCAAGATAAATTTAGCACCTATAGCATACTTGGCCTTTGTTTTTATCACAAACGATTAACAACTTCAAACTAAAAAAGCACATGTCTCTTACGGGAATGCTACACCTGTAATTCTCGCTAATTCGTTGCTGACTCAAAACCCAAAAAGGATCCAATATTCCCCACCAATAATTTATTATCATCATTAATTATCTTTCCTTTTCACATTTAAAAGGTCCATAATCACCTCCACCATCCCTCTTAGAAGTGTGTGTAACCTCCATACATATACTTTATTTTATTTTTTTATAAATCCCCCAATCCCTTCTCTCTCTCTCATCGTCACCTTTGAGTGCGCTACAAAAATGTTTCATCCTGTTGTTTCTTGATGTATGAAGCTTGACAATGCAAACATTTTGTACAACATGACCTTGTGCGGCGTTAGGACACAATAAAGAACCCATTGGTGCAATTAAAATCAAATATTTACCTACTCTCAGAATGGTTTCTTCATCAATTAATTTTGAGAAAACTTAGATAATGATTTTTTATCCATCTCTGTTTTGATGGAATATCAACAAACCTCAATCTACCCTCAATGGTACCTTACATCACATTGCTTGAAATAATGTTTTGTCATAGTTTGCTTTCCTGTTCGTTTTAGTCTGTTCTTTTATGTAATTCCGTGGGACTTGCATGTTAAAATTGGCAAACATGCATTTTCTTGTAGATTTGGGTGCATAGAACAAGTTTTTGAATGATTGCATTTTTTTCGGATGGAACTTCCTCTAAAATCCAAGATGGCCTCCAAGATGACTGCCGAGAAGCATTTTCGACCTATTTCGGTCCATATTTAACATAGATTAAAAAATGACAGGTCATTTTCTGTATTTTTAGGGTCAAGGAATTCAATTTTTGTAGGTTTCAAAGCCATAAAAGTAATATTTGATGTATTTTTATCCGTGATGATAACTAAAAAGCAGCGCAGTCATTAGTTACTCTTGTTCCAGACAACTGCGGTAGGGTAGCAACCGAAGAATCAATTCCTTTTTTTAACCCATATATACATGTTTAATCTTATTGCTTTTGTCAGGATTTCCCTTGTATTTTTAATTGGCTACATAATAAATAAGTGGCAGCGCAATAAGAAGTATGCCATTTGCAGGATTTTGACATCACTGATCAAGTGTATGAAGATTACAAATACTGCAACCCTTGGCCCTCAAAGACATGGCCTGGCTGACTTCTTGAACTGTGCTGCTAAATCTCTGATGGTTATCCATCTCCAAAAGACATTCCCACTTGGGCTGCTTACAATTCACTGACAGGCTTTGAAAAGTCAACCACAATTGTGGATGCACCGCCATTGATTCCTGAGCCAAATGACTGGCAGACATTACTTACCATTTTAAAGCAAGCTCAGAACATCAATACAGCAATAGTGGGTGCAAACAATAAAACAGTTATTACTTTAGACATGCAGATCTATAAAAAGGCCAAAAAATTGCATATGTCATATCCAGAATACGGAGACAAATGGATTCTTCACATTGGTGAGCTGCACACGGCATGGCCTCAGTGAGAGCATTGGGAGCTTATGTGGAAGACAGTGCATTGATGAGGCATGGATTATGTCTGGCCTTCATGGCCACAAACTACAAAACAGATCCTTGAAGGAAATCATATGAAACAAGCTTTAATAGGTACCAAACCACTCAGCAAGCACTGTTTGAATTATACGGGCAGAATTTGTCAGATTGCATTCAAACACCATTAAATGCCTTGACTTTTCCAATGAAATTGCACATGCTTGCCTAGAGTCAGCCTTGCAGGACATCAACTGACCAATTTGCAGCCTTCCTGGAAGCAAATCAAATTCTAGAAGGCCTTACAGCCAAACACTTTAATATAGAATTAGAGTGGACTGTAGCTCTGTGAAAATGGCACTTCATGACTCATGATAGCTGATGAGGTGTCATCTTCTCTACTTTCAACATGGGAAACATAGAGGCTGTTTGATTAGCCATGATCCAGAGAAAGCCATTTGATTCTTTTAACGGATTTCAGAGTGAAAATCAGATGCATAATCCTGTCGCCAACAAGTGGGATAAGTTAAGTCTCCTTCAATCAAATTAACATTGAAAGTATTGGGTTAGATCATGACAAATCATCAGCATGATGACACACGAAGTGCCATTTTCACAGTGCCACAGTCCACTCTAATTCTATATCAAAGTGTTTGGCTGTAATGAATTTGACAAAGATAAGGAGTCTGCATCAAGCCTGTTCAAGTTCATTCGGTAGTACATGCTGCAAGTCTGTGCCATCCTCCAGTTTGTGAGGGCAACTCGTGAATGTGACTGGAAACTTACCTCGAGTCACTGGAACGGTTGTGCAAATAGGGTTTTTGCACATGACCAACACAAGTATGCCAGGATGGTGCCACTCTATCTGGCAGAAATGAATTCTTCAGACACATCAAATCCAATGATCTGGCGGGAGTTTGCGTACGGAAATTTCAGTGTTAACAAAAATCAAACACCATTCCGTGCAAATTGGGGCAGACGATGGTATAGAGCAGCTGAATAAATGGATGAAAGGTCATGGAGTTTTGGTGGGGATTACGCTCAATGACAATGCTCGTGACAGAATTTTCCTCACAGCTCCTGAGATGGCAAGACTGTCTGAGGAAGCTCTTGAAATGCTTGGATTGTAGAGTACTAAGAGTGTTAAGCATCATGAACTTACGTGTACCAGCTGTGCAGAGACGTTTTGATGCATATGTTCACCGGGTGAAACAGGCCAAAGCCGTTGAATTTGTTCCAACAAGGATCAATACTGGCTCCATTAATATCTGTTTTCGAATGACAACACTTGGCTTGACTTGCAATATGCAATTGGGTCTTGTGAGTTCACTGCCATACCACAATCTGTCTTTCTGTCAGATGGATCTCTTGCTATGTGTACCGACATGAGCAAGCTAATGCCTTGTCTAGAGCAAACATTAAATGAGGATAGAGACGAAGAGTGTCTCAGGCCTTACCAGAATGTCCTGTTAAAGCTGCAGTACTAGACGGAAAGCCAAAAAATGCCCAGACATGTGAGGATTTCTCCAGAACATTTGTTCTGGTCGTTGAGGTAATTTCCAAGGGCACCAAGAAGGGCATCTTGTGTTTGACAACTACGCTCTCAATGCGCACCCTTTAAAAAGATCCCATCCGAAAAAAAAGAGTTGGGACGGTGCAGCAAATTAACTTTAATGTCAATGACAGAACATCTATTGCCAATGTGAGCATGAGGCAATTCCTGTCAAGTTCCAAAACAAAATATGAACTCACCTGAGACCTAGCAAAAAGTGTGTCAGTTTCTTTCAGAACAAGATAAATACATCCATTCATAGTAACTTCAAGGGAAAAATTTATGTCAACTGGCTGAAATGTCCAAAGTCTTAAATGCACACACGAGGAGGTGGATGGTCATTTAATCTGGCATGCGGCAGACGCAGCTAAAAGTGGTGCTGATGTTGTGGACGTTGTCTCCCAAGACAGGGATGTTCTTGTTCAGGCATTTATACACATTCCACAGCTTGGCAAAGAAACAAACTTCGTAACGGGTACTGGAGCAAAACGGAGAGCTATTTCAGGGAACCAGATACATGAAACGCTGGGGGAGGAAAAGGCTGCAACGCTACCAGGTTTTCATGCTTTCTCAGGTGCAGACATAACTGGATATTTTGCAACAAAGTGCAAATTTACATGTTAGAAGGTCTTACGTAAGGTTGATGTATGACGTGATACAAGCTTTCCTGGTTCCTGGTTAATACGACGAACCTGAAGAATCCATCCAAGCAGGACTTAAACACTATGTTTGCCAATTGTATGATCCACAAACAAAAATAAAAGATGTTGCAAAGATGCGCTGGCAGTGCTTCAAGAAAAATCAATCCCAAGGGCAAAAGCTACCACCAACAAAAGGAGCAACAAGCTGTTCTCAGAGCCCGGTACCAAGCAATAGTTTGGCAAAATGACATTGTGCCAAAGCCAGCCATATTGGATCCCTATGAATTTGGCTGGACATTTGAAAATGGAAAATACCTTCCTGTTACAACTTTGCTTCCTCCTGCCCCTGATGCTGTTGTTCAGTTTGATTAAATGTGGATGCAAAAAGAATTGTGCAAGTTGGTGTTCATGCCGCCAGAATGATCTTGTGTGCACTGACCTCTGTCTTTGTGGAGCCGATGAAGAGGTATGCACCAACACTGACACTGTATCTCATGATGACACTTCATCTGATGAAGATGATACTTTTTAAGAAATTGGTTAATTACATCAATTCTGATAATTATTGTTGTGATATTTCCTTATGAGAAGTCCTGCACTGTACACGGATAGCTTTAATGACTTGATGAATCAGTTGTAATTTTGTACATAATAATTATGTCATGTAATCGTATAATAGAAGATTGTTTGGATGATTTAATTATTTGCGCTGCCCCGGGGGTGCCCCCCCTTGGGCAAGCCCTTGGTTTCGTAAGCAAGCTTTTTTGCACACACTGAAATGTTAACATTCTTGCCCCAATTTTATGTAAAAGCTACTGGGCACCTGCCACTACTTTCAGAGCCCTTCTTCACTGTATGTTACGTTACTGTCATAAAGTTTGTCCCCGAATCTTTAAACTAACATTAATTTTAGTGCCTTTATTGTGACATTTTGAAAGTATTTCTTGCCCAGTTCTACACAAATACTCCCCAGTGTGGCTATGGCTGCATTAGCCTGGTCTCCTGGCCTGTATGCATTCACATAGCAGGGCACAGGACTATGGCTGCATCACAGTCATCATTGAGGGGGGGGCACTCGCTTTCAATTCAGTGAGATTTGTTTTACAGCTTTTTTGGTTCCTATGACATAGTGGGGCTCTACTGGACTAATAAAATGAATTGAACTCACTTAATTCTGAAAAACATGCAATTGTGTTGATTGGTATTGTTTCATATCACCCCAATGTTGTGAATTTACCAGTTTGTGTTATTTTAATGCAAGTTGAATTCTATGTAGAATTGGCAGATCTAATCTTTAATTTCAAATATAAGTACAATAATTTTTTAACTTGATTTGTGCAGTTGGTCTGTGTCAGTGTTTGCTTGTACTCAATTAATCTCAACAGGAAGTTTATTGAAAATGGTGCAATCATATTAAAAATCTAATGGACAATATTTCATGTGACATGTTATTTACTATTAGCTGACAATGATAAGAAAGCCTAAAGAAAAACATACCTTAATTCATGTTCACATATCAAGTATTCCCGTAGAAGTGAAAAAAGCAGGTCAGCATATACTTTATACTTCAAGAATGTCCATTTATCACATGGAACTATGTGCGAGAAACATGACACACCTTGTAGCAGTCCTGTTTGATGTTAACTGTAAAAGTTAGCTGTTATCAACAACTTGTTTATACTAAATTTGTCCTAAAAGCATCCTAGTGCCAGCTAGATCCAGTGTTTACAAATTCTGTAGAAAGAATGCAGGAAGGAATGAAGAAAAGAAGGAATGAAGGAAGGAATGAACAAAGGAATGAACAAAGGCATGAAGGGAGGAATGTAGGGCATAATCACGAAATAAGCCCCGCACCTCTGACGGAATGAGTGGCAGCCTATGCTTTTCAATGGTCACGCTCATTCCGTTATCAGAGGGCGGGGTCTATTTTGTAATTATGCCGAATGTAGTGGGGGAAGGAAGGGAAGGCCTCGAGATAGATAGACAGATAGATAGACAGCTAAACACATAGATAGATAGATAGATAGATAGATAGATAGATAGATAGATAGATAGATAGATAGATAGATAGATAGATAGATGGATAGATAGATAGATGCAAGCAACTCTTAAAAGTGCTTGCACGTTTTTTTTAAAGGAATAGCAGTGGTGCCAATCGTAAATAAGAGAGCAATAACAAGCTGGTAAATTACTCCTGGGCAGAAAGACAGGAGAGTAAAATCAAAGACTGGTGGATAGTTTGGGTCAGTGGGATGGCCCGGAAATGTGTATTTAGACAAGACAGCAGTGATCCTGTGATCCAAGATTTGACTGAATCATTACGCGGAGGGATATACACTAACTACAGATACATGTGTGATTCACCCTTAGGACTAAGTCCGGGCAGCGCAACACTCACCGGTTTCCCGTTATGACATTTCTAGTTATTTGTTGTGTTTTATTGACCATTTCTAAAATATGTTGGACTATATGACATTGCATTATGGAGTAAACTTCAGATTATAGTTAAATGGCTCATAATGACAGCTTTCGCTTCTGATAAAGTATATTTCTGTTTTGACACTTTTTTGATTGCCGTTGTACTGTATGTATTGATATGATTATTCTTTTTGGCATTAAAATTATCATTGCTTTCTATAAATTTAGGTGGTTTGGTCATTTCTTAACATAAAGCCAGGGAAAATACATAAAATCAATCCAAAGATTGCAAATAAGCACAGATTTGCTGAAAAATATGACTGTTTACAGCATCAGCTGCCATCTTGTCCGCCATCTTGAATTTGAGTGGGAAGAGGTGATCAGAAAAAATGCAATCATTGATTTTTGAATTCTACACAAAATTCTGGTCTAGAAACACCAGGATTGAAAATTTTAACATGACATTTTCACGGGAGCCAGTTTAGCTACGCAAGAGAACAGACTATGTTGTGATCTATTTTCAATAGATTGTCAACTACAATGAAATCACTGGCTTTTTAAGATTATACAACTGTACAAAGTCATTGTCTGAACTGATCAGGTAAGGGGGCCTGCCTAATCAGTTATTCATTATGAACATTGTTCAGATGTTAAATTTTCTCCACAATTTTTTATCTATTTTTTATGGAAATGAAATTCATGATTGATAATAATTTTCTTTAGAAAATTAAGTTATTAATGGGGTTTCGTAATTTAGCATTTGGAATTTCCGTGGTTTATCCAAATGCCACGGGCGTAATTTTCGCGGAAAATGTAGTGGGGACACGGCAGTCATGAGGTCGGCATCGGTTGAAAGATCCGCAAATAACTAAGTCAAGCATTTTCAGGTTACAACATCAGTAATGAGCTTTAGCATTTCCCAAAATGTTACTTCATGGTAATATGCACTATAGTAAGTTGAGGAGTAAGTTGAGGAGTAAGTTGAGGAGTAAGTTGAGGAGTAATTTGAGGAGTAAGTTGAGGAGTAAGTTGAGGAGTAAGTTGAGGAGTAAGTTGAGGAGTAAGTTGAGGAGTAAGTTGAGGAGTAAGTTGAGGAATAGGCCTAAGTTGAGGAGTAATTTGAGGAGTAACTTGAGATACTATTTGAGGAGTAACGTGATGTGTGATTTGCTGTCTTCAATATTGGTAAGCACAGGTTAATGGCAATACCTCATTAAATCAAAATAATTCAGTAGATTCACTTTGCAATATTTTTTGACCATCCACCTTAGTATAGTGGGAACCAGTTGACAGTAGACCTTGTTTAATACGCAGAAGTGACCAACAGGCCAACAGCAGATCAGAAACCATTTACAGGTGATTTCATTAGTACGCAATTCTGAGGTTCTAGGCCCGCCAAATACATGCCATTTTTAGTCAATCTGTTTGGCTTAGAAACAACCGAATGTCACACAGTTGATTTATCAAACGTAGTAAGTGCTGGTTTAGCATTGATTCCTCACAGCCAAGTGTGAATGACAAGAATCGCAAGGTAATGAAATCACCTGTAAACCAGATGGCCACTTCTTATGGAAAACCACCTCATTGGGTGAAGTCTCAAGATACCATGTGAAAGACGCCTGGTCCACTGTTGATCGAAAAAAGTCTTTTACAATTGTCATCCTCGGCAGCCTTCATTGGATTAGGAAGGAAATTTGGAAGTGGGTTTTGAGTCTTTCAGAAGTGCAACAATCGGCTTTGTAAGGTGTAGTTGAAAGGGTGACTGAGTGGTCAGTAGGGTCAAAAGCCTTCTGCAACTGTTACCCTTTGCAACTTTTGTTAGATTGAGAATGTCCTTTGAAAGTGTCTTGAAAGCAGAAAGGTCCTATTGCTCCTTGAGGTACTGTGGTGAGAGGAGGAATTGGAAGTTTTATTTGCAGCTCAGAATTTTCTTGCTGTCTGTGTACACCAAGCGGAAGACCATAACTAATGCAGGGTGTTCGGTGATGAATTTTAACAATTGCTGGAACAGGAGCAAAATTAATGTCTCACATTTAATTAATACATTATTAAATTGTATACCAGTAAAGCACTTCATTTTGCCACTCTTTTTCATGCAGGTGACCTAATTCCCCAATTAAATCCATTATTGGTAGATTTGCAGGGACAATTTGAATTTGACCATTAAACTAAGTTATCTTCACTGTAAAATCTGAATTTTGAGTCAACTTAAGTGATTGTGTGAGATGCAGTATGTACTGGTGATTCTTTTTATAGTACTGATTTTGTTGAAATATATCAAATTATCAACTTGGATGGACGAAATCTCCACAGAAAGACTAGTCTACCATTTCATATATTTATACTAGAATTTTTTCACCTTGAACATGTCAATTTTTGTTTCATAGTCTTTACATCACTCCTCAAAGCCATTCGAGTAATATTGGAACAATATGTTAAGGGCGAAAAAATTTCAAAGCCTGATGCGAAGCCCAAAGACTCTAATTAAATGACGGGACAAAATGAAGTGATGTTCTTCCGAAAGTTTTCAAATCAGTAACCAGTTTCAATGACTCAGCTTCCTTGGGGTTAATGTTTGATGTGCCCTAAAGCCAAAGGCATGTCATTTGTTTTTAAAGTCATTCATTTGCCTGAGAGAGGCTCAGTGGTGAGTAGTATATGGTTGCTCAGAGCCATAAGACTTCAGGTCTTCTACAAAATTACAATTATTTATTTCTCAGACACCAACAGTGCTCAGCCATTTATGTTTTCGGAACGACAAATTTCCATCTTATACAGCACAAAATATACTCAATATCACTGCCTAGCACTCTGAGAGATTTAATGATTATGCTATCGCAAGGTTACAGCAACCTCATGATACATCTGTGACTAATTCATAGAACCGTTGAGAGAATATATTGGATTGAGAATTGCAGCACCGCACTCCATTTATCATAACAGACATTGTTGCCAGCATAGAAATTGAAGATGTATATTCTGAGTCAAGGCTAGCTTGATGCTCTTATATCATTACATATCAGAAGCCTGATTTATTTTGCATTAAATCGGAATGCTATAATGTATCCTTTCATACTATCATGATTTACATGTTACATCATTTTCCTTTGGTAACATAATGTTGCATGAATGGACAAAGTGTGGTTGCTCGATGTTGAAATCCAAGTCTTTAAATTTGATACTGTCACTTTTGATATGTTATTTATGCAGTTCGTGAGTATTGCTGATCATCACATATTGATGTTAAGTGAAACCACCAGGGCCACAGGCAGTTGTCAGCTTGATTGAACCACAACCCTGTCATCAGAAATAACTTAATGTTTAGTTTATCATTAATAAGTCCATAATATATCACAAGTATTATGTTCTTGAGTGCATTGAATGCAGGTGAACAAAATCTTAATGGGTCACATTGGGAAAAGACTTCTCCACAAGGGGAACCTTTCTTTTACAAAAGGAAACCCACATCAATAAGGGGAAAGTCACATGAACAAGGGATCCTACAAATGAGAGTTAAAACGCATTGCTGGGGATGACATCTAATGCATCTCATCTCAGACTGAAAGGTCTGTCCAACACCAGTCAATATGGCAGCCAAAGAGCCTATCCACAATCCGATAGTTTCATCACTTGTGCAGATGACACCTTTCAGAGCAGCGGATACTGACCTGTCATTCTGTAATCCTATTGACGGAATTCCGATTGATGAGGTCTCTATTTGGAAAGAGGACAGTGAGCCATTTGACTGGAAACAGTTTGTAGTTTCATTCACACCTCTTGCCTTTTCCGACATGCAAAATGTTAAGGTTCGTCAATATGTTGTTTCTTTTTATGCAGTACAACCCAAAACATTATCCTGACATCCCTTGCCCTCAGGAAGATGCTTGCCATTACACACCCTTCAGCATTGACATTTTCACATCATTTACAAGCTGTTAATTGGAATTTTCAGCTATATTTATTGGCATGTTTAGATGTTACCACCCAACTGCATAAATACATGACAAAAAGCCCGAATCATCCATCAATGAATTAATTCATCTAAATAGAGACCTCATTAAGGAAATTTCACTAGGAAAACACTTCTCTGAGCGACATCATCTGTGCAAGTGATAGAACTATCAGATTTAAAAGAGGCTCTTAAGCAGCCAAATTAATTGATTCTTGATAGACATTTCAATCTGAAAAAAGATTAAATTTAGTTTCTAGGTCATCTTGAGGTAAACATGCATTCACTGATTCAAATCGAAAGTGCAAAATTATAATGTCAATATGTATATATTTATTTGTTTGAAATCATGCACTGACCATTTCATTCACAATTTTCATTGACAATCTCAAATATACTATATACTATTTTCATTGCATTATTGCTATTGTCTCTTGCAAATTTTGTCTCTGACAGATTTCAGTAATTTGCCAGAAATTGTCGTTCCCATTACGTAAAGCACACAATTTGTTACGCAAAATAAATACCTACATACTGAAACCAAGTGTGTTGAAATGAATGAAGCATTGACTTCTTCAAAGTTAATATCAGCTTTTACAATCATTGCATCAATAAAAACATAGATCTCAGGAACAGAAAAAAGGAAAAAGCTGATGCCGCTTATGACTAAAATTATGACGATTTTGGAGTCGTTTTCCAGTCCAGGTCCTGTTGCCAAGCTCCTCCTGCGAATCCTGACAATGCATGAAAACAAAACATATTAATGTCGTTTCTTAATGCCTTGCAAAATGTTTTCAAAACAGAGATGTAGAATATCTTGTGTATCATTTCAGCCTATTTCAATATCACAAAATTGCAAAAATAAAATTGGAAAAGAATGGTTATGATATTACCGTGTATTGTCTTACTTATAACATTTTTCAGTTGGCAATTTGGTGAAAGTACATCAAACTATTAATTCATGGACCCATTACACTACTTCAGCCAAAACTTCAGTATGAAACCTTGCAAACAGCTTTTCCACAGTATCTACAATTTCCTTAGCTGGGCTTGATCTTGTAATTACAGTATCAAAAATTTAAGCGATTATTTTTGATCTCTAAAGTCCTCTCCTTAAATAAGCATATAATTATGTTCCTTCCTAGCTTCACGGGTGTTATACTATTCTCCTCTCCTCTTACATATCTTCACGGTTGTTATGCTAGTAAATGTTAGTACATTAATTCAAACATACTCTGTGATAAAACATAAAACCATAAAGAAACAAACCTTGCTTTCACCATCTTAATGAGAGTGCCACTCGCAAAGACTGCCGTCATCAATATGCAGCATATAATTGGAATTTGGAAATAGTCAACTGCATTAATCTTGGAACATGTTTTCAGAACAAGCTTGGTTGTGAAAAACTTAGGCAAAGGAAATAAGGCTGAGCACAAAAGAACAAGCAGCATCCTCTGTAAATAAAAGGCAGGCATTGAAAATTCAGGATGAGAGACAAATCAGTCTTTTAAAAAAGAAAAAAATTCACAAATTGTGTATGATCCTTTGCTGTCTTACTCTTTTTATTGTATTGCAATATAAACCATGAGATATTGGTGAAAATATGAGATACCTACCATGAGATACTGATGAAAATATGAGATACCTACCATGAAATATGCTTTTCTTTTTGCCATCCCAGAAAATCTCAGGGTAGATAATGGAAATGCTACAACTATATATCTTTCAATGGTAATTAATGCAATCGCCATTACATTGAAGTTTTCCATGGCAACCCGAATGATGGACATAAACTGGCATCCATTTTTCTGAAAACCACCGCAAAATTCTTTTTAACATCATTTGCTGCTGCAATTTCCTTGTCAAAATTAATTGGTTTCAGTTGTATCTAATATTTCTCCACATTGAAATGTACTGTTCAAAAGAAACTTGACATTCATTGGCATACCTCTGATGTACCATGTTGTCCTGTGGTGATGTTTCTTACATTTTTCTGCACACTCAAGCCACCCTCATTTAACATTCGAAGAAGAATCCCGGTTGTAGTCATATTTCCAATTCCAATGCAGAGAAAGCAAACCATTATGGCATTTCCACCCTTCCAAATCTCAACGCATATCAGGAGCAGACAGGAACAAGCAATTAGAGTCAGGAAGACTGCACAAGGAGAAAAGAACAACATGTTTTAAATATTTCATAACCTGACATTGACAATGCTTTAAATTTAGACTAAGTTGATATAATACACAGGTGTGATGCATGTAAAAAATGATGCTCTCAGAGATTGCTTATTCGATGTTTTAGACATTTGGTGTGACTAATTTTCAGCAATGTCAAGGATGAAAGGTTTATTATGTCTGCACTAGGATCCCTCAATTTTTAAATATTAAAAATATTGTAAATATTAAGTCAATATCACTTACCCATTACATAATGCAGTACATGGAAAAATGTCTTGGCGATAGTTACAACACTTTTCATCGAACTTTCATTACATGATTTACTCATGTATGCATGGTAGTTATATGAGTCTGAAATGTCCAAAGAACAATATCTTTCTGCATATTTGAGTAAGTCTTCAGAAGAACTTTTGAAATCAATTTCTCCATCATTGGCCTGGACTGTGCTACAAAATTGTACCATCCTATCACCTCCATCTTTATGAATCTTCATGATGCAAATATGTTGTACAGTATGTCCTTGCTCTGCATAAGGACATAATAAGGAGCCCATTGGTGCGATCAAAATCCAATATTTTCCTGCATTAGGAATTTTCTTTTCTTTTTCCAAACATAGTTTAAGGTTGAATATGTTGCGGTTTGTCATGAAGCAGGCAAACATGAATTTGACAAGATCTCTATTAAGCTTGCGTGCAATTGTAGCTTGTGTTACGTTCATTCTTGCACAATAGTTTCCATTCAATGTATTTTCTTCAACATCCCATATAAGAAGTACTTCTTCCTTTTTAGAGACACCATTGTTGAGGCTTGTGTCATTTAGTGGTTGTGTAATTTCAGTCAATGCCATTACGCTATGACTGATATTGTCTTTTTCATTACTTTTATGATAATTATCATTCTGAAATGTCTCACTTTGAGTGATATTGTCTATATCACCACTTTGATGACTTCTAGCGTTCTTAAATGTCTTACTATGAGTGATATTGTCTATTTCATCACTTTGAAGACTTTTAGCATTCATGTGCGTTACGTTATAATCAACAAATGTTTGTGAAGTCATTAATGCAGCAATATCCAAATATGATATAAACAAAATTAGCGTGCTCCAAAATGTAGTAGATGTGCATAAAATTAATATACTATTATACTTAGGTTTGACCATGGTATAGGTAAACGACGCTTTCACAAAAGGGTATTACTCAAAGTGGGCTTTGTATGACCCCAAACTTCTCAGTGTATATCAGGCTCTGACTGCTGGTCTTAAATACCCTAGTTGGCCTTAAATACGGTAAAATGTCTCAAAACCTCATTTGAAATTGATTAATTAATTTTCATAGAATTGAGATCACAAGCTTTGGAGTTATATTCACCCTCTGTATCATCTGATGTTACAATGCTTTGAAATATTGTTTTGTCAAAGAATGATTGAGTTCGTCACGATCTGTTTTTGATTTCTTAACTACATCAACATCACAGGGCGTTTCATATCGCATAAAATGTGTAGCCAGAAAGTGTAAACTGCATGCCTAATCAATTTTTTATTAAATACACTGTTGCTCATAAATATCGAACATACCAAAATAACCAAGATGCTTGTTTTATTTTTTATCCTTGTTTTGGGTCAGCCTAGAGTTATACAATTAACTTCAATATGCTGAGAAAAGCCTCAACTAGACCAATATGGGCGGGTGGATAGGATTCTGTTCATTTTGAGATTTTCATAAACCACGGCTGAGAACGGACCTTGTATATTGTGATAAACTATCAGTTGCAAACAGTCAAAACAATTTCTAGTTGAAATTATTGCTCGTTTTGCTAGAGCACACATTGGGTGTAAAGTTGTATATCAATGAAATATTCCTTGTTGTTGTGCAGTCTTGGAATTAGAAAATGAAAAAACCTGTGCCATTGGCCCAAGCATAAATATGACCTATTTTGTCTCTGTCCTGATTATTTGTCTCGGAGGTTCCACATGCTAATTACCATTGAATTGACTCATTTAAAGGTTGATTTTTCATTTGGTACCAGTAACTTTAACAAATCAACAACT
This sequence comes from Platynereis dumerilii, assembly GCA_026936325.1. Classification (NCBI taxonomy): domain Eukaryota; kingdom Metazoa; phylum Annelida; class Polychaeta; order Phyllodocida; family Nereididae; genus Platynereis; species Platynereis dumerilii. The sequence continues at coordinate 54,152,248 of JAPTHN010000009.1, read as the reverse complement.
TTGGATGCAATTCTAACCCTACATAAACTTCGTATTTTGCCTTTTTTTGCGTCGTTTGTTCGCTTTCCTCCAGGTTCCAAAATTTCCAGAAATGTTAGCAAATATTTAAGCGAGGACTTCAAGAAACCCTTTAGGAATGCTCTCAGCTTCTTAAATGTGTGATTTTAACCATTGAATTCAAGTGGGGTGGCCACATTTCAATGGTCGTTTTCCTGTTTTCATATATTCCATATTTATGAGCATGAGTGTACATTGTTTAGGTAATAATCATGTTTCTTTACAAAATGTATCTGTCATTTATGGATATGAAATTCTATAGTAATTTCAATGTTAAGAGTAAACTTGATATCACAAAGTAATTATTTAAGTTAGTAACTTGCATGGCTTTTCAAAGTAAACTGATGTCAAACATTTGTTGTGAATAATTAGTTCCTATTGAAACTGATATGCCATTGGAAACCTGATATATTGCAGTATCTAATTTGTTGGTGTGGTTTACAATTAAAACTGCTCTCGCGTTTCTCATTAATTGTTATTATTTGGCCTAAAACTTAGGTAACGTTCAGAACTTACTGTTCGGAGGGGGGAGAGGGTCAGAGATGTGTATGGTGGGATATAATTTTTCACAAAATTAAATTATCATAAAACACACATACATTAATTTAATCTATTATTGACAAGAGCTTTGTCTTGAACGGGCCCTCTGGCTCCAAATTGTACTATTACTTGTATGCCATCCAATAGCCCAGCCATGTAATTTTTAGAGCAAGTACATTTTGTGTCATTATCATTGCCATGGTTAATTTGTTAGTGCCTTTGAACTAAAAAAAAGATAAAAGTCCAAGGCATGACAGTAAAAGGGGAGACCGTTTACTTTCCAGGCCCTCAGGGGGAGGGCCTGGAGGGGGTTTGGAGTTTTTTAAAATAAATAATTTCTTTCTCAGTGTTGGTGAATGTATATTCGGGGACATTGCAAACCTTTCCAACCCCCCCCCCTCGAAATTAAATGGTCGCCCCCTAAATGTATTTGTGTGCATTGCATTGAATGTCTGAAGGTACCCACTAAAAATCCACATGGAATTTTAGTGGAGAGCGCTCAAAATCCAAATGAAACCTAATTGGGAATATCAATTTTTATCTGAAAGTTTCAATGAATCTCAACAATGTCATGTTAGGTGTAATTGAAATTTCTGTAAAAAGCATTAAGAATTGTTGATGATTTTCTTGATGTTATGATTAAGTTTAATGGCATAGTGTCCTATAGGCCCAGATGAGCTATAACCAAAATGCCCTTAGTTTATCATAAATAGGTTATGATTGGGTAATCTAATTGACCTTAACTGGCTCCTTTCAAATTACATGTTTGTTATAAAAACTTATAAAACGGTATTTTTCATAGAATTTTGGAAAAACATCACTTCTTGATAGACTGTGATAGAATACCCATGCATAGTTGGTGATCAGTATATATATGTGTACGTAAGATTGGGTGGCATAACTGACATGACGCAATATATCGAAGAATAATGAATATTATTGGTTTTTTGTTTTTCGTCAGCATTTGCAATTTCATAAGCATGGTGAAGATGGACATTGTACGAGGGGTTTTCCATAAGTTCTGTCCAACTAATTATAATTTTTGCTAGATTTGATATAGAAACACGATATTTGGCTCAGATAATACTGACGTAATTCTTAAATAACACCAAAAAAATTAGATCATATAGATGTAATTAAACATGAATGTGAAGAAAATACTAACATAAAACCCAGTTTATTCAAAACGAACCTTGGTTTATTCAAATACTTCTGCAGCAAAGACTTTTTAAGATATCACTATGAAACTTGCACAAGTTCTGTTGAATAATATGCTTATATCATAAAAAATACAGATTTATCATTTTTTGCCTAATCATACCTTCTATGGTGGAATTAGCAGGTAATGCAGAAAGCAAGGTTTGCACTTTTTTTCAGCCATTAACATAGGGCCATTATACAAAAGATAACATGGTCAACATTGACAACTCATTCGTAAAGAAGGCTTGTAACGCTGTGTCCATTTTTATCCATGAACGCCGCAAAAATGTTGCAGAAATGCCGCGAAAGGTTGGCCCCCCTAGTTCAGACCCTTGGCCCCCCACTCATGGATTTCTGGCTACGCCACTGTTGCCATTGCTCAGTTAAAGAATAATGCTCCTTTGAGAGTTTTCCAGTGAAACAGATCTGATTTACCAGAGTGATTTCTACAAACTGCTCAATTTTTCATATATGTGCATGGAATTCCCCTACATTTCTGGAATTTCTATCATTTGCACAAATTTCTACTACCTTTTAGGCCCATTTGGGTAGTTGGGTAGATTTCTATCGAAGGGACTTTCATACATTTTTCGATTTAGACCTAATATATTCAAAAGAAGACATTCTCAGCAGGAATATACTCAAAATTTGCAAAGACAGTTATGAAAAAAAACTAACTAAAAAACAAGAGGACCATTTCACTACAAAAGATACTCTTAGTATCTCATGATAATTGACGAGGTGTCATTGTCATACTTTTAATATCAGAACCATAGAATCTGTTTAATTATTTTTTGATAGGTCAAAACTGATTCTAGTGAAAGTATGAGATGCATGGTCATTTTTCTTATCAGTCACAAAAGATAACATGGTCAACATTGACAACTCATTCGTAAAGAAGGCTTGTAACGCTGTGTCCATTTTTATCCATGAACGCCGCAAAAATGTTGCAAAAATGCCGCGAAAGGTTGGCCCCCCTAGTTCAGACCCTGGCCCCCTCTTGGCCCCCCCACTCATGGATTTCTGGCTACGCCACTGCTGGCCTGTATGGCCACACTGCACAATAAAATGTGAAAAATAGACTGACTTTTTTTTTTCAACCTGACCTGTCAATTTTTCACATTCAAAGAAGTATTTCATTGGATATTTTTGAAACTGGTATATCTACATTTCTCTATGGCTTCATTCAGTCATCACCAGCAAGCATCCTGTTGGAGTTTTTATATAATTTCAAAGTTACCAGACAAATTGGAATAGGTTTGGTAAAGATGGCGCCATGCATCCTCCTCACACAGGGATAGTTGACACTACCCCTGCTCTCAAGACCTGTCTGAGAGCGGAGTCTCATTAAAATTGATCCACTTACATACTTAAATGGCTGACTGCATTCACCAATCAGTAGCCTGTTTATATTTTCCGGCTTCTTGTGACAATGGTCATGTCACACCTGGACCATGCAGGAAGATTAGAGCTGTGAAAAATATTTAACTGTCATTTTCTGTTATCGTATTGCTTTTATTTTATGTTTAACACAGTTGGATACTCATTCATTTATGCAACAGTGTCAAATCTGTGAATTCACTCTTAATACCAGAAGTGACCTGGAGTCGGCATACCAGTACAGTGCTTATAATTAATAAAGAAAATAGTCTATTTTCCCTTCCAATTCAGACAGTTTATAATCATGTAAAGATAAATTTCTTGTCATTGATGTTTATCCACAAAATTGGTGTTTGTAGAACAGTCTAATAAACAAAGAGAGACAATGTGCAATATTTCAATATATGATTTTTATTTTGTCATCAGGTACATGTTGATTAAGGTGGCTCGCTACCCATGCCAAGTGGTAGTTAGCGCACATTCACGCGCAGCCAGGCAGGCCCTATCTATCGTGACGTCACCACTCTGCTGTCACTGGTACAAGATGTTTTTACCTTCAGCGAACGAAGTTCGAAGAAGGTATTGTAATCACTTGGGTAAAAATGCTGTCCGTCCGCTGGGCGGGCGGGCGGGTGGGAGGGCGGTCGGGCGGCGGGCGGATAGATCGTTTCCGCCCCAGCACTCAGCCTCTATTGAATGTACGTGGATGAAATTTGGTACACATCTAGCCTGTATGGTCTAGTTGTGCCTTTTGATGGTCTGATGAATAGATCTTAAATACTTTTTGAAATAATTCACAAAATATAAAAAAAAAAATTTTTTCGTTTCCGGGCCAAGGCTCGGTCATTATTGCATGTGCATGGATGAAATTTGGTACACATGTGGCCTATATGGTCTAGTTGTGCCTTTTCATGGTCTCATTGACAGATATTCTATACTTTTTGAAAAAAGGAGAAAAAATATAAAAACATATGTTTTTTGTTATTTGGTCTAAGACTCGGTCACTATTGCATGTACATGGATAAAGTTTGGTACACATATGGTCAATATGGTCCAGTTGTGCCTTTTGAAAGATCTGATGGAAAATATTATATACTTTTTGAAATATTGAAAAAAATAATAAAAATTTATTTTCTGTTTCTGGCCCAACATCCAGTCACTATTCCATATTTATGGATGAAGTTTGGTACACATGTGGCTTATATGGTCTATTTGTGCCTTTTCATGGTCTGACAGATGGCTATTCTATAGTGTAATATTGAGAAAAAAAATTTAGAATAATTTTTTTTATATCGGAGCCAAAACTTGCCCACAATTGCATATACAGTAATGCAATTTTCTAAACAAGTAACCTATACAATGTAGCAGTGCTTTTTGATGCGTATAACACTTTATGAATCATGGGAAAAACTTCAGAAAATTACAACAGAGTTATATTTTTTGGCTTTCAACTGACACCTCATAACCTATACTTTGTACATGCATGAAACTGTACCATAATATGTGTAAATTAGTCTAATAAGGCCTTTTCCTGATTTTACAAATCCTGGCAAGCGGATCAGAAGATGGCAGGGCAGCAGGCAAATAGAGATAATTGAAGGCCACTACTCGACCGCTATTGCATACCTATAAGCAATTTCGTAAACACACCAATTTTATGATATTATTGTAATCTTCTAGAGGTGTTATTTGCTGAAGGTTTGCTGCCTCGCAGCCTATGTTTTTAATTTTGATAATTTCATGCGTAACTTCTATTGGGGCTAGAGACTTCTCGTTTGGAGCATTGGATGCGCCATGAAGAGTAGGGGCCTATCAGCATGCCTCAGCGGTCCAACGTCGGCCCGAAGCTGGTCCGATGCTGCTGACATCGGACTGACGCTGGGCCGACATTGGACCGCCGAGGCACGCTGACAGGGGGGAGACCGGGGCTGGTTGTCACAGGGGCAGGTTGTCACACTTTTTATTGCACTAAACTGGAGAGTAGCACAGCTCAACCAATCATTGTTTACTGCTTTTATAACAAACTGTTTTTGAGAAATCTTGACCCCTGGAAGGGAGTCTGGTAGGTACATGGTCTATTAAAAATTTCCAGTCACAAATAGTAAATTTTTACCTACAACTTGCATGTTATCCTACTCTTTATCAAATAGTTGTTGAAAAAGGTACAGTTAATACACTTGCCATGTAAACATTTCTTTAAATCATTGTGAGAACAAATAGTGAAAATTTTGATAACAACTGCCTTGGTCACCCGTTTTTGGAATTTTCATCAATCGGGGCAGGTTGTCACAAAAGGACGGGGCAGGTTGTCACACTTTTTTGGAGCTAGATGTTACCTATTAGAACCAGGCTTTTAAACCAAAAAAACTGACACAAATATAAATTTGTGCTTTATACATGCCATTGATGACTGAATATGTAGGCAGATATTGCATTTTGTTAAATAAATCGATTTCAAATTTATTAAAAAAATTTGCAAAAAAAATTATAAAAATCCTCCTCCTGATCAGAATGCTTTTCTGCTGCTTGGTAAGCCTTCTTTTGTAGCACCCTTGTACACAGTAGCATGTCTGTTAAGGTTTTCACTGTGCAAGTAAAGGATTCCTCATATGTCCAAAATAACTTGTCTTAGTCAAGATCTGCCTTAAAGAGTCCCACTTCCTGCATCCTAGCTCTTAATCAAAAGTGTGACAACCTGCCCCGAGAGTGTGACAACCTGCCCCGAAAGTGTGACAACCTGCCCCGAGTGCTGAATTTTAAAAAATGTCCAATAGGACATCAAGATTTTGAATGATATAGGTATATATTCACCAGATAAGTTTATGTCACTCCCCTTTTGCCAGTCATATCGAATGGCAGTGCTCCTGCATGCTTTAAATAGAAATATAGCATGTTTAAGTTTTACTCACTGTGACAACCTGCCCCTGTGACAGCCAGCCCCGGTCTCCCCTACTATATACACTATTATACAGCTGGAGATTCAACTTGATACTCAAAACAGGCAATTTTTACAGGCGATTTTCGGCAAGCAGGTCTAATTTCTCAAAACTGACTTTGTGATATAAATAAATGTTTATATCAATTTCAAGTGTGGTAGGAAGGCTTGTCAATATCATCATATTGTTCACAACTATTTTTGGAAATAAATGACTAAGAAATGAAAAATCCTATCTCGTCAATTTTTTTAGCGCCATGGTTTATAAAAAAAGTTTAAATTGTCAAAATCAAAACTTATATTCCGAACCCCTTTGGAAGTCCTTTAAACTAAATATATGTTTTTGAAATTGTAATCACCTTGTCCATGAAAGTATCTTCTTTAATTCCATGCTTCATTGCATAATATAGGATGCATGATCACTGAATGGCAGAACAAACTTCACAGTAAGAAAAATAAGAAAAAAATTTAGTTTTTCAGGTTTGCGTGGACTGACTTTCTGGTACACAACCCCAAATATATTTTTTTAAAGGCTGGTAGCGACCACTTTTGTTTACATATCCTTGCTATAAACTATATTTTGGATCATTCTAAACTGTTTTTAAGAAATCCTATCTTGGAAAGTTCATGAGTATAGAGCCACCTTAAGAGATGACCAAATAAAAGTCAAAATATTGTACATTGTCTTTTTTCTGTATAACTTTACTGGTATATATTACTTCAAACTGATCAGTGGAACTCACAAATTTTTAGAGTTAAATAATATCATAGAACTATATGAGTTATAGATCCATGATGATGATGTTTATATTTGTGACAATGGTATTGGATATTGGATACTTCACAAGCAATGTATGTACATTGTATTTCAAAATTTCCCAATTGTAAAAACTGCAATCATTGGGCAAGCTGAGCACTGGTTTGCTTTTATTACAGTATTGTATCTGAGTAGTTATAATGCAGGTACATATGTTCTAAGCCTCTGATTTTGTAAGGTTATCACAGTTCTTAAACTATAATTTCAGTCATAATGACTTTTATTGTCTACGTTAACAGTTACCATTCACAAAGAAACACAAACAAATTTAAAGCTTACATGGCTTGTCAGAGTTCCCCCGTGGCCTAATGGTCAAGACTGCTTGGCCACTGGCTTTGAGGGCGTGGGTTCGAATATCACCCCCGGAACTCACTTTAGTCCGAGCCCATGGGACATTAAATGGAGGCGGGTTGTATCCAGTATTCTATGCTGGGGCAACTGAAAGACCCTGGGCATCCCTGAATTAATAGGGTATGTTCCAGACTCACAGTCTTCTCATCTCATCATCATACGGCGATCGCCTGCCGCAATATAGCCCACTAAGGTGCTGCAGAGGCATAAAACACAAACAAACAAACAAACAAACAAACTTGGCTTGTCAAGTCAACCTTGAATTCACACATACATAATGCATTTCTAGCTTAGTAAGCATGTGTCTCATTGGTCACATTGTTTTAATTTCTGACCCTTCAGAGCCTCTGCAACCTCTCAGAGCCCCTATCTCCGTCGCCGGATGCATAATTAGCATGTTGTCCTACTTCACTGAAACAGGCGCATGTGGTCAGGGTCGACTAAACCTAGTCGACTCTGAGTGGTGAGGATGGCGCCAAGAGGCTCACTGAGACTCAGGATCCTAGATGCTGCAACTTGGCACAAAATTCTTTCCTCAGATTCCTCTTATATTTAACAAACCGCATTGTTTTATCTGCAGCTCTTGTATGGCACTGCATATATATTGGAAAAAGTAAAAGGGCTCACAAATGACATACACTCCTGCTCATAAATATGGAATGCTTTTTTGGAAAAAAAGTGTCAAATAAATGTAGATTTTAGAGGGCAAATTTAAGCAAGGTTCATTGTAAAGGTCAAGACATCTTCTCTGATCACTCATTGAAAGCCTTAACTACATTTTTTGCAAGAATTTTTTTCTTTTTGTTTCATGCCCCTCACCCTAAAACTTAAACCCCATGAATTTCCATATTTCATACGCTGTAACTTTTCTTGGGGTTGACACTGCAGCATGTGTTTTAAACTACAGCATGTTCTTCCCTTTCGTGTTCACTGGAAGTAGTTACCATTGAATCAGACCATCAAGTGCTCCAGCAGAAATTGCAAAGTTGTCAATTTCAATGGAGAATATTGAAACATTCCATATTTATGAGCAACGGTATACATTTGCTACACAATCACTCACTGGGAACTCCTTTCCAACCACCTGATTCTGTGAAATACTTCGCACATAAATAAATCAAGTGCAAATATATGCACAATATGGCAATATTGGGACTATGCATTAACATAGCGCATCCACCGGGGAAAGAGAAAGGTTTAGGGTTCCCTTTTTAAACTTGCTTTTCCCCTGGGCCTGAATATTTTAATGTAAAAAGTGATATTTCATGAGTTAAGTTTAATAAATATTTCTTTTGTGAACCACAATATATTTCAAGCCTCCACCCCCAGGGGTGGACTGGCCTATGCGGCAGAGTGGTCGCTGCCACGTATCCAACCACTCAGGGGGGCCCATTTCTTTATTTTAAGGTGACAAAAATAAAGAAAAAGCCAAATGTCAAAGTTAGTGACTGCATGATACAATCAAACTTTTAGGTTAGGGCCCCAATGTGAGAGGGCCTTGTATGGGAAAGGGCCCTTCCACCTTGGTGTAAATGGAGTAATGTGGGGTGCGTCAACTTATTCTGCCATGGGCCCAAAATGCCGTATGTCCGCCCCTGTCCACAACCATTGACATTTTCTGGATCCGCAGCTTCCCTAAGGAGTGTTCTTAATGGAAGTGCGAGTTCAAAGAGCGCAGTTGTATAAATCTTTCATTGTTCATTCAGATCGTTAATAGATTCACTGAGGAATTGTTGTTATAGAAATATGATTGATTTTCCAATGAGAATAAAAGAAAATACGCTTTTGGCCATATTTTGTTTTCTCTGCAATCCGCTTCATCAGCAGTCACCTGACTGACAAAAGTCTGCTGTACAGGCAGGCAGATGCGGTGAGGCTGCAGACAGACGAAATTCAAGTGGAACTTACTTTTGAATTTTGATCAAGGCCACCAGGACAGTTGACTATTAGGTCTGCGCTGTGCAGCATACAGCAGGACTGAGCTAGATTTGCTCAAAAAAGCATGTAAGCGAGGACCTCCAGTGAAATTTTATAACCTGCTCGCTAACACTCGCAACTGAGGCAAGCTGCTGTAGCCTGAACAGTCACTACAATGCTTGCCTCTGCAGAGTTCGCTATCTTAAGTGCACTGATAGTCACTGTTGATGCAACTTGTCATAAAGGAACAAATCTGGAAAATTTTTCATACTTTTCAAATCTACATTTGATAAGAAATGATACAGTTGCTGCAGGTACAGTATTCTGCTCACAGGATGCCGCTGACAGTTACCACTTTGCCCTATTCAGAGGAACAATCACGAATATGGACAGCGCGATTGGAGTGTACAGAAAAAATAACCAAGCTTACATTTGCTACTTTCGCAACACTGACGGACTCGTTGATGCAGCCAACCTAACTGGAGGAGAACTCTTCACAATTGGTAATAAAAGTTAAATTTACTTAACATAATAATGACCTTATTTAGAATAATAATGATCTTGGCATAGATATCCAGGAGAGCGGTTGCAGAGGGACGCTCTAGGCACATCAGATACATCTATCAGTATTTGTGTATCAAAGAAAGATAATTTCTAAACATTGCAGGGCTTTGGAGTTGGGTAGTAAGTGAACCGACTCCATTTCCCGACTTCTTTGGCAATCTGAAAAGCAACTTCGACTCCTCGGGTCTCCGAACTATGACTCTTAATCCTGATGTAATGTATTTAAGTGTTTGTCTAAGTAATTCCAATTATATTGTAATATTTAATAGTAAGATAGTTCTCTGTGAATGAGTCAAGAGGAAGCCAATTCCTAGAACTGGCTGGAGTTCATCCTCATATTTGGGGTGAGCCAGGGCCCCATGTAAAAGGCAGGCCCCTCCCTCCCGAGCAGCAACGTAAATCAAACCTTTCACTACGTAATTATTTAGGTTAGAATCAAACGTTGGGCCAAACAACGTATGACAAAGGTAGGGCAAATGTAATTTCCAAACGTTGCACTCAGATGGAAAACCAAACGTAGGTCGCAACATTAGTAAGAGGTTGGCAGATAGTTTGTTTTATAGTTAGGCCTAACGTTTGAGTCACACGTAAGTAATACCTTTGGTTCAGAGGTTGGAAGAACTTTTGGTTGCAACGTTTGGCTAAACGTGTCAGTCATACGTAAGTCATACCTTGGTTGACAGGTTTGAAGAACGTTTGACTATTACGTATGACCATACCTTTGATTCAAAGGTTTGTCAAACATTCATTTGAGAGGTTTATGAAACCTTAGCCCATTACGTAAGTCATACATTTGGTTGAAAGGTTTGAAGAATATTTGAATGTTATGTATGACCATACCTTTGATTCATAGGTTTGTCGAACATTCATCTGAGAGGTTTTCAGCAACCTTGGACTATTACGTATGACCATACCTTTGATTCATAGGTTTATCAAAGGTATGGTCACAGGTTTGGTCATATGTAATTTCCAAGGTTTCTCCAACATGTTTTTGACATGTATGGACAACGTTTGAAAGTAATGTTCAGGTCAAACGTCTGATCATACGTATCTGCCATAGGTTTGTTGAAGGTTTGCACAAAGTTGCAGAACCTGGGATCCTGATTCTCAGAGAGCCTTGTAGCGCCATCTATTCCATACCTATTCCAATCTATCTGGTAACTTTGTAATATATAAAAACTCCAACAGGATGCTTGCTGCTGTCGATTAGATGAAGCTATGAAGAAAAAGTTGATACACCAGTAAAAATTAAATCCACATATGTACTTTTAAAAATGTGAAAGCTTATCCTGGTTTTAAAAAAAAACTATTTTTTTTCCACACCCACAAAGATGCATACGAGAATTTTATGAGACCCAAGTTTAATGGTGCCTCATTGCAACTGTCCTAGATGCCGAGAATGTTCCAATTTTATCAAGGTAAAATTGCAGTAACATTTTCAATTTCACCATACAAGGTAAGTGTTTTTTATATAATTGTATAGTCCCTATATAGTGGACTTGTAGACTGCTCAGTAAAATGAGGAAGAAAAGTCTATTAATTTTGGGAGCCATCCTTTTTGGATAGCTCTGTTTGTACTGCTTTCATTTTTTGTTTTATATTTGCAGATCTCAATCAAAATAATTAAATCCTCCCACCAGTGGCTGGGATTCTCTCCCCACTCCCCACCCTACCTGGACAATGATCCCGAACACGCTATATATAAATCAATCCGAAAACAAAACATAAAGTGAACTGAACTAGAAAAGCTTAAAAACTACTAAACAGAATTGAACATAAACCCTCCCCTCCCATCAGACGATCTGCCCCTGAAAAAAAATCGACATCTTGAAGAGAATTACCTGTGAGTCCAGCGCTGGTGTCCAACGACGAATTCTGGCCGTATCCACGTCCATGCGTCCTCCCGGGCATAGGCGTACGGGACGGCTGTCTCGCGGGGGGGCTGTGACTATTTTGCCCTGAAATTTTAACATGGCGCGAATGTGACCAGGGCAGTGGATCTGCCCTGATCTGCCAGGATTTGCCCTGATATATGCCATTTGCCCTGATGCCAGGGGGGCTGCAGCCCCCCCTGACCCCCTGCGAAATACGCCTATGCTCCCGTGTTTGGTAACCGGGCATATCCATCCAGAACGGGGTATATATGTCCATATTCAGTCCATAATTGAATCACAAACACTGAAACAGCTGATCGAGTCATTCCTGGGCCGGGGCGCTCCGTCCATGCCGTTCAATTTTTCACATTGCCGGGCCTTAATCTTTCGCAATAAAGCATTCCGACCGTCCAAAACATGCTCAAGTCGTAGCCAAGTAGTTAATCTATGGAGCACACCAGATTATGAGGCTTGTCAATGCGTTAAATCCTTCATTATTAGCAAAAACACCATCCGAGATTACACAGATTCGAGTCAGCCCGCCATTTTGCCTTCTTGTACGCAAGTGCTCATGCGCAAGTGGGGGCTGGTGAATCGAAACGCTTTTACTGGTATCGGTTCAAAAGACGACGAAATCTTGGACTAGTTGAAACCATTCTTTATTTAGATGTACAGTGAGACATGGTTCCCTGCATAAAAATAGACAGAAATTAAGTATAAGATTTAGATCCAAGTATGTGTTAAAGGACAATAATTATGATAAAACATATTTGTTAAAGGACAAAAAAAAAGGTAAAACAACGTGCCTCAGTCACATCAACCTTGAACAAGTAAGTAAGTGAGTTGGTGTTTTACGTCTTATCAGCACCAGTTTGGGCTATTTAAGCAATTAATCTTGAAGAAATAATCATTCGAATCAAGTAAGAATTATAAACAGTAATATCACACAAGGTCATTTTTTACAGGCTAATTATGACAACAATCTTTTTTAAACACAACTGACTAGTAGGGTGTGGCTGATGCCCCATGAAACTGAAATATGTTGAATATCAAGCCTGACTTTTTTTTGGAGCTGAGGCTAGGTCTAAATAGTATCCTGGTGCATTTTCAGCCAAATCGAACAATTCTTACCTCATGCACACTTCACTTTTGTGACGGAAGGTCAAAATAACCGAAATAATTTGAATAAAAAGTCCATAACTCTGGAACCGTTGGTCCTAGAGACTTGCAAATTGGCTCAAAATGACGGGAAACCCCATATTTATATTCATCTTACATTGACATAATGGGCCAAAAACCAATATTTGTGGAGATATTTGCGAAAAACTGTTTTTCGCATTAAATTTAACTATCGAGCTCATCTGAGTTTCCAGATTACATCTTGAAACAGATTTTTAAATTCATCTGGCACGCATCAACGTATTTAAAAAAGTTATCTAAGAGCCAGTTAAAAATGTCATAGTCACCACATGAAGCTAACAGTATATATGGGTCAAGCCATAAAGGTGCTGCTTCTGAGCTGTAAAACATGTCCTCTAAGTCCAGAGGTGGCTGGCTAGTAGGGAATTTAATTGAAGCAATCTTAATGAATGCCATACTGAACTATACATAATAGAATATATTGTGTGAAAATTTGAGGTAAATACCTCATAACATAAAGAAGCTGTACCACTTTTTAGTCCTGAAAACAGGCCAAAAATGACGTTTTTTGGCGTTTGTGGCATGACATGGCCAAAAGATGACTTTACTAGCTGAAGGAAATTCTTTCTTTGTCCATTTTTAAAGTTTAAAATGATAACCCATATCTTGAACTTTTATTTCATGCACAGTGAACTCCTGGGAAGCTCTTATTTGAAGAGATATAAGTAAATCTTCCAGAGTAACATTTTTTACTGTTTTTCGTTACTCGCTATTAGATTGTGATAACTTTTTATTTTACAATAATATTTAACTCAAAACAGTGTACATATGTCGGCCTAAGTGATGCTTACAGGATACAATCAAGTTTTGAGGATATTTTGAAGCAGAAATAGGGAAAAAAACAGATTTAGCATAATGTCCTTACGTGTCACTGTTACACGGCCAAAATTCTACCCCTGTCCTTTCACATTTTGAAAGACTGTTATGATAGTTTTTATTTCACAAGAGTGCAGAAGAATGATGGAATAAGAAATATGCCAATTTGGAAGTTCGGGGAACAAAAATTAAGGCTAGGGCATGAAGAAAAAGGGGCATTTGTCCTTTTTTGTCCTTGTTACTCTCATGTTACGCCCCTGAAAAGCTAAAAACATAACAGGACAGCCACTTTTTGTCCTGTTTGTTTAAGGTAACAAGGACATGTCCTGTTATGTTTTTAACAGTCACAAAGCATTTTAACAATTTTGATGGGTGTTACAGTTGCCCTATGACTTAAGAAACTTTGAACTAAATCGTACCTAACAGATTTGTTAGATTGCAGCTCGATTGTAAAGTAACTCTTGAGAAGGTTGGCAATATTTGACAGAGTATTTTGTATTAAAACACAGTAACAGGACAGTAACAGGAAGGCCTCATGACAGGATACACCCCCCACCCTATGGGGTAACCAGGGGGAATTGGGGGAAAGGAGGAGGTTATGCGGGGAAAGTGGGGGCAAGTGGGGAGAAGTGGGGTGCAAAAATGGGGTAAGTTGGGGTAACCGGGGGCTAGCGGGAGGGGGAAGTGGGGGGAAAGCGGGGTCTAGTGGGGGAAGGGGGGGGTTAGCAGGGGGAAGCAGGGGCAATTGGGGAGAAGTGGGGGGAAGCGGGGTAAGCGGGGTGTTAGCGGGGGCAAGTGGGGGATAAGCGGGGGCAAGTGGGGGGTAAGCGGGGCTTAGTGGGGGGAAGAGGGGGGAAGCAGGGGGCAAAACGGGGTAAAATGGGGGGAAGCCGATATTACGGGAATAACAAAAGGGAGCGGGGGGTGTATCCTGTCATGAGGCCTACAGGACAACAGCAATTCCTGCCCTGTAAACTACAACCAATTAGTGGTACTTGACTGTAATGCTTCATACAGATTCTAGAAACACAGATAAACATTTCCACTATGGTTAACTTCTCACAGGCCACCATTAATACATGCCAGTCCTGTTACATGTCCTGTTACCATATATGTCCTGTTACTTGTCCTGTTACACAGATGTCCTGTTACTGTTTGTTATTTTCTTTCAATTGGTCAAAAATTACATGAAATATAAGCAATATAACTCAGATATAGATTGCATAAGGCACATGGTACATATTTTGAACCATTGCATGGCTGAATTATTAAAAGTTTTCAACATCCAGGGTTTTAAAGACATCTGAATGAGTCCTGTTACTGTCCTGTTGCTGTCCTGTTTCTGTCCTGTTACTGCACAGTTAATTACTGTCCTGTTACTGTCCTGTTACTGTCCTGTTACTGTATGTTTGGCTTGAATTTTGAAATCTTTATAGTGGCTATAAAAAGGTAGTTGTACCTACAAAAATTGCATAGAAAATACCTATGTATGATCTATGCATAATAAGTACCTGAAGAGTTAACATCTCATCATTATTTCTACAGCTACAGTGCTCAGAACTCTAATTGTCCTGTTACGTTTTTTAAATTTTGAACCATTAGAATATTAAATATATGTGTATGGGGAGTTCTCAAAACACTTATAAGGTGACCCAGTGGTGTTATATTTTATTCTAGGCATTTAATTTTGAAGACAATAGGCACCTGGAAAGTTCAATATGTAAAAATGTGAAAATGTTACGTTTTTTCAATTTCCCATTTGAATGGCCATTCCTAAAAAAATGGAAGGTTTAATCCTTTGACATAATATTTTTAGTATGGGTTCATGTTTGCAGAGCAATTATTTCACAATTTTGTATCAAAATTACACAATTCATTTTTGACAGCTGTTTTCAGCCTTGGAGCAGCACCTTTGTGGCTTGACCCATATATTATATATATATATATATATATTATAGCCTAACATCGACATTATGTACATGTATGTATATAACCATCATTTTTGGCGATATGTGCCAGAAATCACTTTTGAAACACAAAAATGAGCATTTTTATCAACATAGAAGTGTTTATAAATAATATTATGTGGGTTATAAGTAGTCCGACAAAATCTGACTCAAAACGAAGTTTTGAGTCAGATAACAAAGCATTGACTAAATCCTGCACTTTTGCACTGGGCCCCTAGCAGGTTATCACAGCATCAGCCGCAGCTCAACTGCTATGCAAAAGTTTAATTATGTCCAAAGGTACTTGCCTGCCCACTAAATATCACTTGTCATGTCTTTGCAACTTCATTTCATGACCATTTTCATTTTTGGTCACAGATTGATTCAATCGTGCCATCATGGTGGACTGTTGTGTCATGTGATTGGGTACACTTAAAATGCGGGGCACGCGTAGATGGCGGGACGCGGTAAAATACCAACCTAAACCATCTAAAACTGCACCAGATAAGATTGAATGGTCACTGTCACTTAGCTATTGGATCCACAGAAATGGCAGACCCCATTTTAGAAAGCTGAGACGATTTTATGCTTTATCATGATACAATCTGATAGCCTTAAAACTTTATGAAAGACTTAAACTTAAATTTCAGGACCATCTTATATTGTTTTGTTACATTTTTTTGTGTGGATTGCTATTCATCCACATGCACTGAAAGTGGTCAGGGGATTTATTCTCTGATAAAGGGACAAATGGAGCAATGTCAACCTTAACAAGAATCCACGGATTCAATGCCTGAGAAAGCGGAAGACTGTCCAATTAGAGATGTGCACTAACTATAACTTAAAAAATATTGTTTTTTCATGAATACCCCTCTGAAGTGACCCCAGCCTAGGAATTTAACTTGCAAATAGCAAAAAAAAATTCATGATTACCCCCCAAGTGTCCCCCAGCCCAGGGGTCGATTCACAGTAGCCCGATCAAATTTCGGTCAGGAATAGTCTGGCTGGACCCCTTACTATACTCCATTGGGGGAGTAAAGATCTTAGAGATCAAAAGATAAACCTTTGAGCTGAGTGTGCAACCGAAACATGTGGATTGCTGCTGATTGTTTACCAACCTGTAGCTCGACATTTTTGTGGTATAACTTTCTCAGTAATGACCTTTTTGCTCTGAAAACATTACCATAGTTCATATTTTGCAAATTAAGTTATGTTTATATCAAACACATAATACAAAATACATATTATTTTGGGAAACTTTTTAAAACTTTCATAAGCACTTCAGCAATGCCCTCAAATGTAATCTGGACAACCAGTTATTTGACAATCTGCTGAGTATCATTGCATACTCAGTGATTGGGCCAGGCCTATTACTCTTCCTGCTGGTATTATACAGTGTTGTAATGATAAAATTCTAACACTAGCACTCTCATACAGTACTGTGCAAATGTATTGAGCCCCCCCCCCTAGACCTGTCAGCCAGCCGGCCAACCAAAAATTGGACGGCTAAGAGGTGTCATCGGCTGGCTGCAACTTCCGAATCCTTTGGTATTGCAATGCACTGCGATTCAGGACCACTAAATTTTATTCAGGATTAGTAAATTTGTTGTACCAGTCCTGTGGGTGACCACAAAAAATTGCTTAATCGATACCCCTGCCCTGGCCTAGTAATATAACTAGCAAAATTTAAAAAAAACAACCCTAAGGGGACCTCAGGAGTCAGGGTGACCACTACAACCACCAATGTACAATATGTAACTATCTTTCTCAAAACAAATTCACAAGTACCCAACCCAAGGTAAACCCTACTAATAGACCAATTTCATGGATGGTTCTCCCAATTAAAACTAGGGGAAAAGTGGTGAATACTTTAATCCCATTGATTAAGAGCTTTCCCGCCCTTGCCTCTGATTGGTCCAGCCAAGGTGTCTCCAAGCTGGAGTATTTTTAGTGCATTTTAATGTAACTTCAAGGCTTTATAACTTGGTCATTATTTCAGTGTACATTTTGAAAGTAACTGTTGTGTTTTTGGATTTAGAGTGTATACATCTCCTAGGTGTGCAAAGCAAATTAAGAATTGTTGAATTGCAAAAAAGTTATTTGAGGTCCTTGTTCAAGCGGCATCAGGACATTCAGTGAAATAGGTCTATTAACTAGCAAAAGAAAAAATTCTCAACGCTTTAAGGTCTTAGGAGAAGCCCAAGAGCCGTACCTCAGCGCTTGTTTTTGTGCATGCCCAAATCAAGAGCATTGGTTTGGCGATCTGACTGGAGCTCGGTACCAGCCCACTAAATGAGAGCTCAGGGGTCGCATCAGCAGCATGGACGTCGTGGTGTGAGCGTACTGAAAGCCAGTTGAATACACTCACTTAGAACCCATTGAAGATGCAACAAAAGCTGCAAGGACGCAGCAACAACTGCATTTTCTGTAAATGTATGATTATGGATGTTTTCCCGCGATCTCACTGCAGATTTTAACAGTACAATGAACGCAGTATAGTCTCAGAAAAAGCCTGAGCGTCTGACTGGGGTTTAAGTAATGTAATTTAAAGAGCTAGGCATAATTTAAACCAAAATTGACGGAGTCATGGAGCATTGAAAAAATACCATATTTTCACATTTTTGCTGAATTTGCTGTTATTAATTTTTGCAAGAGCAATTACAACCCCAAAAGGCACATTGAGAGTATTTAACACATATGGCAGATTTTCATGTCCATAAGTATAACCGTTTCTGGGTTTTGCTCCAGAAAAGATTTTTTTTTTGCAATATTTTACAAAAACTTAAATATGAACACAAAAATTGCGTTTAAATGATAAAAAAATTGCTTAAATGCCAAATCAACACTCTAAATACTATACTCAGCTGATACTGTTACTCTCTGACTCTGTTTCTATGATTACATATTTTATGTAACAGAGTTGTCATCAAATTAAGTAACAAATTCCATTTCCCCAACAGAATCTGAAATCAATGAAAGAAAGCATTTGTGGTATTACTTGGAAATTGAGGCATCGCTCAGATACTATCTTGAGCAATTTGAAGTGCGCTGAAACATAGGACAGCCTTATGTCAGTGCTAATGCAGTAATGCTACATTTTGTGGTCCTCAGTGTGAATTCCCAACATAGGAAATGTTGAAAAAAATATACATGCACACATTCATAGTCACCATTAACATAATCCAGAGACACATCAAGGCTCAGGACACCATTCTGTCCTTTACTAGAGAATCACCTGTTCATAAACTCTGGACACTCACCAGAAAGATCGTGTGGATTGGGATTGTCAAGAAAGCAAAGATTGCTAAGTCCAGCCCTGGTTTGAATCCACAGATTCTTGTTTTCTTAGATGAGTTTTATCTCTTGACCTATTGACTCAGATATTTACTTTTTTCTCTGCAATTTTATATAATGAGCTAGTTGGTCATCAGTTTTATAATTTTTTTTTTTGGAAAAATTTATTTCATCTTGTTTGTTTCAATAAGGCCTAAGCACTAAAACGGATGTTAAAATGGCAAAAACAGCTCTTAATCTGCCATGTGCAAACTGGGCTTTTTTCAAGCTTTCAAAAATGTGGTCTGCCATTTTTGCATCACAATTACTTTTGAAATTGTGACCATTAACAGCTGCACAGTGCCAACCCAAGTGTTCTGGTCTGTTCCGCACGCTCGGTCCGCATTTTAAGTACACGCTGGTAGACGCCATGGCTGAATGCGGTGGATTTAACCCTCGCTTCGTGAGTTGACAGGTCTTGTTTGAAGTCCCTGGGATGTTTTAACAGGTTAGTGGGGGTCAAAGGGTCTGTTTGTAAGTGAAACTTGCCAACTGTGTGTAAATAAGTGTGTGACAAGTTCTTTATTGCCGATTTTTGGGTGCGACAAATTCCTGGTCGCATTTTTGTGAAGATGAGCCATAGGAAAGTCTGCTGTCGTCAAGCAGCCTGGCGGCTGCTTGAATCACGACAGCATTTTTCGGTCTAGGTTATAAGACAACCATGCAAGGCATATGTATACAGAAAATTGATTTTGGCTTACGTGATACGGACATAGATAGCAGGTCTTTTGTTGAGACAAAATAAATGATAGATATTATGCCTTTCGTCATGTGGAAGTCTCACCCTGGCATTATAATAACCTGGAGCAACTTGACTTTTTTTCACTATTATCTATTGAATCCTGCATTTTTGCAAATTTTGAATCACACTTATTAAATTGTAACTGTATGATTGGCATAGTAGCTTTTTCACTGTTGGGACTCACAACTATTAATTAGGCTCAAAACAACCTAATTTGCTAATACCACATAATAGAGACTGAAAGTTTTCATGGCCAAGTACGTGTACAAACAAAGTCATACTATTCATCTTTGAACAGATTCACAGAAGCTACATATTGGAATTGCAGAAATCAACTATGCAGCGTACATTTGCAATTCTTTTTAAGTCAGTAAGAACGCCACAACAATTGGTGTTAATATTCAATTTAGCCAAAACAGCCGAATAGGCCACAGACAAAATCCTCTGTTATTCTGGTTAGGATAGAATTCATGCATGCCCATTGCCCAATTCAGCATGACTTCACTCTAAACGTTGGGTTGTCACTGTGACTAGTTTATGACTACTTTAGGGT
The DNA here is from genome assembly GCA_026936325.1 of Platynereis dumerilii. NCBI lineage: Eukaryota > Metazoa > Annelida > Polychaeta > Phyllodocida > Nereididae > Platynereis > Platynereis dumerilii. Next base: position 54,132,023 of record JAPTHN010000009.1, on the reverse strand, counting down.
AGTAATGGTTGGAAACATTTGGTACTGACTTTCTGGAAAATAATTTTGACTATTCTATCATAATCAAAATGACTATGTTGACTATGTAAGTACCCGAAAGGTGGTCAGTTTGATCACCATCTGGTAGCTTTGATTACCAGAGTGGTACAGCTAACTAATCCAATATTTGTCACATCAACAACCTTTTAATAATTTTGACTCAAGGAGTTGTCGGTTTAGGCACCAGGAATTACCACTCTAAAGTTGTCATTTTGACCAACCTGTGTTTAGAGTGTTTGTACATGCTGCTGTAATAAGTTTTCATACACATTGGCAATGCTGAGAAACCTAATAACTCATACAGGTGACCAGTATTGTATGCAGTAGCTCTATAATCCAAATCACAGATTGTGGCCATTGCAGGGGTCCCCTTGTTCCTTCTCTACTTTTCCTCTCTCTGCCTCTTTCTTTCTCCTTCATAATCTGCAAACTTCTTGTCTTGAATATTGTTAGTCTCCACTATGACTGGCATATACTTTTCATGAACATTACATCCCATTTTCTTCCAGGATTGATGTTTTTTTTTCGAGTTTCAAACTTTCTGAAAAGGCCTGGAAACTAGCTCAATAGTAACCTATACTGAGCTGCTAACCTCTGTGACCTAGGTTTGATTCCTTGGCCCTATCGCCGTCTCCACCAAAATATATTGTAGCTTCATTCAAGATAAACTATTTTATACAACTGTATAAGCAAAAAGTCTTTACACCTTTGTATGCTTAGGCACATACAATTCTAGCCATTTACCAATTGGTAATAGAGGAGATCTGAACTTGTGCCAGATGGGACGTCGAAATTAGTAATCTTGTCATTACACTCAGTAAACAAACACTTTGCAATGTAATTATTCTTGAATCAACTCGTGCACATTTGCTATTTTGGGGTGAAGGTTTTTCTGGGAGGTTAGGCAGTTTATTGCAGTCCTTGTCATACTTACTTGGAATCTCAAGTATTTTTTCTATGCTGTTGAACTGTGATGTCAGAGATGACTCTATTCTCGCGTTACAATATATGTAAATTAACTACAAGCTGTGATGTCATTTCAAACTGGGTCAGATTCCCCAGTTTCTAGCCAATGTTGATCTTCCTGAACTGAGCGTCACAGTTTCAACCCAGTGTCAGAGTAAGAGTTTTATCAGGAATAGCCCCGACAACAACGTCATCACAGCTTGATAACCAATGGGCTGACCGTAAACTACGCATCACAGCTCAAACATTGATATATTGAAGGAAGCATTACATTTTTTATCCCAATGATTTATCACAGCAATCACCAGATTAATCCTACCAAATGGCAGCTTTATGAGAATTCACAGTAGACAACTGTTATAATCCCCACAGAGTTGTTTGATAAATCTACAAACTTGCTAACTTACAACTTTAAATATTGATGGAAGTTGGTTTAAACAGAAGGCTTTGACAATTTGTTTGTAAATACATTCATGTGAAATATTTTCCAGCTGGAAACTATTTGATAAAGGTCTCGTACCGCACGTTCAACCGATTTTGTGTGAAATGTTTATATTTTTCATTTTCTAAAGTACATACAGGGGGAGATTAAATATGAATATAGGAAACCATTAAAACATATGCGAGTAATGTTACGTTCTTTTTAAGTAAATGACATTGTCATTACATTCTTATTATAACATGTCATAATAACCCTCCACTAACATCAAAAATTGTGTCCTTTAAAAAAAAAGTTTTATAAGGCAATCCAGCTTTATTCTTTTAGCAGTGCATGTTTACTTGTTATGACTAACCTTGCACTAAATAACAGAGATGTTTACTGTATTTAACTATGATCACTTTCTCATTCAGTAGTCCTTAGATTTTGAAAATGTTACTGCTTACATCAATTCAGTAGCTTGATTCTGTAGTATCAGCTTCTCAGGGTAAACTTTTAACTTGTTGGAAGAGTTTTAATATGAAATTGTTGAACCTTTAATTTCGTCTGGTAAAGATTTCTTGGAGAATTGATATCACTGAACATTTGAAAAATATTCAATTTTATAAAGTACACATCGAACCTTGAATACGGAATCATATTATGTACAGAATAGATGGCAGCACATGTTGTACACTTGGAAGACAACTCATATTCAAGAAAGCAATGCAAGCTCATGATAATCGCTGTGAAACAATGATTTAGTGAATTACTGAACGCAGGGGTTGCCACCTCTCTGCTCAGATCAGTTAGTAACATGTTTTTTTTTACGCAAGCACATGTAACACAGATAATCCAAGAATATGTACAGTACAAATTTCTAAAAGTGGCTTGTCATTTAAAATCTAGCCTTAGCTATCTATCCATAGCCATTCCAAGCTAAACTAAGCTACACTTATCCATAGCTAGCCATAGCTATCCACAATTGCTATTGTTTAAACAAGGGGTAAAGAGATTCCAGTGTATACAAAAGACTAGAATTGGATAGTTATGGATAGATATGGATAAGACTAGTAATGAATAGCTATAGACAGCTAAGTTGAGCTACATTTAGAAATTTGTACTGTACAAAGATCCACCGCCGTAGTTATATACAATCCTGAGTTGCACTCATAGACACCATGTGGCTACCAAACTACACCTATTACTAGGTTATAAAGCAGCTGCTTTATTTTGTCATTCTGAAATTGTAAAAAATCACTTAGAGTAGTGGCGAAAACCAAATATAATGCCAACACAAGCCCTCTCTTTAAACCATACAAAATATTTAAGATTCCTGAACTATGCGCTCTGCAGGATTTTGATTTCTGCTTCAAGTTAAAAAACAATATGCTTCCAAAATATTTTCATTCAGAGCTATTCCTGACAGAAAACTATTCACATACATACCCAACATGTCATTCTCGAAATAGTCTCTGTATTCCTGCTGTAAGACACGTCTTAGCATCATATGGCATGAGATATACACGTAGGTACTAGGTAGCTATCCAAAAATTTATAATAGCATGTGCCAAACTTACAAAGAAAAAATAGAAACCCATTCTTTTGAAGGTTTGAAACAACACTGTCAGAAATGACCGTGTTTTTCTGGCTAAAAGAACTATAAATTTATTGTTATTTTACCGGTATTTTTTTAAATACAGATTTTGTGTGGGAATTTACAGTTCTTTGTCAGTTACAAAATGGCTCCAAGATAAATTAACTGCAACATGTCATTTAACATTCAGTTCACGTTAATGAACAATTACTTCAACCGTTAATTTACTGGCAACTTGTAATATGCAGACAAAACATTTGAATTGGCCAAACAATCAATACACCTGGTAAGATTAGGAACTATAAACAAGACATCGCACGGACTTCAACCACGGAACATATGGTGTCATCTATAACATATGCTTTACACAGCTGTTAATCAAACTTAATTTATAACTTATCTGACGGTAAGGGAACATCCTCATTCATATGATCTTAAAGATGCTATCATTATGCAAAAGTTGTAATATCTATATGTGACATTGACATTTGTGTGAGTCTTATGATGTGATCTAAAGAATGACACTATTAAAACCAAAATAACCCAAGCGCAGTCTGCATCCATAGAACATACTTCGACAAACTTGACACCTGGTTCTCTTGGAAAATATCCTTCAATTTTATGGTTTGTGAGCAAACGTGTGAGAATTATTTGCTGGGTATAATTCGTGGACTTACTTCCCTGCTGTCAAGCAAGAGATGAGCAAGGCCGAGCCTGTAGTCAGCGGCTCTCTCACTCTCTCAGCTGATTCCAGCTTCGGTACATCCCTACTGCTATGCGACAGTTAAATCACGTGCTTAGTCTGTTGTTTCACACTTGTGCAAAAGTAAGAATAACATTTACAGTAGATTCTACAGCTCCTTGCATTCTTTACATTCAATGTTTGACAGTTGATAAAACTGTAAAATATACTTTAAATAAACTGTTTTATATATGTACATTATACCGTAATATCACTTTGTTGAATCCGCAAAATTACAGTTCAATGTACCAATCTGCATTTTACGGTTCATTGTCCTGTTCAGGTTTATTAGTATTTTAAAGTTCTTAGAGCTGGAACAAAGTTGCCAATTAATTTAACTGTAAAATTTAACGGGAATTCTTTGCAGTGAATATATTAAATTAAAGGTTTTAGAAAATCATCAATAAAACTGCACAATGTCATATATTTGTGGTCTCTAGTGTCGTCCTTGGCAACAATACAACGCTAAACAACAGAATACTTTTAATTACATTTCAATGAATTGTTTTTGTACAAGGTGGCCCTCCATCATTGACCAAGTAGTCATCGGAGGGTCTCCTAAATAAAGTGTTCTTAATTGTCATTTGTCATTGAAGAAATTCAAATGAAAGTGAACATCAAATGCTGCTTAGTCCTATGGTAAGGCATTCAAGCTTTGTGATATGGTATGACCATAAGAGAGGTGACAGAAGGCATAATCGATGGGGATAAAAGGTTTTTATTTATTGATATGTTTTCTTGCAATGCTAATTCACTTATGAATAATATAATCTTGAGTGGATAGCATATGCACTTAAAACCCTGAATATTATATGACATCAAACTGACACGCATTCAATATTTCTTGCATCAGTAACGGCTCATGCATAGGCGTAGAAAACAGGGGAGAGGGGGGGAAAGCCCCCCCCCCGCTAAAAAATCTGGAAACCCTTTAAATTGACCGATCTGAGCAAAAAGCCCAATTATGAACTACTCCCTAAATAGCTTGCCTCTCCTGCACCTACAGACACATGTAGCTGATTATGATTCTCGTTCTTTTCTTTTACTGTAGGTTACGTTTGTCCACAGGAATTTCAAATGGTTGGAAATTCGTGTTACCAGTTAAATCGAACTGGGGCTCATTTTGATGACCATGAACTTGCATGCAAGAATCGAAATGGTAGCTTGGTGAAGATCGACACTGAAGTAAAACACTCTGAGCTGACTGCTCATATAATAGGTAGCATTCTGAACTCAAGGTTTTTTTCTCGGTTATATATATGCAGTTACTCTTTAAAGTAAGTGCACTCTTCAATGATTTGTCATCGAAGACCGTATTAAAGTTGTCTCACGATACTTGTGGCATACAATGGAGGTGTCCAAATACATGTACAGTGCCGCCTGTAAGTAAGTGAAACGCATGAAATGCGCCATTGCATCAATGCTAAACATCCACAGCAAAACTTCTTGTGGAAGCATGAATTCTCATCCGATGAGAGGAAAACATATTGGGTCATAAAGGCCGATATGTGAGGCATGCAGGATATCAATGGCAGCCAATTTTCTCTGCTGCAGTTGGAGTTAGGTATGGGCCTTTGATAAGTAAGTCTTTGATAAGTAAGTGAAACACAGGCCCAATGTTATTTGATAGGGAAGGGTGGTTCACTTACTTATCAAAGACTTTGACCCATAACATGCCTCACATATCGGCCTTTATGACCCAATATGTTTTTCTCTCATCGGATGAGGATTCATGCCTCCACAAGCAGTTTGGTTGAGGATGTTTAAGGTGGCTCGCTACCCACGAAATTACGTCACCTGCACAGTTTTCCGCGCAGCCAGGCAGGCCCTATCTATGATAAAGCCACGATTGCAGCTGAGCCCTGCTGTCACTGTTTCAGGACTTTTTTTATTTCTGAGAATTTCATGCGTCGGCCGCTTCGTTTAGCATTTGTGGGACTTCTATTGTGGTTAGAGACTTCTCGTTTGGAGCATTAGATGCACTATGACAAATATTATAATCTGGCAGACTTTCAGTTTTCTACTCTCAGTAAAAAATTTCTGCTGGCGATTTTCGGCAAGCATGTCTAATTTCTCAAAAATGACTCTGTGACATAAATAAATTTTTGTGGCAAAATCCAGGCCCGTTCGGCCATATGTCTGTATCATTATATTGTTCTTCACTTTATTTGGAAGCAAATGACAAAGAAATAGAGAATTCTATCCCGTCATTTTTTTTTTGCGCTATGGTTCATAAAAAATATTTAATTTTCAAAATTGAAACTTTTGTTCCGAACCCCTAGAAAAGTTCTTTAAACTAAATATATTTCTATGGAATTTGGGTCAGCTTTTCCATCAACCTTTCCTCTTTAATTCCATGCTTCATTTAATAACATAGGATGAATGGCCACTGAATGGCAGGGAAAACTTCGCAGTAAAAAAATTAAGAAAAAAATTGAGTTTTTCAGGTTTGCGTGGACTGACTTTCTTTTACATAACCTCAAATATTTTGAAAGAAAGGCTGGTAGCGACCATTTTTGTTAGCATATCCTTGCTATAAACTATATTTTGGATCATTTTAAACTATTTTAAAGAAATCCTGTCTTAGAAAGTTCATGAGTATCGAGCCACCTTAACATTGATGCAATGGCAAAATATTATGCATTTCACTAACTTACAGGTGGCACTGTACATATATCAGTCTGGACATTGAATTTGTTTCAGGGGGTCTTTATGCTAGATAGAGGTTATAATTTTGCAGTGGTCTGATGTACAATCATCGTATCAAATGAATTATTCTTGCAATATCAGTGATGCTACAGCCATTACCATTGGGCAACTATTACAGTATTGCATTGTATTCAATTGCAAATCATTGAAGGGCGTATTTACTTTCAACTTCAAGAGCAACTGTAGATAGCTGTGCACAGCAATGCCAGATAGAGTGTTACCACCTTACTTTATATCCGATGACCCAAAAGTCATTCATATTAGATTTTTACAACTCAGGTTGCTTTAAACATTAACGACAAGATAAGTCTTAATTCCCACAAACATTTGAAACTATTTTAAGTGAGCGAAGAAGTTCTCAAAGTGTGATATTTAGTCTGATAAAAACTTACCAGCAATAACACCATACTTGAATATGATAAGAAAAATTTCTATCTATGCAATTCATACGTATATATAGGTCCTAGAACTTCGCTTGTGTATACTTCTTTTTTGCAATTTCAGCGAGTGGTCGAGGACCGTTTTGGATCGGCCTAAAAGACATGGTTGGAGACAATAACATTTCAAGTTACAAATGGGTCCGAGATGGTTCTTCACTGAGCTTTCAAATATGGCAGTCACCAAACCCGAGTAGCCCATATGAAAGGTGTATTGAGCTATTGATTGGAATATGGAATAACGTCCTGAGTGGAAAATGGAATGATGTCAATTTCAATTGGCCTCTAGGAGGAATTTGTGAGACAGAGATAAATATGTATTTTGTAAATATCGACAGTACCAGTAGCATTTCCCTCTTCACGCTTAGGCGATCTATTTAGGAGGCGATCATAATTGGGTCAATGGGGCTCACTGTCCAATTTTTTTAAATATTTGCCTGAAATCAATGTCAATTTAAAAGGTTTCCAGATTTTTAGGGGGGCAGTTGCCGACCAAAAACCTGCCCCCTCCCCCTGCTGGTTTGAACGCCTATGCCTATAACTTCACGATCTTTGATTTACTTTATTCCTGCTACAACTACCTGTCCATTTTTGCAAGCTGCCAGTCTGATCAGACGTCTGAAAAGGAAGAAAAAAACTAATACCGATGCAAGCTGCAGTAACACCAGTAGTAGAAATTTCTCATAAGATTTTCACTTCATTGGGAATTTAAGAGGCCGTGCCTCTAAAAATCATGCTGGGGTGGCAATGTGGTCCGTGGCGGATCAAAATGATATTGGCATGGATCATAGTATCAACAAAGTTAGAAAACCTAGCGCCAAAATTTCGGGTCAAAAACATTTATTTTGGGAATTATAGGCCTTCGAAGATTTACCTCCCTTGGACCAAAAAGGAGTATTTTATATTAAAATGATAGTAAAAACAGACCTTGTTTGCACCCCCACAACTCTGCTTCTGCGGCAAGTGGCAAAATAGTGATTACAGATTTTGTTTTCTTATAACTTGAAATTTGTAAAAATATGAAATTAACTCTGGGACCTCACATCCCCATATATATATAAGCTATATCGTATATGTATAAAGTGCCACTTTTTGGGTCACTTTTAGGGCCTTTTTCAGGAATGGCATTATGTACCTGTGATATCACAAACATGCTATTTCTGCCTTTATCTTGTTTAAATGCAAGTTAAAGTTGTCTAATGAAGTGTCAAGTCAACTTCAAATATAATTCATATGCCAAATGACTTGCAAGGTGGCCACTATGGTGGTTGTTGTGACTCAATGTAGGTAGTAAATCGGAGAAAATAGCCTTTTTTCCGAGAAAATAGCACAAAACTACCGAAAGACTTAAATGAGACAAGTGAAACAGGTGAAAATTACATAGTCATGATGGAATTATCACAATAGTAATTCTAAAGTGTGTTATAAACAATAAATTTGAATTTTGTTTATAACATGTTGCCATGACAACCATGGTTATTGTCAGTGTGTCGCACAGCATACTTCACATTCACAGAAAATTAAAACGTTGACATACATATTATGGTACATCATTATTAATGTAGAAGGTCAAACAATAGCTGAAAAAAAGCCCTCCTTTGGCAATGGGACTTTTTGTGGGCAAAAATAGTTATTTTTATGTGATTCATTGTATAATGGCATATTCAAGATGGCTGCCGTTGGCCATAGATTCATATTTTTGTTCCTTTTTGGGCAATTCCGTAAAGTCTGATTCACGGATTTGACACTTTCGCAGCTTGTGTAGCCCTACCATCACACATCAGCTATTTCATTGTTAAACAGGGATGAGGCCAGGTAATAGGGGTATCAGACAAGCCACCAACCAAAGCTCCAAGTGTAACAGGAGCTGAGCTGCAAAGCAAATATCATGGTGTCGGACGTACATCACACGGTGTACGTCCGACACCATGATATTTTGCAATAGCTCGACTCCTGTTACACTTGGAGCTTTGGTTGGTGGCTTGTCTGATACCCCTATTACCTGGCCTCATGCCTGGATAACAATGAAATAGCTAAGCTATAATGGTAGGGCTATACAAGCTTCCAAAATGTCAAATCCGTGAATCAGACTTTACGGAATTGCCCTTTTACTATGTTTTAGGGGGTAAAAACTTCCACATTTCTGATAAATTTGGGTAGCAGATATTTTGTACACATATTTTTGGTTAGCTTGAATAGTCCTGGCATAGAAAAACCAAAATGGCGGAATGGCGGCCATATTGGATTGTGCGCCATTTTGTCATCATCCAGCTTTTTGAGTCAGAATGTTGTGAGACACATGAATTCATGGTTATTTAAGGGTGGTGAATTCATTTTTGACATCTAAACTACCATTCAGTTGCATTTATTGCCCATAAAGGAAGACTAAAGCTGCCAGCCATATTGGGGAAAGTCAGGTTAGTTGACACAAGGTTAACTGTTACACCCTACCTGCTGGTTATAGAAATGAGCATCTGTGAAAGTGCTGCCATTTGTGGGAAACAGAATAAAAAACATTCTTCACATCAAGGTTAATCTAGAATCAGAATAAATATTTAGGAGAAAAGTTAAATGCGATAAATCCCTGTTCATAGGATTTGTGCTCAAAAGGTACAGTGGTCCCTGCATTACAAGACCGCCCCTTTTGCGGTCATTAAGTAGTCTCTCACGGGGGTGCGGTCTCTCATCCCTTGCAAATTGTACTAAAAACACTACTTAATGAGGCAGGAAGGCAGTTACATAAGGCAAGTCGGTCTTACAACAGGAGGTCTTACAATGCAGTTACCACTGTACATGGTTTTGTTTTCTCGCAACGGGTCAAGGATGTAACTTAGTGTCTAGGTCATAATTATGTGTAAATGGTGATCTAATAAACGACTTAAGATGACCTGGTTTAACCTTTGGTCCAGAGCTCAGCTCTTTTCTGAAAACACTGTGTGGACCGGGTAGTTGATACAGAAGATTCCTTAAGCTCTGAATTGGCTGGTTTGCCCAAAATTTAGCAACCATGACCTATTAATACAATCATAAGTAATAGAGAACTTAATATTAAAGAGGAAGTCTTAGTGGAACAGGCCATGAGATATCTTCGTCGACCAACAGATGAGACTCGCAATGAAAGACTTTAGTAGACATGTATCCATTGGATCAGAAGTACCCTGTTCAATGCTTATGGCTTCTTAGAAGTTTTAGAAGTTTTATTGGGTATCCAATGTCAGTACGAACACTGCTTTGGCTTGGAGCCTGCATTAACATGATAACATTCAACAAGACTAGGAGCACATAATATATAAAATCACATATTTAAATCACATACGGAATTAAAATCACAGTACATTATGTATAAAAAAAATTACAAATAGTATTAATAGCTATTGTCCCCTGATATGTTTTATCAGCTCTTTTTTGAATTTATAAAAATCCTCGGCGTTTCTTATTGACTGAGGGATATCATTCTAAGTTCGACTGGCATTCCTTTCCAGTGATTTGGTGTGGCAACGTTTATTGTGAAGGTCTTTTCCTGATGCTGATCTTGTATTGTAACTGTGTCAACTCCTACCAAGGCATTAGCAAGTGACTATTTCTTTGCATTGTCCATCAGAGTTCGGTATATCAATTAGTGAGTGAGTGAGTTAGTGTTTTACGCCCCATCATTGGTAGGCCTATATCAATTAACCTGCCTGGTTGTATTAACTAACTTTACCAATAGGGATAGTTGATACGTTTGACAGGACCTGGGTGAAAGTGAAGTTCATCCATATATTTCAACAAGATATTACTAGAGTACAGGGTTATACACCTGGCTATTCATCCTTCCTATATCAACCTCCATTTAGTTTGCAGGTGAACTTTTCTGAAAACTATAACCTGCCCTTCCCCAAGAGCTTCATTTTGTTACAGTAGACGGAAAACGAGTGCTTACAGAATTGGACTGAAATTTTCCTTGCAGTGTCATAGCCCTATCCATGCCATGTTAACTCTATGACGTGTATAGCAGCCAGTGAGTCATAACCTATACTTCCTATTTTATTTATCAGAGTCATTGACCAAGTCATACCACTCATCAATGAGGTCACACGTTGCCTTATGACAACTTAGCACTTCATATCAATGTATTTGATAGGAGCTTTAGTGAGGTCACTAATGGCCACTAGCCGCTGAATGTAAGTACTCGTCATTCGTCTACTGTAACACTGCAGCTGAAAAGTACACAGCCTTCGTGAAATTCCACACAGTGATATTGATATACCTAGTAATTATTAGCTACATATTGACAAAACAGTGCTAAGGTTATTTTGCCCTAGTTGCAAAATTGACCTGACAGTGACCCTTAATATTATAACCTATATCCTTGAATTTGATGTCCTTTGAAGTTTTTGTCTGTTTCTCGCCATGGCGGGAAAAAGTAAGTAATTTGGGCATGTCGTAGCCTGGAAATTTATGAATCTCACTGGAAATTTTTGAAGAAAGGCCCAGTTTCTGACTTTGAAGTAGTCGCTTGATTTGCAATAATTCATCAGAAATTTTGTCGTACTCAACCAAATTGTTCACATTTTTCTTTCTAGCCTTGTTTCTTGCCCAAAAATATTTTTAAGAAGTCTGCTGATAGGTTAAATGTCTTAATATCTGCCATTGTGATTTAGTCATATTGCGGGTAGTCAGGTTTGGTGGGATGAGGTTCCTTTAGATCATAATTTACCATTTTTGACTGACCACTTTTGAGATCCTGTACATGAGTTTGAACTGGCTGGAATGTATATTTCTGTTCAGAAAATAGTTTATGAGCCTGTAGCTGTGATTTGATGTATAATTCATCTAGATTCACCATGTAATGTAACAGCTCCTTTATGTACATTGTATCATGAAATATATATGGCTGTAATTCAGCCACCACGGTAGTAATTGCCCAAATCCCATTAATATGATATACATGGTCCTGAAACAAAATTTTTTCGGTTTTTGTAGTATGTCAGCTACATTTTCTGTCAATATCATGACAGTACTTGGATTAAAGCATCCTCAGTGATTATATATAATTTATTATATACAAGGAGAGATTGGTGGCACAAAATGGCACATCAAGTCCTCACACCTCCATATCATTCATTGTAAAGCAACAATGCATACACTGTGCATATGTTAGGCATGTATACTTTATGTTAAGACAGTTTTTAACTTAACTTTTCAAATATTTCCTGCTTATATGAAATAATCTTCTCCTACACCTGGCATATTATGCCTTCTCTGACCATTTGACATAATTGTAAGGGGTTGGGGTTCTGATTTTGCATGACCACAATTTCCTGTGTCAAGCATCTTTACGTACCAGTCAACAAATTTCAATCAGTTTTCGATATCTCAGACCACTCATCTTGACATTTTCACCAGCCCTATTCATGCACCTTCTTCAAGCTGGCACACCAAAAATCAGGACACTCACACCTCGTTTCAGCAGCAAGATTATGCATACAGGCCTATGTCTATCATTTTGTCTTTCAAACACAATGTGTTTATGATTACCTGCAAAAAAGCCATAAATCAAAGTCATGTGGCAAAAATTGATTATCTTATGGCCAATCAAAGAAACGGGAACCTTGTTTTGGGGCACCTTGTACATGACATCTGGAACACTGAATTAAGCATCAATAAATGATACCTCTACTTTCTCAGCTTGAAACAACTAAATGATAATTCTTATGACAAAATGAAGTCCATATCCCAAAATCTCCGCACTTTGCTGAAGTGCACAAATTGAGGTATCCCATAACCCTTTCAGTTTAAAGCTTAACAATATAGCTTCCAGCTGTAGTCTTCTTTTTGAGCAGTAGATGAAACTGAATGGTAATTTAAATGTCAAAAATGAGTCCACCACCCTTAAATCACCATGAATTGATGTATCACACAACTTCCTGACTAAAACAGCCGAATGACGACAAAATGGCGCACAATCCAATATGGCCGCCATTCCGCCATTTTGGTTTTTCTATATCAGGACCATTCACTCTCAATTAAAAATAAGCGTAAAAAATATCTGCTTCCCACAATTGTCAGAAATGTGAAAGTTTTTACCCCAAAAACATAGTAAAAAGGAACAAAAACATGAGTCAGCGAGGTAAACCCAATCACGCCAACGGCAGCTATCTTGAATATGACATCATATTATGGATCTCATGAAAAGAACTATTTTTGCCCCCACAAAAAGTTTCCTTTGCCAAAGGAGGGCTTTTGTTCAGCTATTGTTTGATCATCTACCATAATATCTATGTCAATAGTTCCAATTTTCTGTGAATTTGCAGTATGCTGTTCGACACACTGACAATAACCATGGTTGTCATGGCAACATGTTATAAACAAAATTAACATTTCTTGTTTATGACACACTTGAGAATTACTATTGTGATAATTCCATCATGACTATGTAATTTTCACCTGTTTCACTTGTCTCATTTAAGTCTTTTAGGTTTGTGCTATTTTCTCGGAAATAGGCTATTTTCACCGATTTACTACCTATTTTGAGTCACAACAACCACCATAGTGGCCACCTTGCAAGTCATTTGGCATATGAATTATATTCGAAGTTGACTTGACACTTCATCAGACAAGTTTAACTTGTATTTAAACAAGATAAAGGCAGAAATAGCATGTTTTGTGATGTCACTGGTACATAATGCCATTTCTGAAAAAGGCCCTAAAAGTGACCCAAAAAGTGGCACTTTATACATATACGATATAGCTTATATATATATGGGGATGTGAGGTCCCAGAGTTAATTTCATATTTTTGCAAATTTCAAGTTATAAGAAACCAAAATCTGTAATCACTATTTTGCCACTTGCCGCAGAAGCAGAGTTGTTGGGGTGCAAACAAGGTCTGTTTTTACTATCATTTTAATATAAAATACTCCTTTTTGGTCCGAGGGAGGTAAATCTTTGAAGGCCTAAAATTCCCTAAATAAATGTTTTTGACTCGAAATTTCGACTCTTGGTTTTCTAACTTTGTTGATACTATGATCCATGCCAATATCATTTTGATCCGCCACGGACCATGTTTCAGCTACATAGGGCATCCGCATGATTTTTACAGGCACGGCCTCTTAATTGTTTCTCTTTAATTATACAATTTTTGTGCCCTATGATTCGAAATATGGAAATTGTGAGATTTTAGCTGAGAATTTTGTTTCATTAGTTTATAACATATTTTTTGAAAAGGGGGTTTTCAGTTGTAGAAGTATCATACTGGATCATGTGTTTTCCAAGGAAATTGTTTTTCCATGTCATTCAATTTTTCAGGTCATCAGGACCTTGTATGCAGAAACCAAATTGCCCTAGAGGAAGGACATAGAAGTGCTTTGACGTACTCCGGCATTTCAAGTTGGCATTTCCAGATTCATAGAATTGAAACTACAAAAAACCGCATCAGATTCTAAAAATCTAAAATATGGCATTCACTCAATTATATAGTAGTCTCTTGAGGTGTCACAATTACTTACAGTTAAACATGTCAATTTTTGGACATAGCTGAACAGTCAAACAATAAGAGAGTTTCAAAAGTTCCCATAGCCTATAATGGCCACAATTAAAAGTTAATGGTTCCAATTCAGCTGTTGCAAAACCTTGCCAAGTTTTTTTGTGTCTGAGTTAAGCCAGAGTACTCCTCTCTGGTTGGTCAATAGCAGGATGACAGTTTGTGTGCCTTTCCACCATGTTACCAAAATTGGTCACAGGTTTACTATTTTTCAACAAAGAGGAAGCATTGACACCTCAGCCCCGCAACATTGCCACTAATGAAGATGACGAGATGCAGTGGTCGAAATAGCCCATGTTATTTGGGGGGGTCCCTCAAGTTCCAAGGCCCGAAGAGTTGAAGCCCTTGTAGCCGGGATTCTGCGGGATGCCAGAAGCGCTTTAAATCCGAAGTGTTTCAGAAGGTCTAAAAATGAATTTCGAGCACTTAATAGGCATGTTTTATCTCAGAAAATTAGTTTTGAAAACCTATTGGTGATGTATATAAATCACAAGAGGTTGTCGTATGCTGATTAATCTTTACTTGCTGGATCATGCTTATTCTTCCTGAAAAATTCACTATTTAGGGGGGTTACCTCAGGACCCCCTCTGGGTCCTTCTAAAAAATGCGTTTGAGGGGGTCCCAAGAGCATTTGGGGGGTTAAGACGCCCTTGACCCCCCCCCTTATTTCGACCACTGACGAGATGTCGCCGAAAATTATGGAAACAAATCTAATAGATCTTCTGAAGATAAATTCATCTGCCAAAGAGGGAGCGCTTGAGGGAAAAATACATATGTATTTAAATTAAAATGTATGATACTAACTACCAACCAGCAGCTCATGTTAGGCCCAGTAACTGTTGTAGACACCATTAAATATCCAGCACCAATATCATTTTTTGTGGCACCTTCCTGCGTCTTGCTAAACAGAGGGGGGGGGTATATATAAGCGCTTCTGAGCAGTTTACTATAAGAAGCGCTATGTAAATCACTATTATTATTATTATTGTATATAGGGGTTTTTGCAGCTATTATTGATGTGTAAGTATGACTTAATATAAATTATAGAGTGATTATATAAGGGGCCATTCAGAATTTATGACTGGGGGGGTGGGAGTTTTGGCCAAGGGAGTACTAACTTTTCACACGTGTTTCAGGGGGGGAAACTAATTTTTGAGAAAATGTCCAAGGGGGGGATAAGAAAATTTAACAAAACATATATGTAATAGAACACGCATACACTCAGTTTATTCACGCTTTTTTATGCGCAAAAGTCCTCGAATGTTTGCGCGTGACGGTCCATGGGTATTACTTTTTATGTCGGGGGGGGGGGTACTAAAAATATGCATGAAACCTAGGGGTGGGGTACTGAAAATCCGCATGAATCTCAAGGGGGGGGGTAGCAATTTTCGATGTGAAGTTCCAGCAAAACTCCTACCCAACCCAGTCATAAATTCTGAACGGTCACTAACAACAACAAATTTTCGCTTCAAACACCCCTATGGGGGGGGAGCACTCCTCGTGTCTTGAAACTAGTTGCTTTTGTATAGCAGGCACCATTGTATAATTTATTGTGCACTTTCATCATTTCAATACAGATGAAAAGGCTTCTTTGAAATGTCATACTGTTACATAATTTGTTTACTGAAAATTGTTTATTACATATTTTTGTTAAAGCTCTCCCAATTGCTCTGTAGAAATCACTTTTAGACCAGTGATGTCATAGATAGAGACTCCAATGCCTAGCATTGGATCATGTAGACATTTTCTGTACATGTAAGCTTTGAGGTCAAACTCAAAGTAGCAAAAGCAATCCTTTTGGACAACTTCATCCTAGCCTTGCAAGATTGGCTGGACTGGCCAATGTCACCACCACAGCAATTCAGGTGCTTAGTTGGGTCAGGAGAAGGGTGTTGTGTCTTTGTTGATTCTTAAAGTGTCTGAGATGCAACCAACCATGGTTAATATGACGACTGGAATAAAAATAAAATGTCCGGTGGAGTATTTACACCATTTGCGGTAAGGAAGGCCTTCTGTGAGAGTCCAACAAATACTGCTGTTTTATTCAGGTATTGTTATTTGTCATGTTTGTTCCAATACATGGGACAGAATGGGAAAAAGTAGCATTTTTATAAGTTGTCCAGATCATAAGTTTTGCTGTGAGAAAAAAAACACTTAATGTTTGAAGGTTTACTTCATCATGGATCTGATCCTTGTTCAGACAGTTCTATGTGCATTTGTTTATCTGTGTACATGTCCTGGGATCTTTCAGAGTGCGGGTGCCCATCTTGCCCCATGTCATGCTGCATATTGCATGATGACCATGGACATTCATACACAGGATGCACTGACAGATGACATTGCTGCTAATCTCTTCGGCTTTAAACTTGTGCCATTAAGTGGTGAAAGATCACTCTTCACCTATTATGTTTTGGCAATTTACATGTAATCCAGTTCAGAACCTGAGTATTATGCATATTCTATGTTAGATTCTATTGGATCAGCTATGATGTCGTAGGTCCTTGAGCTGTTACATCACAGCTGTGGTGCTGTGCCCCATTTCATTGGCTCACAAGCTGGTTGGAGCTATGACATCATATCTTGCACCAGTTTGCATAATGTTTTAATGGCAGTCAATGGAGATTCTACCTATGACATCATAGATCCACTTTGAGAAAAACAGATTTCTTCAGATCAATTGCCAGTGCTGTGATATAGCTATGAGTGTATGATATTTCTATGGTTATATAAGATGCCTTATGGGTTTTTTTCCGTTGAAATAGTAAGATATCGTTATTGAGGATATTGATTTCATGTATATAGAGGGAAATAAGGTATTTAAATGAAGTACAAGTTAAAACTTGAATGTAATTTTTTTTGTAAACATGTTTACTATTGTAATAACACATCTGTATCTCACATCATGAACCTTATATGACACTTCTCCAATAAATATATCTCTTGAAAATATAGCTGAAGCATTGGTATTTTGATAGGCAAAAGCTAAAATGTTTTGAATTTTAGTCGGAACTTTATATGTCTGGAAGGTTTCCTAAAAATATCAAAAACAGCATCATAGGGCAGCATTGTAGAAGCAACATTTTAACTCCTGTTGTGTGCAGCAAAAAACAGATCAATATCGTTACTAATCCCAAGTAGATGTATCTTTCATCGCTGATGCAGCCTGTTTCCTTGGCTAATATAATAATTAGAGATAGATATTTATTTATCTGGTTGTCAAAACACATACATTTTACATGATAATTACAAAATGTGAATTCGTTTACAAATAACAAATGGGAAATTTAAACTCTGACTCTGACTCAACCCCAAAACCTCCGACTCCATGACTTCAACTTCTGACTCGGACTCCAAAGCCTTGTTCATATCACAAGACAACCAGCAATGATTCTTATGTAATGACTCGGGGTTTTCCTGGCATTAAAAGGCGTAGCACCCCATGGATAGAAGATCCTGCAGGGTACCCCTCCCATTCAGCCTGAAGGTTATAGTGGCAAATGTGACCTGCTCCACCAAAATGAGTTCACAGTAGGCAATCTGTATTTTCCAGAATTTAGCAAAACTTGTCAAAAGGTCACATTTTGATGATTTTTAGCTGTTGGTACCACGTTTAAGCAAAAGCAATTTGCTTTGATTATTTATGACCATTTTAACCAAAAAACTGAATTGGGCATCATTCCTGATTTTCCTAGTTCTTTTATTGTAATGGCGGGAAATTCAAATGCCATTTTCGCAAAGTTCGATGTTTCGTATCATCAATGTTTGAGGTGCCATATCTTTGGATTGGGTGGAGATATCAAGACAAATGAAACATCATTTTAAAGCCAAATTCCGGTAGAACAAAGTCATTTTCACAACTGAATATGATAGCAGGCCAACTTTGAACCCATTTTGGTGGAGCAGGTCACAAATATGATTTTTTTCATGTTAACATTTAGAACACTATTGATCATTCCACCATTCCCTTTGATATTTTTTCGATCCGGCTCTGCTCTAACGAATGTTCTTTATGGTATTGCTAGCTTATTTAACACAACTGTAAAAATTAAAAATTGATTATTCTTTCAAAATATAGATACGCTGAGGAATTACCGTTTTATAAATAGCTAATATTATGTATTGATCACTACAATTAACAAGCCCCCGAAGGCCAATAGAAATAAGTCATTTAAATATCTCTCGTGTCACTTCGAATTTTCTCTACAGTCAAATAGACATCTGTGCACAGTGAGCAGCAATGCTCAGTTTCATACTGTTCACCATATTAAGTGTCGTGATAGTCACTGTTGGTGCAATTTGTCATAAAGGAACAAATCTGGAAAATTTTTCATACTTTTCAAATCTACATTCGTTAAGAAATGATACAGTGGCTGCAGGTACAGTATTCTGCTCACAGGATGTCGCTGACAGTTACCACTTTGCCCTGTTCAGAGGAACAATCACCAATATGGACAGCGTGATTGGAGTGTACAGAAAAAATAACCAAGCTTACATTTGCTACTTTCTAAATGATGACGGACTCGTTGATGCAGCAACCCTAACTGGAGGAGAACTCTTCACAATTGGTAATAAATGTTTTACTAAAACTAACAAGAACCTTTTTTTACAATGATCTAGGCATAGGCATACTGGAGGGCATGGAAAGGGGATGCTTGTCCGCCCACCCTCAAACATCTGGGCAGTTGGTCAACCTTAAATTATTTTGAAAATCAAAGATTTCTAAGTATGTTATTTGAAATGGTACGATGTGTAAAATAAAGTTTTTATTTATGCTTTCTTGCCAAATACAAATGTATTTATATTAGGGGCTATTCAGAATTTATGACTTGGGGATGGAAGTTTTGTCAGAAGATGCCATCAAAAATTGACATAGGTGTACGGTGATCGGATTTTTTGGGAGGGCAAGCAATGTCTGCCGGAATTTCATAATCCACATTCCTTGGTATTTTATCATAAAATGCCTTGGGAATCTTTGATTTTCAATAATGTTAGTTTGATAATCTTCCCGAAATCTTGCTTATCCAAATTTCCACTGTTTTCCAAACTTTTGAAGGGGCCATTCCCCTTTCCCCCCTGTCCGATATGCCTATGAAAATTGATACCCCCTTAGAGTGAAGCAGACGTTTAGTAGTATCCCTCCCCCCTCAGGATCAATGCTGGTGTTTGGTACCCCCTCCCCCGAGACTTAGAAAGACATGTATATAAAGCAATGCACACTCTTTTCGTTATAATATGGATTGGTGTACTTTCGCACACATATTGTGATTGTCTTCTTACGTTCAAATTTCATACCTCCCCTTAGACATATTGTGAAATATTAGTAACCATCCCTCTTGAAACGCATGTGAGAAGTTAGCAACCCCTTGGAAAATTCCCACCCACCAGTGTTAAATTCTGAATGGTCCTTCATAATAGTAAATTGCACATGCACTTGTTCTTCTAATATAATAAAAGTGCCAACACATTTGATATTTGTGAACCAGTGGTCCAGTGCAGACTCCTGTAACTGATTATTATTCTCATTCCTTTTTTATTCTAGGGTACGTTTGTCCACCAGAGTTTAAAGTGGTTGGAGACTCATGTTATCACTTAAATCAAACGCTCGCTACCTTCAATGACCACAAAGTTGCATGCAACAATCGAAATGGAAGACTGGTGAAGATCGACACTGCAAGCAAACACTCCAAGCTGACTGCTCACATAACAGGTATATATAGAGCTGTCTACAAGTGGACTGCTCTTGCATTGCCACTTCTTTTTCCAGCCTTAGCAGATCAGAACATACGCTGTCTTGTGTTGCCACCCAGTGATTAGTGTGCTATTCCGCGAGCTCCTGCGAGCGTCCACACCATTTCAATCAGAGGAACACACACAATTTTGTTTGGAAGACACCGGGGCTGCTTCTGAGTGTGCTGATGGCCTTGTCTACTTCCTTAGAGAATGTGATCGCCGAGTCTGACTCTGGTATACATCAATGTTGAATAGAAAATTTGTGAATGTGTCCACAAAATTGGAATTATCTCTTGGGATAGCATACAAAATCAACTTTTGTGTTAGGTGGCACCAGCAAGCAGTTCTCATTTTCACCAGACAGGGTATAGAGCATTCTTAACTCAGAGGTTTTTCACAGGTGGATATAAAGATAGCTCTGCTTAGCATGCATGACCTCTCTCAATCAATGTCAATCACATAATAACTTAAAACTGTAATGGTATGGGTCAAAATTTGGTAAAGCTGAAATTCTTGTCTCCAGTGTCTCAGAGCAATTCACAAGGACCTGAATGTACGTACAAGGTTCATAGTGGTTATTTCTTTTAGAGCAACATATCAACCAAAAATTTGGCCCAGGAAACGTGTGGCAGATAACTTTTATCCTTTCCAAAAATTGAATGAAAGTGCCCTAGCCCCCTGAAAATGGCCTGTCTCCACTACAATTTTCCGTGAGAAATCAGCTCAAATACTTTTACGTGCTACTTTAATCCACCTCATTTCTACCTCAAATTGGAGCTTGACCAACACCCTTTCAGACTCCAAAACCAATGATTTGCCTAATATTGTTACCCAACCACAGGGGGCTCTTGTGTCTTTGTCTCCAATTTCATGTCATTAACGTCTCACCCAGTGATTTTTCTCATAAAAAATCAACGGACAAACATTTTTTTATTAGACTTTAATTTTGATGACTTTTGGGAACCCTACAAGCTGACTGAATCATCTGCAAGTCCATAAACTGCATGGAATATAGATAATTACACTATTTATAGCAACATGTCAGTTGTCCTACCTAGATTTGTCATTAACAAACGCCCTCCTTGTTAATTTTGGCGATGTATATCGGGACAAAAATCACTGCGGAACTTTTCTTTGGTGTACACAAGTCTTAATGTGAGCCAAGATTGACATCATATAATGTTTTCACTGGTTCAAGGAAATATTTGTTTAGAATTTTCATTTACGTCACATGTCACTAACGAACATGGTTTTAGTAAGATATGTGTCAAACTAAAGGCAGTTTTGGTGCTATCATTCTAAAATCCCAATGGAAGCGACTCTAGTCATTGGCGAACAAGATGTCACAAGCATTTTAGAAGTCCTGATTTATTTCCACTGTTGCAGTGGTGTAGCACTTCAGGTAGTTTCCTGGGTGCAGCATACATGTAGAAACAATGAAATTTCTTACATTTTTACTAACTTATATGCAACTGCATGCACTGGTAAGAGGCTCAGCAGCAATTTAACCGGACATTGAGGTCATGAGCATCATATTTTGTCATTAATATCACAGATTCACTGATCAAAAATAGCTAATTTTGGGGGTTTATTGCTTAATTTTAGGTTTCAAAAGTGTTGCATAGGATCTTTTTTCGCAGGAATCATTTGGCATGTGTACAATTTAGTTACTGAACAGAGTTTGGTGTACTGAAATCAAGTAGTGTGAAAGAAAAACTTAATGGAAGGGTAGAAAAAATGAAAAATGAAATTATTTGCCATTTATTTTCATTGTGGTTGCTGTTAGGCAGATAGCAGACCTCTTTTTTGACATGATTATTCGGTCTGTACCTCATGCTCTGCATTAGTTTAGGTGATACGAATGTGTGAATTCTGAGAAATTTTGGGGGGTTTTTACAGCGTGATGTTAATGACTCCTAAAAGCATTACCCCGGTATTTACCTCCACTGCACATAAAAACTGTGTTTCCTGACCCTTGGACATCAGGGTACAATTAATGGTGATTGTTTTACCTACCAAAATAAATCAAAAGGACCTCATTTAAACCTAATTTCAAATCAACTTTTTACCTGAGTGAAATAAATTGTCACCGTTTTCAAATTTTGACCCTTATGATATTACTTGCTGTCCATTAACCTGACAAATTGAGTCGAAAGTGACATTCCATATCGAATAAACTAAATTCAGAGAATGTCTCACCCGGGCTACAACTTTCTCCATTTTCCAAACACTGAAAGAAACTAAACTTGAAGTGTCTGTAATGAAAAGTATGATGATGAGCTTCAAAAATGTTACAAAAATGCTGGAAACTGCTGATTGTGAGGATGACACATCTAAATTGGCTAGAAACAAACCATGACAACATTATATCAATGAATATGATATTTTTCCAATTCAATCTTGAATCTTGATTCACAGAAACATTTTACATTATTTTAAGTGAATCAGCAAATTTTCACTATGTTTAATATCTACGTTCTAGAACTTCAATAATATGGGTTTTCTTTTTGCAATTTCAGCGAACGGTGGAGGATCTTATTGGATTGGCCTAAAAGACATGGTTGGAGACAATAACATTTCAAGTTACAAATGGGTCCATGATGGTTCTTCACTGACCTTTCAAGCCTGGTTTTCAGGAGAACCGAATTTGATTTCCGAACGGTGCGTGGTACAAAATCATGGAAATTGGAATGACGTCCCCTGCACTGCATTTATAGGAGCAATATGCGAAATGGATGTATGTATGACATTGCATAAAATATTTATAGCTATATATTGGTAAATATCATGTGGCTAGCGGAAATACTCGCTTCCCATTGGCCGACAGCCGTGCAATATTATACAAATACGGCATGATATGAGTGCAATATGAAAATTTATTTGCACGAGGAAATTCATATTGAACGAGGGCGCAGCCCGAGTTCAATATGAATTTACGAGTGCAAATAAATGTTCATATTGCACGATAATAAGTGCCGTATTTGTTTTATTACATGACCACTATGCTTCCAATATAATGTTCCAATGCGAAAAAAAAAAAATTTTCGGAAATTTTTTTTTTTTCTTTCAGTCAAAAAACAAAAATGAAAAAAAAAATTTTTTTTGGAATTTTTTTTTTTTTTATAAAAACTCATATTGCACTCTAACCATGCAATATGAAAAAATCTGAAAAAAAAATTATAAAAAATATTTTTGGAAAAATCTCATATTGCACCCGAACCATGCAATATGAGTTTCTAAGATGTCGTCATGTGACTGATTTAGGCCAATCAGCATCGCTCTAGCATAGTGGTCATGTAATATTATACAGTTATCGCACAGCACCGAGTGCAATATCAGTTTTTATGGCACCGAGGTGACTAATATTGCACGAGGGCGCAGCCCGAGTGCAATATTAGTCACCGAGGTGCCATAAAAACTGATATTGCACGAGGTGATGTGCAATAACTGTTATATCATATGGTTTTTTTGTGTCAAATGCAAAGAAAAGGGCTGGAATTCCTTGTCCAAACTGTTTTTGTGTTTCTTTTGATCCGCCTTTTTATAATGTATCTCGTCAAAAGGCAATGAATATTTCACTCACAAAAAAATTTTTCACACTTTCGGAATGGAAAAATGATTTACTTGATGACGGATTTTTTTTTAGATTTTTTTCTGAAACTTTATAGCAGACTTTAGACCTCTAAACACAAAAAAATCGGAAAAAATGCTGTTTTTCTGTCACTTATTGCTTTATTCTGGAAATAAAAATAATATAATCAGTACAAAAAATAGATATCCTGATAGCCCCTAAAAAGACGCATCTTTTGCCGCAAAAACGAGCTTTGTAACTGCCTCCGTTGCCGTACAGTGCACTTTTTACTAAAATCGGAAAACACAAATTGTTTGCCAGCCTGTGGCTGCAGCAGCACTGAAACGTTGTGCTTCCTCTCAGGTCCGTCCCATCTCTCACATGTTAAAATGATCGTGCAATATAATGCGTGCAATATCGTAGAATATTGCACGGCTGTAGACCAATCAGCAGCGAGTATTCTGGCTAACCATATGATATTATACGATATTGCACGCATTATATTGCACGGTCATTTTAACATGTAAGAGATCGGACGGACCTGAGAGGAAGCACCATATTTTCATGCTGCTGCAGTCACAAGCTGACACAAAGATTGTGTTTTTCAATGTTACTAAAACATTTATTGCACGGCAACGGAGGCAGATAGGAAGATGGTTTTAACGGCAAAAGAAGCGCCTGTTAAAGGGCTACATGGATATCAACTTTTTGTACTGGTCATGTTATTTGTTGCTTCAGAATCGAGCATTAAGTGGCCGAAAAACAGCTTTTTCGCCGATTTTTCAGTGACTTTGTTGTGTTTAAAGGTCTAAAGTCTGCTATAAAGTTTAAGAAAAAAATCTGAAAAAAATCTGTGATCAAGTATATCATTTTTGGATTTCAACAGTGTGAAAAAAATTTTTGTGAGTGAAATAGTCATTGATTTTTGACGCGATACATTTTAAACAGGCTTGTCAAAAGAAACACAAAACGAGTTTGGACAAGGAATTCCAGCTGTTTTCTTTGCATTTGCCACAAAAAACCATATGATATAACAGTTATTGCACATCACCTCGTGCAATATCAGTTTTTATGGCACCTCGGTGACTAATATTGCACTCGGGCTGCGCCCTCGTGCAATATTAGTCACCTCGGTGCCATAAAAACTGATATTGCACTCGGTGCTGTGCGATAACTGTATATTATTACCTTGAATTGTATGCTTCACAATCTGAGATTTACTTTATTATAACAGTTTTATAATATAAGCGGTCAGCTAATTTGACAATTACAGTTTGTCTTGTCTCACATGCGAACTAACGTTTGACCTAATTTACCAGCCTCCGGAAGTCACATAGTAGAAATACACCTACCTGTGTGTAGATTAGCTGTTTTGCAATGTGAATATAACATTTTCGCAATGTTTTGTAGTTGTCTTTTTGCCGATTTTTGGCCATTTTTGATGACGGCAGTCCATTCATACTTGTTGACATTAATTTCGTGACGCAACCAATCTTTGAGCTCACGAAGGGCAGTGACGTCACAATAGTGCACTGTAGCACCTCTCCACATTTAGTTCCAATCATTGGTATTGATACCAATTCACCTAGCTCATGCAGTGGTTTTATGTTCTTGCTTATCTTGGAGAGGTCATCCATGCCTTGTATTATTATTTTTTTTAATTGTTTGAAATATTTTGTATAACCTAAACCTATGGCAAAATAAACCTGTCTGAGTCTGAGTCTGAGTCTGAGTCTATATTGACTGCACAAAAAGTGCTAAATTTGCAGTTCGCATGCAAGATGAGACATACTGTAAAATGCTAATTAAATGTAGGCCTATATTGATGCAAGCACATACAATACCAGCAATGGATATTTCTCATAATATTTTCAATTCTCTTGGATTATTAGAGGGATCTGGGGTACATTGGGACGTTTTGCATGTTTACTGATTTAAATCAATTTTGAAAACACTTGGAAACTCAAAAGCTTGAGGGAATGTCACCTAGTTATTGAGCTTAAATCCATGGCATACGAGACTAGACTGCACCTACTGTTTTTAAGCCTGACAGCAAAATGTCACATGACAATAACTGTGCCAAAGATCTCCTAACTCGGGGAACATTGGGACATCAATAAAAATCTATTTTTACACTCCATGTGTAGATATCGAAAACAAGAAGAACCTGAGATTATCTAGTGCAAAAACGCCTTGTAGCGCCAATAGTAAATAACATTAAGTAGTTAAAAAAACGTTTGACATAAATTCTTCTTGGTGCAGTCATGATCAACAACAATTTTTCAATTCACTGAGTCCGGCATACCCATTTCTACATTCCTATGCTTTAATTTGACTGGGACACTGACATTCTGCTATGCATAAAAAGTGGTCCCAATGCAACCAGTGTTCAGTGCCCCAAAGAACCCTAACATTACCGAAACGCTAAAATGCTAATTTCTCCATCACCACTGTGTGTCTTTATTAAGATATTTGTCATGACTATTTGTCACCATGTGTTGAACTCATGCGAAGCAATAAGAAACCCTGATTGTTCACGATTGTCCATAAAACGGTTTGACTTGCATTTGAACACCCTTCGAAATTGCGTAACCATTAAAAACTAAAAGATTTTCACTTTTCGCCGTCAACAGAAAAAATTATCGTATTGTTTGAAAAAGTGAATATCATTCATATAGCTTATTCCACTAGAGCCTATAGACGTGATCAAGGGAAATTAATATGCATTTAATTTACTTTTCAGTTCAGCAGGACCTGGTATGCAGGAACCAAACTGCCTTAGAGGACACAAAACATAAGGGGGCAAGTGTTAAAATTAACAACAGCTGCTCCCCTACCTGGGAAATGATACAAGCATTAAACACTACCCTCCAAAAGTTTGAATACACTTGAAAAGGTTACATTTCTTTATAAAATACCTCATCTTCAACATAATTTTTATTCTATACTTACATCAAACAATATGGAAATTCACATTCAGGCCATAAAGGTGTCCATATTTCATGGTTTTTGATCATTTTGGTATATATTTATGTAATTTTCTCGATATCTCATTTTATCATTTTCTATGAAAAGCTATAAAAGCTCAGTTACCTTCCTTATTTATGACATTTTATAATTTTTCACACATTTCCACTGGTTTGTGATGATTTTACCAGTGGTTTCAGACCAGAAAACGGCTACTGAAAATTGAACAAAAATACTGATTTTGGCTAGTTTTGGGTCAAAACAATGCTGAAACAGCTCAAATATAACAATTTTCACTTGAGAAGATTCATTCTATGATTATACTTCATGGTGACCCGAAATTATCTCAATTTTGTATTTTTTAGTTGTCAATGTCCAATTTTTAAACTGTCTTTTTGGGGTTTAAAACTACTGTTGCGATCATGTTAAAACTCTAGAAACACTTAAAAATGATAAAATTTCAAAAACCTAGAAGATAACTTGGCTGTGACAATTTGTATAAGATACCATAATTTTGGATATCGAGAAAGGCCATAAATTTCAAACAAAAATTCCATTCAAAATGAAGTATTTTTAAATAAACCTCACTTTTCCAGGTGTATTCAAACTTAGGGTAGTTGGAGGGTAGTGTATATTTTTTTCTTTTAAAAACAATTTGCTGAATTATGATATTTACAACTTCACTGTCAAGAATGTTCCCATTATTAACAATCCTATTTATCAAAAAATCTTACTTTTTTTCTGTGTGACGATAGTGTTTATGTACATTTCTGCTATGACCTCTATGTCTAATATGAAGTTTATAAGAATCATTTCATTTGCATATATTATTGAAGCATCATTAATCAATTCATAAATGAAATAAGATCAGTTATTAGCCTTCTCTTCTTCTAAAGTATTCATATTACAGATTTCCAGACTATTTGAGCAATGCAAACTTCGAGAGAAGAGTAATCTTTTTGTAAAATGCTTTTGCACTCTTGCAACTTTATCAATACTAGTACTACCTTTTAATACTAGTGACCATATTATTTAACTATTGTGTTCCAGAAATGGAAGAACATATATATTTTATCACAGTAACATAAAAATCAGCGTCGTGGTTTCTAAAAGTTCTGAAGATATTTCTAATGATAAAATAACTCTTTTTGATGACAGAAATAGTGGTCACTGAGTAACAATATCGGGAGCAGTTGCTGTTGTGTGAATTTTATAATATCACTCGAGCGCTAGCTTGAAGGGTAATATAGTCACGGAGTGCTCTGACATGTCGTTGTTTGTTTTTATCATTTATGTCACTATTTTTACTGTTCTCGAGACTTTCTATCTTTAACCTGTGTAAATAACAAATATACACCATATAATAGCCAGTGGTGGAGCTATGGAGGGCCTCGGGGGCCAAGGCCCCCCCAAATGGATTAGTGCCCCCCCCCCCACTGCCCCCCCCCCCCATTTCAGATTTGAGAAATTTGAAAAAGTATTTGAGCAGAGCACATCCGTCTTTGTGACCTGGGCCAATGCTCACTTACAACGGATTCTCACAAGAATGACAGTTGCCCTTTAAAAGGTTCTTAGGCATTTGAGAACTTATTTTATTTTCTTTGGAATTATCTTGCAATAGGAATACCAGAAATTTTAACTTAATTTAGTGCAGCCTTGTGACATTTGGCCTAATTTTCAAGATCCCGATTTAATACAATCTCAAAAGAAATCCTGTGAATACAATTAGTTTTTAAATTGTTTATTTAATAATGTATCTAAAGTGTTTGCCTTTTTCCCTAGAATCATAGCGTTTCCCAAATTTTAACCCCCCTCCCCCTCCCTCTGGAGTACATACATATCTATTGCAGTTCCATGCAAATTCAAAAATATTGTGATTTGAGGAAATGTTTCCCTTACCATTGTTGAGCCAAAGAAATATTGCACCTTTGGAATATTTCTGGAGAGGACTGATTATATAGAGTGATTTTTAGAACAAACTGCTCAGTTTTTCATGTGTTGCATGGAATTATATATTTTTGGAATTTGTGTCATTTCCAGCAATCGCTATCAGCTTTTTGGCCTATTTCAGGCTATTTGAGCAGATAAAAAATATTTTTTTATCACATTATTGCATGCACTCTTGAGGTTTTTCGTCTTTAAGTACAAGCATGGTCATTGATGTCATATAAGGGAATATTCAACCAGATACGGACCGTAAGAGCAACCCAACCCCAAGAAGATGATCTTGAGCATCATCAGCATTGTGAATCAGTAAGAGCTATTTTCACAAAAACTGAATTCCAATGGCGTCAGCGCAGGTGGGGCTGGTGGGACATTTGTAGCACCACTTTTTGAGAAAAAATGGGTAATGTTTAAGGAAAAATTGTGAGCGTTCCCCGGGACCCACTTCCGTGAAGGCTTTGGCCCAATGTGCCCCACCACTTTAAAATGAAACAATGTCCCTGTCTCATTCCGTGTGCATAACAAATTGAACAGCTGAAATCAACATTCTGCACTTTGTCCAACTGGTTTATGGAAAGTCATTTCTCTCTAAAAAGTAACTGAAAAAGAATATTAAGTGGTTTGTACCATGGAAATTGAATAATAAATGCAGTGTATTGCAGAAGAAAAGAGCGTTAATGTTCCTATGTCACTTGTAAAGAGAGCTTGTGTCGCTGCTTTAATTTTACCATTGTATTGCCCAAAAAATGCCGCGAAAAGTGGGCCCCCCAGCTCAGACCCTGGCCTCCCTACTCCTGGATTTCTAGCTACGCCACTGATAATAGCCTATCATATTATTTACAGATCTCTTTGAGAACGTTGAAATTATAGGAGTTGTGGCTCTTCATCCTAATAGATTTTACACAAAAGCTTAACATTTTTGAAGTGGAGAAACATCATGCAGGACTTCTAAGTTCTACAATTGGTGATTGAATATGTGGAATTGCAAAGATTTTTTTCTCAGACATAAGATTTATGCATAAATGATATTGTACACTATTTTTAGTGGCTGAGAATTATTTGGAAACTTTTTATGGTTGACCCGAAAAAATTTATCATTTTTAATAAAAAATCATCAAAAATTGCATCATGGCTCAAGAACACAGACAGAAAATTTCAACGTATGCAAAAAATGCCAACTTAATCTTGATGTGTACAACCAAAAAACATAACAATATCATGTTGAATGCCACATGCATTGACCTCAGCCTTCACTTGACTTGACATGGATTCCGCCAACCTGTTTTTCGCTTCTTTTTGACAGATATGGCCATTCTTCAGTGAAAGTCATTTTCACATGAGTCAGGTCAGTTTGCTGAACCTCCTTCTTGCATGCAGAATGGTCAAAGATGTCTCTACAGTATTATCTAGGTTCATGTCGGGTGAAGTTGCCAATAACTGAAAATTCTCAATATTCTTAATTTTCAAGGTTTTGTATGATATTTGGTGCCCTACAGGCTTTAGCAGTTTCATAAATTAATACAATGTTTCAACTGAAGTGTTCACTACACTGAGGTACCATTCCCTCTTCCAACAAACTCAGATGGGAGATAGCCAGAACGTTTCTATTTCGCATCACCAGACACAAATTTCCATCATAATGGATGATGCCCAAAACATGCACTGAACCACCACCCTGAGCCCTTGTGGCAATGAGGCAGTATTTGGACAGTATCTGGCCACCTTCCCATCACACAATAATCTCTCCATAAGGTGTGTGAAGCACGTACCAGAATATATTGACTGAGATGGAATTTACTTGAAAAATTCTCAAAATATTTCGCCGTTTTGTCAAGAGTGTACAGCTGTTGGAAGAGGAAATGGTACCTCAGTGTAGTGAACACTTCAGTTGAAGCATATCATTCATTTATGGCTATGCTCCAGCTTGTAGGGCACCACAATTCCTTCTAAACCTTGAAAATGGAGAGAATTGAGAATTTGCCGTTATTGGCGACTTCACCCAATATGAACCTAAATAACATTATAGGGATATCTTTGACCATTCTGCATACAAGATGGAGGTTCAGGCAACTTATTGGACCAAGTGCAAGTGACTTTCACTGAAGAATAGCGATATCAGTCAAA
Organism: Platynereis dumerilii; assembly: GCA_026936325.1. Classification (NCBI taxonomy): domain Eukaryota; kingdom Metazoa; phylum Annelida; class Polychaeta; order Phyllodocida; family Nereididae; genus Platynereis; species Platynereis dumerilii. Next base: position 54,101,255 of record JAPTHN010000009.1, on the reverse strand, counting down.
AAGAAGCAAAAAACAGGTTGACGGAATCCATGTCAAGTCAAGTGAAGGCTGAGGTCACTGCAAGTGGCATTCAACATGATATTGTTTTTTTTTGGTTGTACACATCAAGATTAACTTGGCATTTTTTGCATATGTTGGAATTTTGTGTCTGCGTTGTTTAGCCATGATGCGATTTTTGATGATTTTTTTACTAAAAATGATCAATTTTTCCGGGTCACCCAAAATAAATTTCAAATAATTCTCAGCAACTAAAAATGGTTTATGATATCATTTAAACATAAATTTAATGTCTGAGGACAAAATTTTTGATTTTCCACCTTTTCAATCACCAATTTTAGACATTTGAAATCCTGACACCTTCAAAATCCAAATTATTCCAGCATTTTGATCAAGAGTGTAATTGGCTGTGATGCTCTTACACAAAATCTTATCAAATATGTGGCTATGGGGTTCTTCGTTGAGGGTAGATTCTTAGGGTGGATTACTTTTATACAAAGTGAAAGTTGCCTCTGCTTTAAGGGAAAAATTACTCTGCATACTGAGTCTATAATCTATTTTAATACTGTGTCTATAATCTATTTTAATTCTGTAATTACACATTTAGGAATCTCATCCATGCAGGTCTAAAAAAATTACTAAATCTGTCAATATCTATCAATTAAATGTAATTCAACAACAGTGGCTCCACCTGAGCTAGACATCAATGCTAGGGCTCAGTGCACCACTTCCATGTTTGTGACAATAAAGTACAATTTAATGATCTACTTGACTTCTTTATTATACCAAGCATGAGTTTGTGGTACACTGTATGTCTATGGCCATGTTGATGCATAATGATTTTCTCTTTTAAATTTTGCAACTACGTCTATATCATTGGTCACAATATATATCGTTCCATCTATAAATACAAGATAGAAGTTAAATTTTAAAATTTGCTGTGTGTACTGCTCCCAAGTGGGAATTTATAGCATTTCATCATGTTATATTGTATTGTATTGTATTGTATTTATTGAGTTCATGGCATAAACTGCACAATTACAATTTATCATCCAATTTGGCAGTGTTTAAATATATTTATAACATTATAAATATATTTATGAACTATACTGATGGATTCATGGGCTATTGGCATGAGTTTGAGGGGGGTGGGGTGGTTTGGGAGGTGGAAAGAACGGGAGGGGAGTCACTGTGGGAGAGGTGGGAGGGCTAATGGAATGATAATGAGTTTGTGGGGGGGGGGGGGGCAGGTGGTAATCACTTTTATTGATATTACAGTCAGTTACTACATTTACTAGGCGTTTTTATTGTGACATGGTTTCAGTCAGCAATATATCAAAAATATTGCAAAGCACTTCATGAAAGATGTAGAAACTTCTTCAGTCAGCAATATATCAAAAATATTGCAAAACACTTCATGAAAGATGTAGAAACTTCTTCAGTCAGCAATATATCAAAAATATTGCAAAGCACTTCATGAAAGATGTAGAAACTTCTTCAGTCAGCAATATATCAAAAATATTGCAAAACACTTCATGAAAGATGTAGAAACTTCTTCAGTCAGCAATATATCAAAAATATTGCAAAACACTTCATGAAAGATGTAGAAACTTCTTCAGTCAGCAATATATCAAAAATATTGCAAAGCACTTCATGAAAGATGTAGAAACTTCTTCAGTCAGCAATATATCAAAAATATTGCAAAACACTTCATGAAAGATGTAGAAACTTCTTCAGTCAGCAATATATCAAAAATATTGCAAAGCACTTCATGAAAGATGTAGAAACTTCTTCAGTCAGCAATATATCAAAAATATTGCAAAGCACTTCATGAAAGATGTAGAAACTTCTTCAGTCAGCAATATATCAAAAATATTGCAAAGCACTTCATGAAAGATGTAGAAACTTCTTCAGTCAGCAATATATCAAAAATATTGCAAAGCACTTCATGAAAGATGTAGAAACTTCTTCAGTCAGCAATATATCAAAAATATTGCAAAGTACTTCATGAAAGATGTACACTGTGTAACAACCAAGTGACCCAATTAAGGATTTTCTTTGTTTACATTTGCTAGTTTTCATATATAGAGCAAGCAACAAACATTGCCATATAGCCAGTATGCTGTCTTATAGTATACACAAAACACATACAAAATTTGGAATCAATCTGTTAAGTTTTCTGGGAGATTAGGCAGTTTTAGTAAATTTTAGTGCATTTTTCACTAGAATCACCAAATCTTTTGATTGCTAAATATTTAAAGCTTTTAATTTCACATCAAGATTTCTGATACATAAATACAGCATACTGGCTATGTTATATTGTAATTACATTGGTTTCTGGTCTAAAATTTAAGATTTTATGATTAACTAGGTCGCTTCGCATAGAGCAAACAGTACACAGTGTGTAGAAGCTTCTTTTTAACACACACAGTTTGACTGCTGGTTCAATGTATTAATTAATTATTCAGAATTTAAAAGCGACTGGGGGGTGGAAGTTTTGTCAGAATTTGTCGTTAAAAATTAATACACCCCCATAGGCTTCATGCAGATTTTAGTACCTTACCCTTAGGATTGATCTGGATTTTTAGTGCCATTCCAGATATATGAAACAATTAGTGCACACACATTTTGTTATTAATGCACACCTTCGACAGTTGTGCTTTCACAATACGTATTCATGCAGTTTTCAGTGTATGTGTTGCGTTTTATGATTTGTTTACTAATGTTCAAATTTCATAATACCCTGACATATGTTGTAATAAAAAATTCTTTAAAAAAATAATTGTAGTTTGCGGTTGTGAATGCAGTAGTCATCTAATAAGAGGATCTATGAACAAGTGTAGGAAGGCGGGCGCAGGAGAACTAAGTTTAATAATTCAAAAGGACTATTGCGGAGTGGAATGAAACTTCTATCTATCTATCTATCGATCTATCGAATCATCAGTGAAGAGTAGACTGGATTTGAACTGCCATTCACATACTTCAAGCTTTTGCGTGCTGAAATTGTTTGAAGTTGTGTTCATTATTAAAATATAATGTTCTCAGTTGCTACATGTATCAACAAAGATACTTTCAAAGAATACAAAAAAGTCCATGACAGTTTGGTTTTAAATAATAATATATCTGCCCCCCAGGCTGAAGTTGAACCCTGGTCTGTTGGGTGGGAGGCAAGCGCTTTCCTTGCCTGCCCACTGGGGTTGCTTTACAAGCTTGCAGAAATTTGAGGGTGTCATTTAAAAGACTGCTTTGCACAACACAGTCCCTGAATGGCTCATAATCATCAAATTGAAGTTTTTATTTGATTGAGTTAACTGTGAAACAGGGAATAAATTACCAAAGATCAAATGAATCAAATACTTCAACACATTTATCATATTACAGCTGAAATACGTGAATTTAGATTGAAAATATAAAGGGCTAGTTTTAGAAAACATCCAAACCACACAGAAACTGCTGACGTGGCAATGCAATGCATATTTCATGCAAATTACATGCAAATTTTATGCAAGTGACCATTAAGCAGTGCCCATCTATGTAGGTCAGTGAGTACAATATAAATTTGCTGCAAAGAAAATATACTAGTATACAGATAGTTCTGCTCTTGGTTTAAGATGCAATCTACAAAAAATTATAGTGTGTTATATCTTCAGGATTTGCAAGTTCGCCAACGGGGAATTACATTATAAACTTCAAGTGAATTCTTGTAAATGTAGGTATTTATAGAAAGGGCCAAAATTTTACATGTGACTTCTACTATATAAACCGCAATACCAGACCAAGGTCAAGCAGGATCGGAAAATATTGGGGGCACCTGAAACACCCTACTGAACAGGCTCATTGAGAGTTTTTCAACAAGTGTATGTGGTACCAGCCCAAGACGTCCTTTATCTATTCTAAAAGTATCAGCATGTTATGAATAATTTAGGTGTGTTAGGAATATGGGACAAAAAACCCTTTTTCTTTAACAATTTTGTCATAAAGTTGTGCATTGCTGTGAAATTTTGTCAGGATGTCAAGTATCTTTTGCTGGCCTATAGTGTTGATTTAACTTCAATTTGTAATGCACATTGTTAGGAGGGATCTTAAATTATTTTTTGCTCCTTTATTGGCTTTTTGAAAGGACTGAAAAGTAATTTTGCAGCTGTATATCTAATGCCCTATTTTGGGAACACAACTGTCCCACTCAAGGATACCGCTTCTTTTTTCTGTTTCACAGAATTCACCCAATATTCATTGTTAATGTATATACCAACTTACAGTTTTCTATTGGAGTTAATGAAAACATTCAATTTAAGGTCCTGCTTGATGATCTTCCGCCCATAGGCCAAGGATCGAAGATATAACTTTTTTTAATGTAAATAATATAGCTGTCCTACTCAAAGAACCTTACCCTATAAACTGAAGGACAAAGAAAATAAGTGATCGCTTCTTCAGAGGATGTTGTATGAAGTCCTGGAGGGAAAATACATTGATGGCACCTGAAAACAGTTTGTAATACTTTATTTTTTCAACAAATCAGATTAAACAAGGTCTATAGGGTTACAATAGTGAATAAAATACAGGAGGTTGGAAAACAGAGTTCACATCTGTCAAAACAGGCCCTTGAATGGATGTCTTGTTGACAGGCCTGTCAAACGAGACATATCATAACTGTTTTGGCAACCACTCTTTGGTCGTGAGTGCCTGGAGTTATAGCAGCTGTGGATGTGCATGGGCGTCTTGAAAGCTTACCCAAACATGGATGTTGTGCCTGTCTTTATCAAAGACACTTTTAGGTTGAGCAAATTCCAGGTGGCACCACTGGCTGATTTGAGTGCATGTGGCTCCACCTCCTGGTTCAAAGCTTTCTTCTCTCAACTCAGCTGAGAAGCCATTGCAAAAGGAAAAGTGAGTATCCCCGATCTTTTTATGATGAGATTTTTTTTTTGTTAAATAAATGTGCCTGCCAAGCTTGGCCTCTAAAACAAGGAAATTTGTTATATGTTTCATTTGAAAATCAGACTTTGTGATTCACTAGGCTGATAATGTGTCATGATGAAAATAATACTTTCAGTGTTCATCATGAAGTTCTGATTTCAGTGTTAGAATCAGATGAAAAATCCTTAGTTTGTCAGTCACCACCAAAAAGCAGTATCATGCAGTCTTTGTAAATCAAGTGACTATTAAGCAACTGACACAAAAAAAAACAAGCTGTATCAGTCTTCTTAAATCTAGTTTCTATAAATTGAGCACCATGGAAATGCAATGGAAAATTTTCTCTGACCCAGATAGCATTGAGCATGCCCAGATGTGACCCGGTTCCCACTGGGCATGCTCAGACCTGCTGGGGATGTGCAGAAGACAATAACAAATGGTAGCCATTTTGAAATTTCCCTGATTCAAATTTTCAAGGCCAGTTTTCACTATGAGCTACGTTGGGTTCACTTATCAGACATGGTTCTTATGAATCCACAAATTTTTAGAAATTTTTTGATGTGTGTCTGATCAGTGAACATGTGTGTCTGATCAGTGAACATTATGCAGCTCACTTTTGGATCAAATTTTACCATAAAATGATAAGGACAGTTTTCATAGTGTTTAGCAACTGACACAAAAACAAACAATATCAGTCTTCTTAAATCAAGTTACTTTTAGTAAGAGTGATACTGCTTCTTGGTGACTGACAAACAAAATTAATATTCATCTGATTCTTACACTAAAATGAAAATGGCCTTCTCTTGACCATGACTAATCACATACAGCCTCCGCGGTTCCCATGCTATAGTATAGTGTGATCAGTGCCCGATTCAGGCATATGGAGGCCCCAAGGAGGGGACCATCCGAATGTCCATAAACACTAAGAAGAGAAACTTTTTTCTTGAGAAAAGGAATATTGCCTACTTTTCCTCAATGCAGCATTGCGAATAAATGTTCAGAATAACCTTCGACCAAACAAAAAAAAAGCCACATCCTACCACAGGTGTTAGCCTTTCACAGTTATTGTTAAGGATTGCAATGGGAGATATACCTACATGTACTTAAATATTGACAAGGTGTAGCAGCAACCAAAAACTAATTGTTCTCCGTGATCTTATCAGAAGCCAAAGGTCACCTTTGTTTTGTTGGTTAAAGTTTGTGGTAATCTTTTTGAGTGAAATTGCAATTTTTTAATGATGTGTTTTTTTTTATTACAACAGTTGTGTGAGTGACCACAATGTGTAAATTGTTGGCATCCTCAAATTCTAAGATTTGCTGGAGCTTGTTTTTGGATGAATGTATACTTATCTCCTTAACTGCAAACATGAACACCAAAACAGCCCCTTAATCATGTTAATACACAAACATTGTAATTATGGTTCAACCGTTTGAGGCCATTATCTCAACCTTCTCAGTGAATCAGAGAAGCTCAGAGAATTGGGTCAGGCCAGTCTGAGGTTATGCTGGGCTCCTGGAAAACTCAGGCCAAGTGGGGAGTGAGCAACCATGTTTCATTTTACTCAAAAAGACATGCATATGGCAATCTCTCTTTCTAAAACTAATGAATCAGTCGTAACACACAGCTGAACTGCTGGTAGCCTAGTATGCACACTTTTTCTGTCTCATTCTGCTTCTGGAAAAATCACATGCACTGCTCATCTTATTACAGTATTTCTTTATCTTCTAGCATTAAAGTATCCAAAAGTTCCAGATTGCGCGAGCTGGCGCTTCCACAACTGCTCGCCCCCCCCCCTTCCTGGCAATTACCTGGTTATGCCAAGTGCTGCTGCTGGCCCCAGTGTCCATCTTGGTATCAATAACTAATGGCTAGGTCTTAAAGACCCAATGTCTTGGTCTTGGTCTCATACCTCGGTCTTGATGTTCCGACTACAACACTCCGATAAGTTTATGACCTGACTTGCTTTGCATTCTGATAATATTTCTATTAGTCATCGCTGAGGGACAATAATTGCATGCTTATCAAAACAGCTGTAAAATGGTGCACTTGCATTGTGTCAAGATTGAATTAATAACATATTGGGAAAAATCAATCAATACAAATTTCCACTTGGCACGTTATTAATTATGAAAGCGGCAGACAGACCACAATCATAAAAAATTATTGGCACCAGTATAATAAATCAATGAATTTGCACCTGGTGTAACCATTGTGTCAATCAGTGAATTTTTAGCCGATGCTTCTGCCCTTCACTAACAAATTCTTAGTGACTCTATTTGTTGCGATGCGCCTCCGATTAGCTGACCACAGGCCTCCTCATAGGAGGCCAGAGGCCAAAAAAGGAAAATCAAGCTGTGAAACTTAGTCAAGAGAACGGGGCCTGTGTCGTACGTAGTAAAACACAGACAGCGTAAATTTGCGGAACGGCGGATAGCTGGACATCGTAATAAAATGCAGATGCTCAGTTGCTGAACGAGATGCTATTTACGGGATCGGTGATACTAAGGGTGCACAGAATTCTCCAATGGGGCACCCACTGTAGTAACTGCATATTTTAGCCTTAAGTCTAGAAGTTAATAAATGAGGGAACCTGGGGGGGGGGGGGTACAGACCTGTCCAATGTTGGGGGGGGGGGTACATGCCTACAGTGCCACAACCTGTCGCAGGGATACCACAGAAACCTGCTTATTCGTTTTTAGAAGAATGTCACACAGACCTCTGCTACACTGGACCATTTTTGGAAATAGTAGTTTCACATGAATTGCATTGTATCATCATAATATTTGTGTTATTCAGCTGCAAGACCAGAATTGCGTGCTTGTCAAAACTGCTGTCAAACGGTGCATGATGCGCAGGCCGAAGCCTGGTAATCCAGTGTCACTTAGTCATTTTTGATTTGATTTTATTGACCATAAAGAAAAAGACTGGAGTTCAAAATTGAGAGAAAAGTTGGTTACATATATGGTTGGCGGACATCTTAAGCATATGTGCCATTACCAAATAATTATCTAGAAATTACATAATATCTATCTCTAACATTGAGCAATTAAGTCATTGGTCTGATATGAAGAGTAAATAGGGGGACATATATGTACACATTATGACAATTATTATACAGCGTGTAGGTATTTTCAATCATTTCATAAATGTAAAATATGAAACATGACATGAAACTTCCATCATCAACATGTATACCCAGGCAGAAATAATATTATATTACATTCCGAATATGGGTAAATGGCTAAAGATACAACATGAATGCAACATAATTGTAAAATTTTCAAAATGAAATAGGCGTAAATTGTTAAAAGCATTAAAAATATATATAATTATGTAAATACAATACATGTACAGTGTTACTGCTTTTTACATTTAGCAAAGATTGACTAAGATGTTCAATGGTGCCAAGTTAACTTCATCTGGTCAGAAAATTGTGGTAATTTTGAACTTGACCAATCAGAGTAGTTCTTACAAATGTAAACATGGTGAGAACTTCTGTGATTGGCTGATGCCACAAGTGACCTTTTTTTTCTTTCCCAGTAAGAGCACTGCACCTTTGCATACACTAATAACAAACAAAGAAAAGACTCTTGCTGGGCTTTGGCCTGTGGTCAATCCATACAAACTTTCATTAGATACATTATTATTAATGAGATATCCATTTAATATGTAAATGGCACTGCCATGAAATTCGCGCAGCAATGTCATAGAACTACTAATGCATTAATTTTCAACTTTCCATGCAGAAGGCCAATTTGTCTTTTTAAAGGACTAGGCAAATAGGCAGATAGATAAGATCAGACAGATAGATAGATAGATAGATAGATAGATAGATAGATAGATAGATAGATAGATAGATAGATAGATAGATAGATAGATAGATAGATAATTAGATAGATAATTAGATAACTAAATAAATAAACAGATTGCACTGACAGCTGTGTAATTCAAATCCATGTTAAATTTGGAATTATTTTATTAAATTGTTGATGTTTTAACTGAGATCAATAAAACCATAGCTATTCAGAGGTGACTGTTTAATATTAGACTGTTACATAATTTGCCGATAGTTAATGAAGATTATGTAACCTTAAATGTTGTTATAATTTCTTACTTGGTGAGCCATTTAAGTCATGAACTTTTGTATTGATTTTTAATTTCAGTCACTTCTTACAATCAGGGGTATGGAAGTAATTATTTCCAATATCATTACACATGTTGATTTAAATCCCTGAAATATGTCACTGGAGGTTGTTATAGGACATGACTGAAATTTTAAAGCTATTTTGGAAGATATTTAAGGTATTTTAATTATTTACCAAACTAAACTGTGACTAAACTACCAGCTCCACTTTTATGGCAACTACAGGCACTTCCTGTCCAGGCAGTCACTGCAGACAGGAGCATCACACAGAATTAGCTGTCCTTGTGCTAAGTGAGCTTTGCTCATGGCTGCCTTCGGCAGCCATGAGCTGCGCTCATACTAGGTCCTATTATCAATAAAAAATATATTTGCCAATATAATCAATATAACTTTGCACCGGCCTGGTCATAACAATTATGTCAATTGGTGATTTGTTTGTGGGGATAAGTGACTTGGCTACTTTAAATTTATGAAAGTTTAATAGAAGTTAATGTGCAATATGATATTTTATTCATGTATTTCTGATAATATTTTGGTCCATGACATTAGCCATCCTGTCTGCACGATTACTGCTAAACTCTAGATGATTTATTTTGTGCAAGTTTTACTTTTTATGTCTTTTCCAACATGAACCACTGAATTTTTCTAAAAAAACATGACAATGGACCGCGACTCGAAGATTCCTTACAGGTGATTTCATTAGTACGCGATTCTTAGGTTCTAAACCCACCAAATACATGACATTTTTAGTTAATCTGATTGGTTTAGAAACAACAGAACATCACGCATTGCATTTATCAAACGTAGTAATTATTACAAGAATCGCATGGTAATGAAATCACCAGTAAATAAAATTTACAATTTTTTTTTTTTTTTTGTCATCATTGTAGAAAAAGCTCCTTTATAATATTGTATATATCAAAAATTATGAAAAGAGTGTAGCATTGAGAGTCACATAAACTGCCTTATTTGCAAGTTTACAGTCTGTCACTTTGATATGCAAACAGAGTGGACTGTTGCATTGTGAAAATAGCACTTCATGAATCATCATACTGATGATTTGTCAAGATCATACCCAATTCTTTCAATTTTAATTTGATTTAATGAGACTAATCCCGGATGTTGACAGGCAAAGAAAAGGATAGTGCATCTGATTTTTACTCTAAAAGCAGACATAAATGACAAGTCAAATGTGACCTGCTCCACCAAAATGAGTTCAAATCGGCCTCCTATCATATTTAGTTATGAAAATGATGTCGCAAATTATCTAAAAATCATCCAAATTCCCAGAAAATCCTTGCCCATCGACGTCAAAAGTCCTCCGTAATGCCCTGAGATCCAAGCATTAAAAATCTTGCAATCTTGGCTTTTCCATCCAATGGGAAATTGGCAATAATCATTATTGTCTTGCATGTTTTTGCTCAGTCAGCAGAAAAGCTTACGCGATCTCTGGTGATTGAAATTGTAACTACACTGGACCAAATTATTCCAATCACAATAAATGGTTTCAGCCTTAACATCCCGAATGCTGCATGCAGTGGCTCCCTCACAGCTTGACCTTGACGCCTATAAAATATTGCAGTGTCTAGGCTGGGCACTCAACCAGAATTAGGAAAAAAAAACTATCGTTGAAAGACAAACCAATGAACTGGTTTGCAGCATGATGTAAAATTAGTCAGATGTTAGTCAGATTATCAAAATCACTTGAGCTTAAGTTATAGACTATCCTGTGACAAGGTATGTGGCCAATTTTTGGAGCTGTACCTATCATCTCCGTGAAGGAGATAGCGTTTGAAACTTCCAAATACACAAACCCTTTGTTCTTCTTTCAATGATACACTGTTCATTGACAGACAGGACCTACAGTTCAGCAAAAGATGGTTTCAGGAAACCATCTAAAAAGGATGGTTGCTTCTAAATAAGAGATGCATGCAGTGTCACAACAATCTTTTACGCAAGTTCAATGCTCCGCAGAATGGAAAAAGGAATATATGTATACACAATATCATATGTTTTATGAAGGTGACCATGACGATGACCACAAATATGTCTTGAATCCATGTTGTCTGGAACTTCAGGCATGGCCGTCTCTGTACGCAGAAATCACCCAGAGAAGCCTTGCTGGATAGGCACACGAACTCAAATTTCATTGTGAAATTAATGTCATTGTTTGGTCCCTGCATACCAGGTCCTGACCTGAAAAAAAGAAATCAATCTAATAAAATTCCCTTTGCACATGTCACACTTCTAGCCTTTACCTTGACAGAAATTCGACTGGCAAGATAGGTTTAATCAGCTGGTTTAATAGGCTTCAAAGGCGGATCCAGAAAATGTTGGGGATTTACAAATGAAAATGTACTAAAAATATCCTGATATTTTTTCTATTTTTTACATTAAAATGTACTGGCCAAAAGGTGGAGGGGTGCAGTTTGAGCCTCCCTAACCCCTTAACCCCCCCCCCCCCCCCCCCCACGGACCCGCTACTGGCTTTCTCCTTAACTTTGCTTGGGAGACAACCCTTCATCTCAACTTGTTTGACTGCTGGCTTTTGATGTAATTTTTGTTAGAGGAGATTCACTTGAATATCTATGACCCATGCGTAACTGTTTGGAGATGAAAAGAACATTTTTCACCATTTTTCTTGCACAGGCCTCAATTTATCATCCTTCATGACAATGTATGTTTTCTGCTCATTAGATGGGTATCGTTGCTTCTACAAGCATTTTGGTTTAGGATGTTTAGGATTGACCATATCCATCTATTTATCTATCTATCTATCTATCTATCTATCTATCTATCTATCTATCTATCTATCTAACTATCTAACTATCTATCTATCTATCGGATGCAGGGGGCGCTGATTCCTACTCAATTTCCTATAGCGACCTGACTATGATATTCACTGCAAAATTTCCGTTAATTTTTCTTCAATTTTATTCACCTATTATACTCAATTTATAATGGGATTGGGTCAAGGAGAAGCAGATCACCATGGGCAAATACATCCGCTGTATAGTTGCTACCAATTATTACCATCACACAGGAGATTTCTAGCACAATATGCAAGAACAGCAAGGTTTAGCAAATCATTCGTGCCTGCAAGTGTTAGACTGCTTAATTATGTATAAATTGCACTATTTTTGCATAAATTGTACAAACGTTTGACATATCACTTTTGTTGTTTAAAGCCTCTGGTTGGTTTTAAATGCACATTTGAGCTTTTTGAGGGCTATACTGCTATTCCTTCAAATGCTGCTGTATTAAAGGCAGTTTTCGGCATAAGGCTTCCAAGAAAATATTTCATGGAAAAAAAATTTTTTCAGGGGGGTCACTGTATTTTTTAATTGATAAATTTGCTACTTTTAGCTTAAAATCTGAAGAAAAACTTAAACAAAAGGCCGAGGGATGAATTTTAATGGTAGAAATGCAAATAAGATGTCAAAAGAAAGTAGAGAAGCAGGACTATATGATTCTGGAGGCACTTTTTTTCTTTTTTTTTTTAATATCTGTTCCATGGAGTTTTGGCTGATACACAGCCATTTTTGGCATCTTTATTGGACAAAAAAAAATACTCAGACCAAAATTTTTAAAAAAGCCTCCAGGACCATATAGTGCCTATTTCATTTGACACCTTATTTGTGTATTTCTACTACTAAAATTCATCCCTCGGCCTCTATTTTAGTGTTTTTATCAGATTTTAAGCTAAAAATAGCATTTTTTCCTATTAAAAGATGCAGCGACCCCCCTAAAAATTGAGCATCATTTGAGAGCAAATCAGTTCTGTCCAAAAAAAAATGAAAAGTGCATTAACCAACCAGAGGCTACATATACTTACATCTATCTCACAAATTGCTCCATAGGATTCATTGCAATTGATATCATTCCATTGTCCATTATATTTAATTTCCTGTGCCACACATCGATCTGACGTCAAAGCTGGTTCATCTATATGCCAGTCTTGATAGGTCAGTTGAGAACCATCCTCCCATTTGTAACTTGTCTTGTTGTTGTCGCCAACCATATCTTTTAGGCCAATATAGTAAGATCCCAGATGAGTAGCTGAAATTGTAAAAATTGTTCAAGAAATAGAGATTCTGGTTACTGCAATTTCAACAAACTTGTTTGATTTGCAGTAGTAAGTTGGTAAAACGCTGCAAATGTACTTCATGTGATTGGTTGAGACGTTGCATTTCGTAGGATAAATCTCGTTTGAATAACATAAAAATGTATCTCAATTCCAGTGATGTTTATGATGGTGGAACTGAGAGTTTGTTTGCCTGCTAATCTTATCTGATGTTTATGATGGTGGAACTGAGAGTTTATGTTTGCCTGCTAATCTTATCTGATGTTTATGATGGTGGAACTGAGAGTTTATGTTTGCCTGCTAATCTTATCTGATGTTTATGATGGTGGAACTGAGAGTTTATGCTTGCCTTCTAATCTTATCTGATGCCCAAACTCAGCTGCTGACAGAAGCAGAATATTACGTTTTTAATCATTCCATATGTTCAACTTACACACTTGAAGGACATTTTATTGCTCATGGACCAATCAGGGAAGCTCCAAGTGCTATGTGGACAGTTAGAAAACTATCCAGAAAACTCGTGGACATCGAATCTGCTGTAATTCATTTCATTGCACTGTAAAAATCAATAAATTGAACAGCAAAAGAAAGTTATCAAGTTTGGTGAGGCATTTTTGTGAATCTAAATATAGTAAATTGTGTAATTGATTTTTGTGAGTTAGTAAACCATCCAAATAAGGAATACTTGTACATACGGTAGATGAAATAGTAATGCTTAAAATTTACAAGCAGGGCTTTGGAGTCGGGTGATAGATGAACCGACTCCGACTCCCGACTCCTTTGGCTTTCTGAAAAGCGACTCCGACTCCGACTCCGACTCCTTGGGTCTCCTGAATTACGACTCCGACTCCCGACTCCACTAATCGGCATTATTGCACATAAATATACAGTATCCCCAGTAAATGAGTACACCCCTAAGACTCCTGGATTAATATTGCTCAGAGCTCCACACTCAAGTGAAATAATCCACCAAGTTCATGAGATGATATAGTCTAGACCCAGCAGAATGTCCATGTAAACTTTGAAAGATATGCAATCAATTATATTTGTAACTGACAAATATTAAAAGGTAATAGTTCCACCATATAAGTGAGTACACCCAATGCAAAAGAGACATTGGCATGAGCTGAGAAATGAGTACTTATTGCTTATAAGTGGCAGCGAAATTTTTTATTTTGGAAAATGGCATTGTCAGTGCAAATTACATCACATCCACTAAGTTTGTAGCAAAGGACAGCCAATTTCTACTGCCACATTACGAGTGGCAGAGGGTGCATCATATTGTGATGCAAAGGAATCTCTCTCCCCATTGAAATAGCATTGCTGATTTGGGACGACTACCTCTGGATATGTTTGCCACTGCACGGCATCTACAGTGGCCATTGGAATTTCCTGCTCTTTTTGTGACATAAAGTTGATGTGATCAGGGGCATATCTAGAAATGGCCTGTTGGGGAGGGGTTCATTACTTGGGGTGAATACAGGGCGCTCCGCGGTTTTTCTATCTCTTCCATGTTAATTTTTGGCCTGGGGGTGGGGGCCATGCCCAATGGCCCCCCTTAAATAGGCCACTGGATGTGATCTATTTTATAACTACATACTTTGTACACAATTTCCATGAGGTTAACATGTAAAACTTGCCAATTATTAGATCACCCCCATGTATATTTTGTGTTAGGTGTACTCACTTATTTTGCAGCACAGTTATTTTAAACACTCACAACTTACAAATACGCAAGTCTGCACCATTGAAATTTTACAAACACTTTTTCTTAGGTCCAAGGGATATCATATACTGGTTAAGTTGGATTACTTAAGTTAGTTCCTGACTTATAAGCAAATTAGTCAATATGTGGCTAGGGTGTACTCATTTACTGGGGATACTGTAACATGGTTAACAGAGAAGAAAAAGTAATTATACAAAGTTTTCATAGGATTTTGTACATAAATACTTGCTTAGGAAGTTTTATGCAAAATTTAGGATTTATTTCACATTTTTGTTACTGTGTTTTTGTAAATTATATTAATTATTTTTAGGAGTCAGGAGTCACTACTTTAATTTTCGACTCCGACTCCGACTCCACGTGAAAATAAAATTTCGACTCCGACTCCACCCAAAAACCTCCGACTCCACGACTCCCGACTCCGACTCCAAAGCCCTGCTTACAAGCACTGCTCTTCGAGGCTGTCTATGATGTCAATCCCTATACCTGTCATGGAGACGTACTGGGCTACAGGCTAACTGGGACATATTTAAGGAGAAACGAAATGAGCTAAATGAGAGACCAATCAACTAAAAACAGATGACCTGAAATGAAGCAGATCTAGCGAATGATTTCAACAATTTCTTCGATTATAAAATCAAGACAATTAGATCGAGATTAGACACAAACAGCGGAAGTACGAAAAGTGATGATGTGACCTATTCAGGTCTGAAACTTAGTCAATTCAAACCACTCTCAGAGATGGAAATTAAGAAAATCATCACTGATATGCCTGTGAAGCATTGTAAACTTGACCCGATACCCACATGGTTACTGCTGAAATGCATTGATGAATTCCTCCCTATCATAGCAAAAATAGTCAATACATCACTCAGAGAAGGGAGAATGGCTAATAAACTGAAACATGCTCTAGAAAAACCGCTTCTTAAGAAAAATGGCCTTGATCTCATGAAGAAGAATTACAGAACAGTTTCAAATTTGTCCTTCCTGAGTAAAGTCATAGAGGGTGCTGTCATCAAACAATATACACTGATCACCTTGCACTTATACAACTGGAAGATGAAAAACAGTTGGCATACAAGCAGCATTTCAGTACGGAAACTCTACTGACAAAAATTCACAATGATATCATGATGAACATGAGCCGAGGTGAAGTCACGATGCTGGTACTATTAGACTTATCGGCAGCATTTGAACAATTGACCATGACATCCTTTTGAAAAGGTTGAGAGACAAGTATGGTATCGATGATTCTGCTTTAAATTGGTTCAAATCATATGTCACCCATAGATCTCAATCTGTACTTATAAATGACACAGAATCAAACAAACTACCACTAAGATATGGCGTCCCTCAAGGATCAACACTTGGTCCCATTTTATTCAATTCATATATTGCTCCAATAAGTCAGGTGGCTGAAGAAAATAAGGTTGATGATCAAAAATATGCTGATGATGAACAACTCATCCTTTCCTTCAAGTCAACTTTTCTTGAAGAGGAAAACGCAAGGAAAAAAATGGAAAAATGCATCACAGAAATACGCAATTTTCTTCACAAAAACAAACTCTGTAACAATGGTGACAAGACAGAGTTACTTCTCATTGGCTCGCCCTTTCAACTCAAGAAACTTCACATGTCATCCATTAGTGTGGACAATGTTGACATCAAGGCGACAGATCATGCCAGAAATTTAGGTGTATTCTTTGATAAAAACATGTCAATGCACAAGCAAGTGAACAAAATGTGTCAAAATGCTTATTTTAACCTTCGAAACATCTCAAAACTGCGTAAGTCACTGAACAAAGAATCAATCAAAACAGCTGTCAATGCATTAGTCATGCCTCATTTAGACTATGGCAATGGATTGCTCTATGGTTCGTCGAAACAAGTGATAAATAAACTCGCGCAAAAACTCAGCTGTACGACTGATTGAAGGTCTGAAAAAACAAGATAAAATCAGTCATCTTGAAGATTTAAACGTTATACTCACAACGAAACATAAAGTAGATGAATAGCTTTCGGAGGTCATCCAAGCTCCTTCTTCAGCTCTTGTGTTTGAAATTTGAGCGGTCACGTGACGGTGTTAATGACATGGTGTCACGTGACGCTAGTATCTCCCGGTATATTGCCGGGAGGGTGTGCCTCCCCCTGTCTCGGTTGAGGACAGGTTCCTCCTCGGAGATGTGTATTGCCTCAGCCACCACTCGGCGGAACCAGTTGCTCTCCATATGTAACACGGAGACTTGTTCTTGCGAGAATGAGGGCCTCCTTTCTTCACAATGCTGACCCACAGGTGACAAACTGCGATGATGTTCCTTGATGCGCTTCTGCAATCTCCTTTCTGTCTCTCTAACATAGATAGCCTCACAATCTCCACATTTAATGTGGTATACCACGCCTGCCTTCTCCTCTTTTGGCACCTTGTCCTTAGGGTGTACCAATTTGTTCCTTATGGTGTTACAAGGTTTTAAATGAACAATAACGCCGGCCTTTCTGATGACTCTGGCTACGGCTTCTGTTAAATTCCAATGTAAGGCAGGGTGATGCTCCCTTTGCTTTTGGTGGTCTGGGTGTTGCGTCGGGCTGCAGCTTTCTTTCCAGTAGCAGTGACCCAAGCGGATTTGGTGTAACCGGATATGCTCAGTACCCTTTGGAGGTGTTGTATCTCTTGAAGTCTAGCTTCTTCAGAGGAGCAGATAGTCTTGCATCTGTGGTGAAGGGTTCTTATAACCCCAAGTTTGTGCTGGAGCAGTTGATTACTACTGAACTGTAGGTACTGGTCAGTATGGGTCGGTTTCCGGTAAACGGAAAAAGACAGTTGGCCACTATTGTTTCTCTTGATCTTAGCGTCCAGCATTGCAATGTTGCCATCAATCTCATCCTCTCTGGTGAATTTAATCGCAGGATGAATGTCGTTGATGTGCTTGGTGAAGTCTTCAAGCAAGGAATCACAAAGGGCCACGATGGTGTCATCCACATATAAAATCAGTCGTTACAGGAAAGGGTTACACTGGCTTCCAATCCTTGCAAGGATCCAATTCAAACTTATGACAACTACGTGAAAAGCTGTGAATAATCAAGCAACTCAGTACCTCAAAAGTCTCATTCAACATAAACCTGAAAATGATCTCAACCTCCGCAGAAATGAGAAAATGCTGTTAGAGTTACCTGCGACAAAAAATCAAACAAGTTTGAGGATAGAGCCTTTTCCTATTCTTCGCCGATACTGTGGAATGGCTTGCCTGAAAACGTGCGAAAAGCAAAGACACTGGATAACTTCAAGAAGCGACTGAAAAACATATATTTTTGCACAATTCTACGGTGATACCAGCTAATCTAACCAAGCGCCAGTGAGCAGTTTACTGGAATTGGCGCTATATAAGTACTTAATATTATTATTTTATTATTTATGTTAATGCTAGTTCTTTTTATTATTTATAAATGTGTGAATGACTCAGAGTCTATACATACAGTTGTACTTGAAAGTTTCTGAACCCCTGGCACTTCTTACCTTATTTGTGCACATCTCCCTAACAAATGCAGGAACAGCTCTTAAATTGGGTTAATAATAAAACTGAACACCACCTTTTCTATGTAAACATATGTTCATAGCAAATTATGACATTTAAATGTGATTTTATGATGAAAGTCTCCAAAACTGCATGTTCAAAAGTTTCTAAACCCTTCTGAAATATGTACAATCAACAATTTGTATGGCCCCCTTTTTCCAAAATAAATGCTTCCAAACACTTCTTATGGCTTTGGACTCTCAATTGGCAGATTTGATGTGGGATGTTTGACCATTCTTCAATAGAGCGTTTTTTTAACCTTCGTAGATATTTCCCAATCAGAGAGAGCTTTACAAATTCGTTCTATTAGGCTGTCCACAGTTTTAGAGTTTGTTTTCATTTGCAACTCATCACTCATTTCACAGTCTGTGGAACTTTAATATGACAATTTCGTGTTTTCATAATATAGAATATTTTGTTTCATTGATCAACACACATTGCTTGCATTACTACAGGGGAACAAGAAGTGCAACGAAATGATCGTATGGTCAGTTGTTCAAGTGGTCTTGTAACAAGCTATTTTTCTATGCACCAGTGAGCTCTTAGTGTAAATATTTCCGAAGCTGCATGAAGACAGCGTTTTTATTTAATCCATACGTTTTTTTATAATTGGTAAGGGGACAACCATTAGGTCTCAGAGGGGGGGAGGGGGGCTTTGAATTACTTTTTCATTTAAAAAATAAATTATTTATTTTCTATTCTTTCTAGACTGCCTTGAAATAACTAATTACTGAGGGGGCGCCTTTGAAGATAATGCTGTTTGAATGGTTGAAGTCTTCATCTTGAAATTTGAAAAAATAGCTGTCCCTCCCCAAAAAAACTGCCTGTACTCTGCCTAAGCAAAACCTCTGTGAGTGATTGAATGAATGAATGATATAGTAAATAAATGAATTAATTCAATTGATCTCTCCGTCTCAACTACTGACAATGGAATGCCATAACGGGCTTTAAATCCTGTATTTTTTAACTCTGGTACATGCGAATTAGGGGAGGTGTCATGGCAATCAGGCGAAAGATGGTTGTAAGTGCTTTCCAAGATAGGTCCAGCGGTTGACCTGTTAAGATCTGGGATCAAACCTTGGACCCATAGATTGGAAGCCAATATATAACACCACCAACTCCCTACATACTGGGCAAGAGGAAGAGGTTGTTTATTTACATTTAATGAGAATATTTTTTCCATGTAAAATGAATTACTAATTGGCAATACATAATTATGGACACACTCAGTTGTTGTGTACGCAAATTTGTGTTTGGTAATTACTTATGTCAAGCATACAATGTATAGACATATTTGTTTCTGAATCAAACATCACCCTTTTCAGAAATAAAACCCCAGGTCACATGAGTGTCAAGTGTATGAAATGCGCAATCCCAACTCTCAACTCCCAACAAGCTACACAGGTTTGTTGATGACTGTTGCTTCAAAGCATAACTTAATTATTAGATTATTGTAGAAGAGGGTGTTGTTTCACAGAAACAGGAATAATCCTGAAATGTGATACTCAGAATTTGCTCAGTCAAGCATGTAAATTTGTGACATGGAAAAGCTACTTGAGCACATAACACATCAATTGTCATTTCGTTGCACTTCTGTTCCCGTGTAGTAAATTAAAGTACACTCAGTCATTGTTACGAAAGCTGCTTAAGGATTGGTTGAGCCACCAGAGGGCATTCCAGTTCTTAATTGAGTCTATATTACAGGAAAACTTATCAAAAGAGTCAGAGTCTCACTGCATAAGTAGTTCACAGTAGTGATGCACGGATAGCGAAAATAGCCGGATGCTGGATACTGGATACTACCCCATAGTAACCGAATGGTAAAAACCGGATAATATATAAACATATGAAAAAGGAAGTTTTTCATGTGGTTGATAATAAATATTTTTTCTGAGAGCTAAGAGATATCATGTCTGGCGGGAGGACGATTCCTCTGATGGAATGTTTTTTTCATTGTGTTCTGTAACTAAATTAAAAGATTGAAGATAGTTACATTGTGTTTTTGACTCTGTGTTATTGGGACATTCTTTGATTTATTATCAAAGTTTTTTAGCTTTTCACTTATTTTTCAGCATCCCAGATATCCGGTTCTGACATCCCAATTCTGCCAGATACCGGATATCCTACAAATTCCAATATCTTGCCGGATACCGGACACCTTGCCTCCCTAGTTCGCAGTGAGAAATGACCACGGGAGAATGACAGTACCCACCTGCTATATGAGATTTCAGTGCAGAATGCTTGTTTGCAGTGTCAATCTTAGCCAATCTCCCGCTCCTCTTGTTGCAGGCATGTTTGTGGTCAGCATAGGTTGCATTGGTGCCATTCAGATAATAACAGAAATCCCCAAGCACCAGGGAGTCCGAGGGACAGACGACGTAACCTTTGAAAAAAATATTTAGACAAAGTTTTAAATCATCATTCAACATGGTTGCGTCATAATTGTATCTGAGGGGGCGGGGTAGGAGGGCAGCGCCCCCCCCCCCCCCACCTGAAACTTTGAGAAAAAGCCCGATTTCAGGGAAGGAGGCAAAAAATTCGGGCAGATGATCAAATAAACTTTATTGAAAGCAGTGATTTCCTAGCAATTTCATTGGACAATGGACATGGTGTAAAATTAGGATCGTTAAATTCGGGCAAGTGATGCTCGCCCCCTATCATTTTGCAGGTGGCATTCCTATGGTCATGTTTTTTTTATCTAGGTGTTACTGAACGTCTAATCATTCACAGTAACTAACCAGTATAGTCTCTACCATGCAAAACCAGTTGAATTTTGTTGATTTCATGTTCCATTACAAAAATAATCAATATTTTCCTCAAAGCTTTAAATCTGATGGTAACATTTCGCTTTTCAATTTTTTACTTGATTGTTTTTATTTTTTACATCTTGAATGGGCCTCCCCTCCCTGTGTGGATGGGCCCGTGACAACTGCCACTCTGGCACTTAGGCCAGTCCGCCCCTGGTGTACATTGTCAATTTCATTCATTTTACTGGTATAAGATAGCAAATTTAAGATACACAGACATGAGGTATTGCATATACATGTATTTGCTGTAATACATTAAAACATGTGCACATTTGTCCTTAACTTCTTAAAACGAGAAAATATTTACATCTAAAATTATAGTGATAGCTCTTAACAGGAACATAAGGTTGTTGTATCGGCCTATCCATCATTAGTGTCGTTACCTATGGTATAGAGTTCTCCTCCGTTCAGTCTAGTTGCATCCACCAGTCCACTGATATTCCGAAAATAGCATATGTACGACTTGAAATCTTTTTTGTACACTCCAATCACACTTTCCAAGTTGCTGATCTTTCCTTTGGACAACGCAAACCTGTAGTTATCAACACTGTTCTGTGAGCAGAATATTTTGCTGGCGGCTACTGTGTCATTTCTAAGCAAGCGTAGCTTTGATAAGTAAGAAAAGTTGTCTGGATTTGTTCCACTTTTACCAAATGCATTAAATTTGACCATCACAAAAATTAAGAAACTGAACTGTTGATAAGCATCCATGGTTGTACACTGGCTGTTGAGAAAATGCACATTGATGAATCGGATATTTTATCTCATTCGCATTATTTATTAATCAGATTTCTGATTAGATCAATACGCTGGGAAAATGCTGAGTGATAAACTGACAATGATAGACCTTTTAAGAGATCGTTCAGAATTTATGACTGGGGGAATGTTTATTTATTTCATTTTACCTCGGTCCACAAATGGAAAAAAATACACGTTAAACACATTGCAAATAAGATAATACACAATAATCATATAATTTATCTAATAAGGGAACACTCAGAATGTATGACCGGGGGAGGGGGGCGGGAGTTTTTCGAAAATTTCTTGCCACTGCATCCTCCTGTCTTATCTGGCATTCCAAGTACATGTATTAAAACCGGTGAATCAGTCTCAATTCATCCATACAAACTTATTATAATTTGGCACACTGTCAGATACCTTCTTGCCTGAGTGTGCATAAATGTATAGCCATCTTTATATGTTTTACAAATTTGAGTTGATAATGAATTGTGATAAATGGCCACAAGTCACATCAGAGATAATAAAGACAGGACTTACATGTGTGTTTTTATTCAGATATAACCAAACAAATTCACAATAATATTAACAGAAGTATAGCCTTTGTTTATCAATTTAACTTTCCTCAGTTACCTTGATTTAAAATTTAGCCTCTGCACTCAAAAAGGTTTGTGTAAAAAGCAAAATGGTTAGCTGATCTATTTCCTTATTGTTTTACCTTTTTAATCAAAATTACGCCTAGAATTCATGAGGACTGACAATTTCGTTGTCTTATACCATTCGACACCTCTGTGAGCCAATCATGAGCCAGTATTTCACTGCAATAAAATCCATATTCCTTGTTGTCCAGTTATCCTCCCATGGGAGAATAATAAGTGAAGCTGTGAAAAACCCACAGCAACAAATCACAAGTTTCAGTTTTGTCTTATGGTATAAGCCGGTTATTCACCGCGGGATCGGCAATATGTGTTTATCACAGCTCGGGCTAACGCCCTCGCTGGATAAATCACATATTGCCTCTCCCTAGGTGAATAACCTATACTAATTCACATAATATTAAAAAGGTACTACGCCAGAAACTAGTTCACATGGAGTTATTAAACAGTAACTGTTATAGGGATATTAAGCAGTTTGCCTGAGCCTGAAATGATTTATAAGAGCATCAGGTTTTTTTTCCTGCTGTAAACCAACAATTTCTCGAGCATAGTTGGTTTTAACATATTTTCTGTATGGGTCAACCACAAATATGTCTATATAACTGTGAAGCCTTGTCAATATCTGCCAAATAACTTTTTTTTTAATTGAAGAATATCATAACATTGTTATTGCTTCAAAAAATATCATAATGCATGACGAATCACTAATCATGGCAGGCTGAACTCAATTTTAAGATAATCACCCGAACTGCAGTCATATTAAAAATTGATATACTGCTTAAAATTATCTGATACCATTGAAGTTGGTATTCAAAATGAAGGTCTAATTGAATTGCGCCCTATCCAACTACGCATATTTCATTGTTGTATGATGTATATTGACAAAGTTACGGGAAACCGCGGTTTTGGTTTTTAATAAAACATGAGAAAACTTCAACTACATTGTGCTCAAATTAAACGTTCTTCAATTTTCTTGAAACTTCTCAGGAATGACTCTTAGATCAAACCACAATACCAAAAAATGGTACATGTGTCTCCTCCAAAATTTTCTCATTTGTTGGGCACCAGCCACACCCTAATTATTGGTGTGCCCCTATGCTCTTAGCAAAACCATGCACTTCGTTGTCCATTACTTAAGGGAGGGCCCGGGTAGGAGGCAATCCAACTTCTTGAAATGTCAATCTATTGTTTTATAAATATTGTCATTGTAATTAATGGGAAAAATTAATTATATTTCATATAAAGAAATTAAGTATCTTTAGAAAAACCTGTATTTCACAAATTAGTATAGGTCTGAAAATTGCGGTGCAGAATATAACAAATAGCTGATATTGAGTCGACCAATATTGAGTCTTATTGGCCTAAGGAGGTAGTATTGGTCTCCTCACCATCCACTATCTATATAATATGAACCATGCACACCATTACAACCTCAGATTTAGAGTTGTGTGACTCTGGTCTATGTGGCAAAGTGGCAGCTGCTGCCACGGGCCCAACCACTCAAGAAAAAAATCAAAATGTCTATCTTTGTGACCCCTTCAGTGAAAAAACTCCAAACAAACACTCCCCCCTCCCACCTGATATTTAGCGGTCATCTCCCAATAACCATCTGTGACAACTACAGTTTTGTCTCTCAACCCACTCTAAAAAATTTCGGGACAAAATTGGTGCTCCTCATCTACAAGTCACGCTGTAGAAATGCACACACTCATGGATAGAAGAGTCCAAATTTGCCCTTGCTTTCTGCATATCAATCAAATTCTTCAAATGCTTTGCTGTAAGTGATTAAAGATACCTTTTAGTATTCTAGATCTATATTTGCCTATAAAATGCATGTTGGCAGTTAAGTCAATACTTCGACATTATAATTTGCTGCACTAAATGACATTCCAGAGAAAATCACTAAAAAGGTTAAACTACAAAAAAGTACATATATTTTGTGCTTGACTAATCCATCAATTTCACCAAATGAATTGTATGTCCCATCAAATGACCTTTGCAAGCCAACTGGTTTCGAGGATGCAAATGATATGATCACTGGCATTTTTGTGATCTAGGCAACTCGAATATAAGGAATTGCCCAGACGAGATTGACATGCACTTCATCAGAAAATTACACAGTAAAAAAATGAGAAATCTCAAGAAAATTACAACAGAATGAGAAATTCTAGATAATAAGACAACAAAAAAAGAAACTTCAAGAAAAATTTGACAACAAGAAAGTGAGAAACTTCAAGAAAATTAGACAAAATAATGAGAAACTTCAAGGAAAATTTGACAACAAAAAAGTGAGAAACTTCGAGAAACTGTAGATAATCCGTATTTCATAACTATAATTCAATTTGTGAACATTTAATATATTTAATTTAATGTTAAACTCAGAGAAGGCAGACTTGAATTTGTTAAATCCTGAAAAAAATTAATTTCATATCTACACTCGGTAACACTCCTTGGAAAAAAAAGTACCACAGTAGAATTTGACTTTCATATGCATATTTTGCGGGAGGTCAGGGGGGCTGCAGCGCCCCCTGGCATCAGGTTAAATGGCATATATCAGGGTAAATCCTGATCAATCAGGGCAGATCCATCGCCCTGGTCACATCTGTGCCATGTTAAAATTTCAGGGCAAAATAGTGACAGCCCCCCCCCCCCGCGAAACGCCTTCCCGTACGCAAGTTGACTTCATTAATTTCAATAGGCATTGATTTTTACAGGATATGCTCATCGACAAAGCATCGTTTCCTGTCAGTTAATCAACAGAAACATTACGTTGGTGTGAAAATGCTTTTCCTTTGGACATTGTGAGCAGAACATGTCCTTTAGGCCACACATAATTGATTCTTAGCTTTGCGGACCCGCCGACACAGTAGATTTCCTGCCGATGGAAAAAAAAATAGAAAAAAAAAATATTTTTTTTTGACAATATAAAAAAAAATTTTTTTTTTTTTTTCTACCGACCGACCCTAGAAAAAGTGCCTTGAAACAAATCCGAGAAGCTAAAGATCAATTATGTGTGGCCTTAGCTGCATTTTTTATACCTTGGTTTCAAGGTCTGATAAGTCAGGGTGATCCCGAACATATCTCTATGACATTTCATGTAAAAGAATAACCCTGCGTGAACATTGCTTGTATCCGAAAAAGGAATCACGTATGTTTTCTTTGCTATCTACAACTTATAACAATGTCACAGATGTTGTGTGATAGAGACATGCATTCTTGCAAGAATTCCAGGTGGCACAATTGGCCACATTGAGTTTCTGGTGCAGCGGAGCTCCACCTACTGGTTGCAGACTGTAAACTTGATAAGCAAACAGAGTGGACTGTTGCACTGTGAAAATGGCACTTCATGAATAATCATACTGATGAATTGTCATGATCATACCCAATACTTTCAATTTTATTTGATTTGAGGAGACTAATCCGGCTTTTTGGTGAAAGGCAAACAAACAGATTATGCATCTGAGCAGACTGTAAACTTGATATGCAAACAGAGTGGACTGTTGCACTGTGAAAATGGTACTTTGTGCATTTTTAGACTGATGATTTCTTATGATCATACCCAATACTTTCAATTTTATTTGATTTGAGGAGACCAATCTGGCTTTTTGGTGAAAGGCAAACAAACAGATTATGCATCTGAGCTTTACTCTAAAATCAATTTTGACAATTTGAATGACCTTCTCTTGATCATGACTCATCAAACAGCCTCTATGTTTCCCATGTTGAATTTAGAGAAGATGACACTTCATTGACTATTACGACTCCCAGACTGCCAAAATCTGTTTGAACCAAAAAGTGTTATTTTCCATTTATCAGTTTACAGGTTGTAAGAGTTCTCATAGCTTTGTCAAATCAACCTGCTGCAGCTCGCACTTGTGTCATTTTAATGTATTCCAAACTACATTGTAGTCTGGAAACTAGAGTGTTTAAAGATGCTTGGATGAGTTGGATCTACTTCTTTCTGAAATAAATGTGACCAAGGGGGCCATTTGCTAGCGACCAGCTACCATGGTCTTAAAATGTCCTCCTGCCTTTTACATGTAATACTTAAAATTTGTAAATTTCTATGATCTTAATTTTGTCACAGAATACTTAATGGAATTTTTTCTACAGGCGAATAAAAGTATCTTGAGTCTTGAGTCTTATCGGTTTGTTTTGCTAGTAGGCCTAAAATTAGTATGCCTAGTCATAAATTCTGAAATACCTCTAATCGCAAAGGCTATCCAAAGGCATACACATTGCAAAAAAATGATGTTGTTTTACAGTCATAGCATCGTCAATTCTGCATTACTGACGTTAAAATGTGTCTCTATTAAAATATATAAATGACGGTTTTGAGTTTTCGTAGATTTTACAGTGACATGACCATCAAAACAACATCCCTTTTTTTAGTGCATGAAAATTAAACTTCTGAAGAGCATGATAATTATGTGGTAATCGATTTATTTGCAATTATGGCAACATCACACAAATCAATACAATATTTTTACATTTCACTCGCATGCAATGCCCTGCTCGTATTTTTGCAATAACAATAAAAAAGAGAATTGAATTGGATATACCCTACTTAATTCATTACCTTGTTGACATCATTTATTTAATTCATTACCTTGTTGACATCATTTACTTAATTCATTACCTTGTTGACATCATTTACTTAATTCATTACCTTGTTGACATCATTTACACATGCATTCACAACTTACTAAACATACTCTTTTTTTTTACTAGCCAGCTGTGCTATGCTATGCTTTATTGAAGTAAAGCAGCTTATCTGGTCTAAATTAAGGCCCTATCTCATCTTGACGATTAAGCCAAAAAACACATTGCAAGTTTTAAAAATTTGGGCAGTTAAAAATATGATAAGTTATTTTTTGTAACACTTGGAATACACATTGACTATAATCTGTCCATAAGATCCTGTCATTAACTATAGCCGGTGCCCAGTGGCGTAGCTAGGAATCCAGGAGTGGGGGGGCCAAGGGGGGGCCAGGGTCTGAATTAGGGGGGCCAACCTTTCGCGGCATTTTTGCGACATTTTTGCGGCATTCATGGATAAAAATTGACACGGCGTTACAAGCCTTCATTGCGAATGAACTAGCAGTGTTGACCGTCTTATTTTTTGTGACTGATAAACAAAATGACCATGCATCTCATACTTACACTAAAATCAGTTTTGACCTATCAAAAAATAATGACACAGATTCTATGGTTCCGATATTAAAAGTATGACAATGACACCTCATCAATTATCATGATTCACAAAGAGTATCTTTTGCAGTGAAATGGTCCTCTTGTTTTCTTTTTCATAACTGTCTGTATAAGTTTTGAGAATATTCCTGCTGAGAATGTCATCTTTTTTATATTTTAGGACTAAATCGAAAATTTATGAAAGTCCTTTTGATAGAAATCTACCCAGCTCCTCAAATAGGGAAAAAGTAGTAGCAATTTGTGGAAATGACAGAAATACCAACAATTTAGGGAAATTCCATGCACATATATGAAAAATTTAGCAGTTTGTACAAACCACTCTGGTAAATCAGATCTGTTTATTAGAAAACTCTCAAAAGAGCACTATTCTTTGACTGAGCAATGGCGACGAAAAGATTTCCTCAAAGCCGCCTGATTTTACATCTTGCATGGAATCTCTAGATACATAGACATACTGGAAGGGGAAGTAGTCAACCCCCTCCCCAAAAGTTTGGGAAACACTAAGATTTGGGTAAAAAGGCAAAACAATTCTGGCAGATAATTAAAAAAACATAATTAAGAATCAATAGTTTTGAAGAGATTTCTTTTGGAATATTACCGAATCTAGATTCTGATATTCAGGCAAATGTCGCTCACCCCCTAAAAGGTTGCCTGCGGTACACTTATTGCTAGATATGTTCAAAGAAGGATATCAGCCTCAGAACTTTTAAAAGGAAAACTGTCATTCCAGAGAAAATTTGGTATAAGTGAGCGCCAGCGAAAGCCACAACTTAAGACTGTTGCTGCTCCAATAATTTTTTCAAAATTTTCAAATCTCAAATGGGGGGGCCGGTGGGGGGGCCAATTGTACATTTGGGGGGCCCTGGCCCCCCCAGGCCCCCCATAGCTCCGCCACTGCCGGTGCCTAACAGTTTAAAAATCTTTAGTCAGCAGCGTCACAATAGCAGAGCGACACAGGGTGGTATGGTCCAAGATGCCCCCGAATGAACTTTATGATTTAGGCTAAATTATACAATTATAGTATATCTATTATACACCTCTCCAGAAAATGATGTGCCCCACACTTGTGACACCTCAGTTATGCCACTTTCGTTTGTGTGTGTTTGTATAAGTTTTAAAAATATTGTAAGTCAAACACACATTAAAAAATGATGATGATCTCTCTGACATTTCCGCAGTCATTCAGTATTGCAATTCTATCTTTCCAGCACGCCTCCTGGCACGTCATCTGCAAACGTAACTTTAGCCGGTCGCTCGGGGTTCTCCGGGTGTTTTGCTGGGTCATAGACACTCGCGAGAAGGTACTCCTTGGCTTTGTCCATTGAAGCATTGGATGCGAACACATTGTCGTATAAGAGGGCCGCCATTACACCTCCAATTGCAGGGCCACACCAGTACACCTGCAAACAAAAATAGAATGCAATAGTTAAAATTTGGACTAAATTGGTTTTTTGAAATACCAATTTTTTTTAAATTACCAATTTTTTTTTTCAAGTCACCATGGTGGTTTTTGCATAGGCTTATTAGTTTAGCTTTACCAAAAAAACTCTAAACCTTGGGTTGTCACAGTGACTAGTTCATGACTACTTTGCTACAGCTCTCCCAATGACCAGTGGTGAAATCATAATTATTATGTTACTTTTTCAGTCCTCATGCTATTTTTAGCCATGATTATGCTCTGGTACCTGGAAGAATTCTTTCCCTCTTAAAAATTTGGAATAGCAAGGGCTGTCGCACGAGCCGAGAGCTCCCCCGACGAAAATATTCCATTTCCATCACTGATCCAAAAGGTAGTCAATTTGATCACCATGTGGTTGCCTTGATCACCTATTGTTCAGAATGAACCTTCAGCGTTATCATATGACAATGCATCTTCATGTGTCAAAATCAAGTTATTAGAATTGTAATAAAAAAAATTTGAACATCAAAACTTGCTCTAGCTATTTCTTCCAGTCAAAAACAAGTGTAATGTTTTTTTCGGCATATTTATATGTAGGCCTACATACAATATGGTGGAATTGTTCTTGTTAACATAATTAACATACTACATCTCGCGTACTCAATCGCATAATTATTGATTCATCAAGGTGGAAAATAAATGTGTGTGAAGTTATAAAAAGTAAAAATGTTGCAAATCAATAATACCAGTCAACATGTTGCATTATGAATCATGAATGTTAAAGCATAATAATGAACCAAATTGCTCTAATCCCATGCATCAGTATGGAGGGATAATAATATTCAACGGCAGAAATATAACTCAAACTTCAATATTGTTAATGTAAATAAGAGAGTTTGGGTTCGCCAGGATAATTTGGAAAAAGATGGGAAGGTGTCATATACGTGACACTACTGAAATTAACGTGCGGGTTGGTGAGCAACCGTAATGTGGTTATACGTCTTCAGTGACGTAACTGGGGGGTCTCGAGAGGGGGGCACCTGGGGGCACCTGGGGGCATGCGATCCTCGGGGGGGCACGCGATCCTCGAGGGGGCACGCGATCCTCGAGGGGGGGCACCCTCCATACTAACTGTATATCTTAGCCAGAGTTGGAAAGTTCATATGGGGGCACCTTGGGGGCACAGGTAAAATATGGGAGAGCATGTACCCCCCCAGTGCCCCCCTATAAGGACGCCACTGTGCGTCTTGTATTTTAGCTCTGACACTTAATGGGATAGGCTATATAGAATGAAAATGAATAAAAGTGTCACCATACCCAGTGTTCTTTCCAGGTTTGAGTGGCAAGGGCCACCCCGAAGCTTCTTGCTGGATTCAGGGATGCCCCAGTGTACCTCAGCTGGAAAAAAATATATATTGCAGTCAAATTATGCTCACTGGAGTGATACAGTGCTGACCTAGATCTTAGTTTTTATTCTATTGCAATAAAAAAATAAACAATACGCAAATAACTGATTGCCACGCAAGTCCGGAGGTTCTAGATGGGTTTTGAGATTTAGTAGCACTATGGTCCTGAGTTGGACAGCCAGAACTTTAAGTTATGAAGTTTGCTTAGTTCATGGTGGAAATACAGTATCAAAAATGCTTACAATTTGATTTGCAAAAAGAGTGGGCTGTTGCATTGTGAAAATGGTACTGTGTGACTCATGATAGCTGATGAAGTGTAATCTTCTCTACATTCAACACAAGAAACATGGAGGCTGTTTGATTAGTCAAGAGAAGGCCATTTGATTTGTCATAACTGATCTTAGAATAAAAATCAGATGCATAATCCTTTCGTTTGCCTGGCACCAACATAAGGCTCCTTAAATCAAATTACAGTCCTTGTCATACTTACGTGGAATCTCAAGTTTTTTTTCTATGCTGTTGAACTGTGATGTCAGAGATGACTCTATTTCGCATTGCAATATATGTAAATTAACTACAACCTGTGATGTCATTTCAAACTGGGTCAGATTCCCCAGCTTCTAGCCAATGTTGATCCTCCTGAACTGAGCGTCACAGTTTCAAAACAGTGTCAGAGTAGGAGTTTTATCAGGGATAGCCCCTACAACTACGTCATCACAGCTTGATAGCCAATGGGCTGACCGTAAACTACGTCATCACAGTTCAAACATTGATATATTGAAGGAAGCATTACATTTTTGATCCCAATGATTTATCACAGCAATCACCAGTCTAATCCTACCAAATGGCAGCTTTGCGAGCATTCACATTAGACAACTGTTATAATTCCCACAGAGTTGTTTGATAAATCTACAAACTTGCTAACTTACAACTTTAAACTTGATGGAAGTTGGTATAAACAGAAGGCTTTGACAATTTGCTTGTAAAAACATGGCTCGTGTTATGTCTATCTGTTCTGGCAACCCATTGGCTGAGAGGCTGTGATGTTGAACTTGCATGGGTTTTTCCCAGGCCCAATTTTCACTCTGACACTGTGTTGAAACTGGGTCATTCTTCGCTAAGTGGTCAAAATGGCGTTACCGAAGTTAATAGTAACCTAGTTCTTTTAATATTAATGATATTTATGTTGCTTCTTCAACATATCACTTCTACAATGCTTGTTGTTAAAACACATCATTTTAACATGGGTTCATGCTCATACTTTACCAGAAAAAAAATCAGTAGCCTTATGGCCCTCCCAGTTTTCGACCGTTACTGGTTGGAGTCTCCGGCAATTATTCATTCTAATACTGTGATTTTATGGAAATCCTATATAAATTTGCTCAAAATAATGAATTACTATGTTGTAATTTATCATAAAGTGAAATTATGTACTGTAACTCTCATTCCCTTATGCTTCATGATGACTTTTGTATGCGTTACCAATATTGATGTCAGTGGTGTTACTTCTTTGAAAATCGCTTGTGACATACTAACAGCTCCCTGTTTTCTTGGAATAAACATCACCAGAGGGCCAGAAAGCATGTCTGCTAAGCTGTAGAGGCAAAGGTAAGCATATTTTTTCATATTTCTATGCTTTTTCATGGTTTATAGTCAATGAATAGTGGAGGTATCATTTAGGGGAGTCAGTGGTGTTTGCGTTACTATTACAAATTACTCTTTTACATCTTGAAATCCTATGATGGAATGGAATCTTTGAAAGGATTTTTTCAAGAATGTTGAAAAAAAATGCAAATGGAAAGCAAATTAAGGGAGCATTTCATAGTTGAAGGCTTTTTTGTCAGTGGTGTTAGTGTCAGTGGTGTTACTAAATACAAGGTACACCACTGACAATTTGGTAACACCACTGACAAATCTTGATATTTTTCCTCATTTGCTGAATGTATTTATGCTCAATAAATTTTCCTTTGATTTTCAGAAAGCTTCCAAGAAAATTCTGAAAGTCACTAATTGTACAGAGAATGCTGCCAATGATGTTATACCGATATTGTTTACAGATATATGTCAAAATTAAAGAAAGGAGAAATCCCTGATATAAATGAAGACATGTTTCTCCACTTGGCCACATACAGTGCTCGTGTCAGGCCGCCCCTGACAGTAACTTATAAATGCATCATAGATTATTTGTTTGTTTTTTATTTTTGTGTTCTGTTAGTGATTTAAGTTTTTTTTAGATTTCTGGGCTAGCCAATGCCACAGGTAACTACATTTTTGTATCTGATTAAACATATGTCAATGTCAAAAAATAGTTTTTTTTGCATGGAAAATGTGATGTCAATTATATACAAAAATGTATATATTTATATTATGTATATATATATATATATATATATTGTGTGTGTCATTTAAGTATTCAACAATTATTTTCAATAAAGAACATCAACCTTGGCCTTGAATTTGCCACTGCATGAGCGCCACACTGTAGTAACAGGTACTAGGTAAGTATTAAACATTTTGGATTAGGGTTAAATGCTTGTTGTGCCTACCTATTGGGTGGATAGTTAGCTATGGATCTGTTATTTTATAGAACTAATCATCAAAACCTGAGCAAATGGTCAGTGGTGTTACTGCTTTGTCAGTGTGTTAATGTGATGTCAGTGGTGTTACTGGACACAAAAACGTCCATTCCACATGAACTAGCAGGTACCAGTGGTAATCTTCTGCATAGTATTTAAGAATAATAAATGCCCAAGCTTTTCTAATAGTATTTTTGACCCTAAAACAAAAATGACAAAAGGTATGCTAATTGTTTCATTGATTATGACAAGCTTTTTTGCATGCAGCTGCATAATGATTCCAAATATACAACTAAATATTTGGAATTCTTTACAATTCTTGTTTGGATTTGATGAGGTAACACGGAATGCACATGAAACACTGTTTTACATTGCAATATCTATCATCAAATCACTTGTACTCATTCAAGTCTGTGAGTAACACCACTGACGGCATTATGTTGACATCATTCAAGTTTCTAGGGCAGTGGAAGACTAAAATCATCAATTAAGCTTGGATTTTTGTGGATTTCTATTCTTTATAATATTCTTCATCAGTCAACTTAAGTGGTTTGGTTGCCATGAGTACTTGCAAATTGAAAATTTTCCCAAGCCATTTTGACCACTTAGCGAAGAATGACCCAACTGTGATGCTCAGTTTGATGGATTCGCATTGGTTAGAAGCTGGGGAATCTGACCCAGTTTGAAATGACATCACAGCTTGTAGTTAATTTACATATATTGCAATGCTAGAATAGAGTCATCTCTGACATCACAGTTCAACAGCATAGAAAAAAAACTTGAGATTCCACGTAAATATGACAAGGACTATAACATTGACATCATATGCTTCTTCTATTAAACGTTTTAACTTATAACATTGAAAAATAAAGAATGATATGATGTCTAAACCTAATTAAGAGAAACACTCACTGCAAACAGATGGCACACAACGACAGCCAAGCCAATTGCCAGTGGACCTGATCCATGGAGGTCTTTCCGTTTCTCATCGGTCGTTGCAAAGACGGTAAAAACGAAGACGAATGTGATGAGTAGCTCAACGCCCAGGGCTGTGCCAACACTGATGTCCTTGTGTGGCAGGGTTACGCCCAGGGTTCCACGATACTCCTTGGGTGTGATGCCCAGAAGGATGCCAGCGCCCACGGACGCCCCAAGGACCTGAGCGATGACGAACAGAACGGCCCTCACAAGACTGATACGTCTTGTGACCAGGAATCCTGCAGTCACTGAAGGGTTGACGTGTCCTCCTGATAGATGCCCTACAGACCAAACGACAGTGGCGACAGCCAAGCCAAATGCAAGAGCCACATGGAGGTCTGAGGGAGGTGTATCTGAATCAACGTCCCACTCCATGCATGATCCCGCCCCCAACAGAACCAAGAAAGTAGTTCCGAGCAGTTCGGCAATCACCGCCCTCCAAAATAATGGGCTCTTCAAGTCATCCAGACTAGTTCCCATGCGATCACGGGCATTCTGAGCAAAATTTCCTCGCTTCGGCATTTTATGTATGGTATTATACTAACAGGAATATGACTATTTCTCCTTGGTTAAAGGACAGAGGAGATTGCAGTAAGTAAAGTGATTTTTAAGTTAAAGCGAGCATACAAACTCTTTACAAAATGAATATTCACCCATGCTTCAAAATAATTCACCAATAAATATCCAGGCCTGTTTATATGATGGTCTCATCATCCTGTCATTTATAATTGGAATAATATATCAAAGACTAATGAAAGCTAAATATATATGTAACAATTATCCTAGGAATATATCAAAGCCTTGATTATTATTTCACACTTGCTTTGAGAATATTTACTCTCCTGTGTCTAGTAATTGTGTATTGAGAAATTGATATAATTGCAATTTCAAGCTAATTAATTAATCCCATTGATTATCCAAAGTCCTTGAGGAAAATATTCCTTAAGCAATGCATAAAGTGTCAAGAATATCAAATGCTGTTTTGTTGACTTTGTTTGTAGTGTCCTGTGTAACAATATTAACAGCCCAAAGTGAGCATGAGCATCAATTGGTGATATTGATGGAACGCTCTCACAGCTGTTGACTCAATTGTCAATGCTTTAGAGCAACAGGTGCAGATAGATGTACAGTACACATTTTAAAAAGAGGTATCATTTTCACTTCCCAATATCTGCCAAAGGTTGGTCATGTAATACCTAGTAGCTATCAAAAGAGCATTGCTAATATTCACTTTTATCTCTAAGTATAGATGGCGCTGCAGGTATATTAATTCAAATTCAAATTTTAATTCAATTATTTATACAGCACAATCTACAATGAAAATATCTTCAGGAAATGACAAAAACAGTTTTGACCAAATTTCTAATGCCCTTGGTCCTGAAGCTGTATATCAGTCATATTTTACACTAATAACAACCTGGAAGGGCTTTTGAATATATGAATATTACATAAAATTAAAAGAAGCAAAAGAAAAAAACAAGACAAACCAGAGTCAGGTGTAAGGAGGTGTGCGACTTAGGACTTGGTCCAAAGTTATTAAATTTCGAATTGTAAGTGGTTTTCTGTAGCTGAAAGCAATTTAATTTTTATATAATAAATCAATTTTTGATGAAACACGTGCTTTTTCCAAGCCAATGTTTTGATGAAGCAGAAAACACTCAAGTGGCTCCACTGCGGTAACCCATGAGTTTGGTTTCCCATTTTTGAATTTACCTACTATAGGATTATTTTCGATTAAGTATACTCTTAAAACATATTGCCCTAGATTACCTGTAATATCAATATTTTCAGAATAGTTGATTAATTTTTTTTTCCGTCAGCGACCAAAACTCTAATTTAGTGTATCAAAAAAAAAATTGACTTATGCTCGTTAGGGTGGGACTGGCGCCCCAATGTTTGCGGATCAAACCTGACTTTTTTTGCAAGTGAGGTTGGCATATGAGAGCATGTGTGTAAAATTTCAGCTCATTCTATTTATATTTAAAGGTAGCACATTTCACTTGAAGTTTATAATGTAAATCCCCATTGGCGAGACCTGAAAAAACCTGCAAAAAAGCATTATTTTGCAAAAATGGGGGAGGGTTTTGGGACGGCAGTTCATAAACGCCATAATTTTGCATTTTCCACTCTTGATCTCTGCACAATGTAATGTCCAATATCAGTTGAATATGACGAAAATGACTCAAAAACGCCTAAATTTCGAGATTTTAGCTCCTCATAGTGGCCAAACAATATATGTTATAGCAAAATGGACGCCTGTTCTGAAGTTTTTTTGGAAATTTCTGTCAAAAATATATACCCCCTTTGTTTTCATCTTAATTTTTAGTACCTCTCATGCAATCCATGCGGATTTTTAATATGTCCCCTTTTCTCTTATTAAAATTTCATACCCCTTTAAGCATGTTGTGAGTAATAAGTACCCCCCTTGAAACGTGTGAAAAATTAGTGTTCCGTCGAGCAAAACTCCCATTCCCCCCAAGTCATAAGTTCTATTTAGCCTGCAAGGCACATATTCTAGACAAAAGGCTAAAATTAGTTTTGCCTCCCTTGAAGCTTCACTGTAAAATTAGAATTTTGAGTTAGCTTAAATGATTGAGTGAGATGGTTGCACAATTCCTTTGAGCTATCGTAGCTTGTCGTTTGAAATTATAACAACAGAGAGATTATCATAACTCACAACATCAAGCTATGTTAGCTCAAAAAAATTGTACAACCATCTCACTAAATCATTTGAGCTGACTCAAAATTTCAAATTTTTCAGTGTTGTAGCACCCACTCAGATAAAACTCCCATCTTCCGCTCAACCCAGTCATAAATTCTGAATAGTCCCTAAATGATGTCATAGACAATGCTTTTGGTCAAGGCATGATAATTTTAGATGTGAAGCCATTTAGAGTCAGAGTGAAACTGATTTAACATCCATTGAAACAATTAACTGTTGTACACAGGAGCGTGAAATACAACAGTTCATGAAGAAATGAAAGAGTTCATGCGGATTGCGGTTTGATGTACAAGCAACTGCCACAATACCAAGTTGGCCTTTGCAGTATACTATTGGTCAAAATTATGACATCATTTTTCCAGCAAACATCACTTACTTGAAGCTAGCTGAAAAAAGTGACAAGCAAAGGGCAACTTCACCAATCACCTGGCTGGATTTTCTGATGTCAGACAAGAATTTTTGCTAAATATTTTGTTTTTTGCAGAAAGTCTACAAATACAGTACAACTCAAAATAAAGAAAAAAAAATTCCTGCCAGAAGTCCTCGGTTTACCTATTTTTGCCTTCTTTCTCCTCTCCACCCAAATCTCCTTACAAATACCTTTGACTCCTCACAGTAACCTTATTCCATATTTTGAACTCTATTAAGACATCAAGCAATGTGATTGCAATTAGCAAGAGGTACAATATCAAAGAACTAGAACACAATGGGAGTGATGGAGTTTGAATTGGTGCTGGTTTAATGTTAATTTAATGCAATTTTAAAAGGTAGTTTAAAGTAGGTAAAGGTAAGAAGTGATTTGGAAGTAATCCAGGGGTAGGAAAAGGGTAAAAGTAGTGGCCGAATCTTCCTTCCTGCTAGGGTAGTCGTGCTTTATTTTGGGTTGTACTTTATGAAATCATCTGTAACATAAACAGAATGTAAAGTTTTCAGAAAAAACCAAACGTAACATAGTTTGGCAGTTTTAGGGTGATTTGAAACATAATTAATAAAAATTATATCCACAATGATGACGTTCAGGTTAAAATCTACAACAAGTTAGAAGTTATTCACATCAACAGATTCATTGCTGGAAACAGACGCATGTTGTTTGTTTGCTTGTTTTATTGCTTTCACAATTGTTTTGCTTTAAAGATACAGATAGCCTACAGATACAGATTAATCAATTTGCTGTTGAGGTGAAATTTGGATGCATGCAGTGTGTCAACAAAGTGTCATTTGTACAAAGAAAGTAATGAATGAATATTTATTTTCAATTACGCAGGTACAATAATGACAATAAAGATACAAACACGACATAAGCAAATATAAGTTGATGGAAAAACACCCGAGTAAATAATTACTATACCCAAAAGGGGGATGAGCTTCCGGTAAAGTTGCATATAAATTTTACATAAAATATTTTATTTTTCAGCATGACAATCTGACTGCAAAAATACATATACATGGTAAAAATACACAATATTATGCAGGGTGCAAGAAAAAACCTTGCACTATGCCTGGACATTAGCCCCCATTAGCAGCCGGGGGGGGGTGGAGTTTTTTTTTTAAATGGAGGATTTGTTGCTCAGTTTTGGTGAAATAACTAAATATTTTTTGGCAGTCTTGAAATAAATAAATTTCCTCCGAGGAAAACTCCAAACCCCCCTGGAAATTAAATGGTCGCCCTGTTATGAGCCGCCATGACTTTTTTAATCTGGCTTGCAGCCATGCAGACAAAGAAATTCTGATTTCTTTGTATCTGCAAATTTCTGAACAGGGTGTATCTAAAGGTTATACAATGACTTGGGTCAGTATATCCCTGCTATACTCCCCCAAGACCCAGTATATCCCAAGACCCGAAGAAATGGTAATATATATAGCAAATAAAGCAAAATTCACAAGCATTGAAAATATTTATCATTCAACACTGAATTTACAATCATCAGCAATATATTGCAAAGAAATACATTTACATTAAAAAAGGATTTACAATATATACACTGTATAGCTGAAAACACCAAATTCAGCACCATTGTAATTAAATGTCAATGCAGGGGCGGACTGGCGGTATTCTGGGCCACGTGGCAAAATAAGTCAATGGGCCCTTCCGTCATTACCATTGTCAATATTTAAGAATAGAAAAGCAAAATACCACTGTTCTAATTTGGAAAATTGTTAATATTAGGTTGGGGCCCCACATGAAAAGGTGCGTCCTTTACAGTAAGTGTGGTTTCAACGCACAATCATGAACCTGATAGCAAAATTTCGCT
This sequence comes from Platynereis dumerilii, assembly GCA_026936325.1. Classification (NCBI taxonomy): domain Eukaryota; kingdom Metazoa; phylum Annelida; class Polychaeta; order Phyllodocida; family Nereididae; genus Platynereis; species Platynereis dumerilii. The sequence continues at coordinate 54,062,078 of JAPTHN010000009.1, read as the reverse complement.
GTTTTCTTTTAATTTTTATTTTTTGGCATCATGCATGGGCCCCTGAGTGGATGGGCCCGTGGCAGCTGACACTTTGCCACATTTGTCATAGATTAATTTAGTGTGGAACTTCCATCTATGGCCACTGTAAGCTGGCGTCCACTGGGTGCATGGTAGCCAATTGCTTGACCTGCAGCTTCTGAGTGCCGTACGGCACGAAGAATCTGCCAGAATTCAAATGCAGCAAGCAACGTTATGAGACAGCAACTGCCCAGGTGGATTAGCAAGCATTCTCTGCTGGCATTCGAAACAGATACTTAAAGATTGTTTATATAACATTGTGTGTTTGGTTTAGGGTGTCAGCAACATTAGTGTCAAAAATACATAATGCAGATTTACTTAAAGCTGTTAATGCTAAAGTGCTTGTTTGATTTTAAGCTGTCAGTAATAAAGCGATAAAAACAAAGTATTTGGTTTACTCATGCAAAGAATTTGGTCATTGTAAACCATCAGTTTCCTCCAGCTAAAGCTGTTCGGTAAAGAGGGATTGTGTCTGCAATGCAACAAAAATTGACACTGCCAGACATTGGTTGTCATTGCTCTTTAAAGAAGCATTGGCCATTATAAGGCAAATCCCCATCCTCAACCATGGCCTTAAAGCCTCAAAAGAGTTTGTTTCCCAATTCAAACCTCATCGTCTACGTTTCCACTATTTTCATGTTGTCACTTGTTGCTTCTCTTGTAACTCTCAATTTTCTATAACATGTCATTTTGCATCTGAGGATGGCAGAATGATATTAGGCCGAAATAAAGTATAGATCATGAATTTGTTCTGATTGGCCTTTTTGATTTATTATATCAAATTGGATAGCACACTTTATGGATTTTGAAAATTAATATGCCTAGTAAAAAATCAGTCTGACAAACTCACAATAGGTCTGTCTCCATTAGTAGTTCTGAATTTATGTACAGTTGGTGTCTCCAAGCAATAGCAGCCCTGCTGGAATCCCCTTTTCCTTTCAACAGGGGGATTGGTGTTGTTGACCAAACCAAGGAGTCTAAATCACTGAGTGTGTTCGTTGAATGTTTGATTGTTTGTTTCAACTACACTGTATTGATAATGTTCTCAAAACAGAAAGGTGTGTTGTTATCATACAGATTGGGGGATTGTAACATGTCAACAACCAGATTATTATTAACTGTTAGTCACAAGATTTCACTTAATTTGCAAACAAACCAGAAAATATGTCTTTTGGTGGGCTTCCCCAAAGACGAAACAAAAATAGCCCTACCCGCTTATCGTATTACCACCTACTGATAATACCTGTCGAAGCCCCTATATGGAGACATACCTATTGAATCGATTGGTCAGTGACTACTGAATTGTGACTGACTTGTCTCAGGCCAACTTCAACTATATCTGGCTGACAGGAGGGTGTATTTTGTTGTAGCTGATTAAAACTGAGCTTTGACTTTATCATTAGTTTCAGTTCTTTCCTGAATGTTGAGCCGCTGATGAAGTACATGTAAAACATTGCAGCATTGTTCAGGTTACGGAAGAAAATGCCGATTCTCGCAAATAAGAGGGAATTAATGAACGAAGGCGAACTGTGAGACACATTGGTAAAGAAATTCATGAGGTGAAAAAGACACCATGGGAAAGTCAGAACTAAAAATGCCACAGAATTTCCAATTAGCAAGGAATTGATGTTCGCATTTTGGATTGGAGTGGTGTTGTGGCTCTGAGTGAGTTGTTGTCTATTTTTGTATTCTGTGTAAGTCACTTTTATGATTACTACACTAGTGATACTTATTATAATGAAAGGTGCCAACGAATATAATGCCATGTCCAACCAAGGCAGCACAGTGTAAGTAAATAAATAGTACTTGAAGTTCAAGCGCGTGCAAGCCTCTGACTTTTCACCTAGTATCGGATCGAAGTAAGATCTTAATCTGGACATGTGTAGTACTGGACAATAACAAGCGGCAGTCACAAAGAAAACAAATGCAAGAGTGATTTTGACTCTTTTGAAACTGAACATTTCTTTGTAGAACAAAGGTTTGTACACAGCTACAGTCCTGCCGATTGCCAAGACCACGAGGGTCCAGCTGGACATTGTCAGCATACATAAGTCAACAAATCTATACACCCTGCATGTATTGACATCTGTAGTCTTCAAATTGATATCCCATATCAACAATATATCAAATACCAGAAGTTGAATATTAATGAAATTCACAACGCACAAGCATTTCAAAATGAATGTTGACACAGAATTACGATAAACCGGCCGACGAAGCACCAAAAATGCTAAAATATTGCCAATTGTTCCTAGAATCCATATTATCAATGGAGAATAGACTTGAATATATTTGACAACCTGGACTTTTAACAATTTACTAAGCAATAATACTGTCCTGAAGGAGTTTCTTGATTCATCTTCGGCTTGCATCGTTGTGCTGCTTATTGTTTCATTCGATAATGTTGTCATATCTTCAGTTACCTCTTCCATGGCTACTTGAGACTTCTCAGTGCTCCCTACCTAAAAGAAAAAAAACAAAAATAAAACACAAATTACAAAACCACAACATCTTTGCCCAAATTAAGAACACACTTCTTTGTGCAAACAGAACTACGATGGCAATAAACATGTCGATCTGGTTAGGCATATGTATAGATCTGTCTACAAGTTGACTGCTGTTTCATTTCCAGTGTCTTTTCTAGCCTTGGCAGAACATAATTATGCTGCCATGTGTTGCCACCTAGTGGCTAGTGTGCAATTTCAAGAGCTCCAGTGAGTAGTCCACAGGAACTGAGTGTGAGGAACTCATAAAACATTTGTCCGGAAGAAGCCTTACACTGATAACTTAAAATAAATGTAATTGTAATGTGACCAATGTATGCAAATGTTATCACTAAATTGACTAACTTAATATAACATGACTAATAAAATTATCAAATTGAGGAACTGATAACGAAGTTGAACTGTTCAACTTCGTTATCAGTTCCTCAATTTGAACAGCCAAAGAAAATTTTGAAGTTTGATGAGGCATTATTGTGAAACTAGATATAGTAAATTGAGTAATTATTTTTTTTGTATGTTAGGCCACACATAATTGATCTTTAGCTTCTCAGATCCTCTTAAGGCACTTTTTCTAGGGTCGGTTGGTAGGACAAAAAAAAAAGGTTAAAAAAAATTTTTTTTTTTCAATCGGCAGAAAATCTATTGTGCATGTCGGTGGGTCCGCGAAGCTAAGAATCAATTATGTGTGGCCTTATTAAACCATCCAAAACACAGAATGATCATGCCTTATTGCCACTTTCATGTTCCAGTGACTTTTCAATGGGAGATTAGGTCTAAGGGTATATTCAATGAAGTCCTTAAGTGTGATTGACCCATATTTAATGAAATTATCTTGCGATTCTCTAAAGTCTCAGGAATAAAAAGACACTCAAATCAAGGAAAGATCACATCTTACAGCTTACAGCAGCAGGTCACTGCAGTTTGGATGCTGTGCTTGCATGCATAAGTGGGCACTGCAAGGCACTTTAGCTGCTCCCAAGTAATAATTTCAACTTGGAAGGACATATGGAGACCCAAGGAAGTGTCACTGATCATCCAATGCCAGGAAGACCCAAGTTTACGACCCCCAACAAAGATGGGAGGATTATTCCGCAGCACCAGCATCTGCAATTGCATCTGTCATTGAAGGCCTCTCCTTAGTCTCCTACCATTGAATCAGTGCTTACACTCTGAGAAGGAGTCTGATAAATCCAGGTTAAGCAAGCGCTATATGTCCAATTAGAAGTCCCATGCGAAAACAATGTCTGGGGCTTTTTTGAATGGTCATCATTGATGAATCCAGTGTTTTATCCTGCAGTGGTTGCCCCACTCCCCGACCTTAACCCAATCAAGCATCCTTTGGATGACCTGGGCCAAAGCATTGCTGAGAGGAGGCCAACCATAACATAGGCACCACTCCAACCTTGCAGGAGGAGCGAAATGCTATGCCCTAGAACGGCATCTGTAGGTTGCTGCGGAGCATGTGCAGGCTCTGAGGGGTCACACACATTAGTGACATTATTGAGGAATGCACTCCTGTGATTTGAACCTTTCTCTCTGATATTGCCCATTCTTGTTGTTCGTTTTCTCTTCTTTTTTGTGACTTTCAGTTCTGCACCTAGTCATCAGATTTTGATTGTTGTTGCATCAATAAATATTTATTTATTTATTTTTCTTCTGGTCTGGGAGGCCCCAATACTCCATGAAAGATTTGATAACTTTCTTTTGCTGTTCAGTTTAAGTTTTCAAAGGAGTGTAGTAAGATGGCTAAGTTAATTATTAGTAAAGTTCTACCTCTTGGCTTACTAAACAACACCTTACTTAATTAATCATTTTGATTTTTTGCCCCTGAGCAATGTTAATATTATGTTATCGTAATTAGCGCTATATGAATTACTTATTACTTATTTATTTACTTAATTAGCATTTTAGTCAAAACGATTTCCAGTGTAACTAAGTGATGTCTTGACATGGTTTAACTTTTTTATTATTTTTAGAAGTTTATCATATAAATATATTCCAAAATCAAATTCAGTAATTATGGAAGGCTGGACTAGTTACAAAAAGAAGAGGTTTTGAAATATTCAACCACTAACCTAAAAGTTGTTGGATCTGCTGTTCTTGCACCAGTGTTTCTGTTGTTTAGAGTGGGTTTCTCGTGTTTAATCTTTGTTGATTTCCTTTGTTTCCTGTTGTTTCAGGTTTCTTTTCTGATAGTTCCTTTTGTTTGCCTGTTTCCTTCTGATTTGTGTTGCTTTACTGTGATTTTGAGTATTTTCTGTTCTCCCTGTTTCTGTTGTCTCCATAAGTCTTTCTGTTTTTTGTATTTTCTGTAGTTTGCACTTGTTTCCTTTTGTGTTCTGTTATTTCCTCTTGATTTTGGTTGCGTTCTCCTGGTTTGTGTGACTGTTTGCCACGGTTGTCGTATATGTTGTGCTGTTTGACGCGTTGATGCAACACTTCCAGAAGCCAGCATCAAACAAATGAGGCAATATGTTAAGCAGCCTTTTATACATACTCAGAACATGACCCGAGCTTTGTTCACAAAGCCTCTTACAAAGTTATCAGGAAGATGACTTATAGCGATAAATGGAAGGAGAGGTCTGGAATCATCAGATTAATACAAAAATAATTAAGAAGAACATATTAATAAAGGGAGAAGCTTAGAAACGTCAGATTAATATAAAAATAATTAAAAGAAAACCCAGTAGTCACCAGATTAACTCTCCTGTTGCACTGCAAGTCGTGCCACCTGGTTTTTTGTCCATTGACCTTATTGTTGTCTCATGACGCTGCGGCTACTGCAGGCAACGTTATGGTTTCATCAAGGATAATTTGCATGGTGATACAGTACAGTGATATATATCGAACAAATTCTGAAGAAAAAGTGGCGACAACAGTGACAACAGTGACAACAGTGACAACAGTGACAACAGTGACAACAGTGACAACAGTGACAACAGTGACAACAGTGATGACAGTGACAACAGTTACAACAGTGACAACAGTGACAACAGTGACAGCAGTACTAACAGTAACAACAGTAACAACAGTAACAACAGTAACAACAGTAACAACAGTGACAACAGTGACAACAGTGACAACAGTGACAACAGTGACAACAGTTACAACAGTGACAACAGTAACAACAGTGACAACAGCAACCACAGTGTAAACAGTGACAATAGTTACAACAGTGCCAACGGTGACAACATGAAAATAGTAACAACAGCGATGACAGTGACAACAGTTACAACAGTGACAACAGTGACAACAGTAACAACAGTACTTACAGTAACAACAGTAACAACAGTAACAACAGTAACAACAGTGACAACAGTGACAACAGTGACAACAGTGACAACAGTGACAACAGTGACAACAGTTACAACTGTCACAACAGTAACAACAGTGACAACAGCAACCACAGTGTAAACAGTGACAACAGTTACAACAGTGCTAACGGTGACAACATGAAAATAGTAACAGTAACAACAGTGATGACAGTGACAACAGTGACAACAGTGACAAAATCTTTTTTCCCAATTATTTTCCCTAAATTTTGCTACAGTCCCTTGATTGCATATTCATGGACGTACAGCTATATAGAGAGATGGATATAGTAGGTGCAGCCATCTTAGACTACCATTTACTGAAAGGCGGGTTGGAATCAAGCTTTGAGCTATCCCTCCAGAGTGCATGAATAAATACAGGACATGAAGCCAAGATCACCCATGATCCATCTAACCTTATTCTTCCAACAGATGCTTGTTACACGTATGTCTAAAAGCACCATAGGCCTAGCTTTTTTTTGGCGAACGAAAAATTGCAGGACTACAAGGGATTTTCCGAAAGTTCAGTCCAACTGGCCATAACTTCAGTTATATTTTGAACAGACACATGACATTCGTTTCAATCAATACTGAGGTCATTTGCCATGGACCAGTGCTAACCATTTTTGAGTAACACCAGACTGTGTTGCCAGTGACAGTAAGACCAGTGACAATTTGCTCTGAAATACCAATTGCTCCCACAGTGATGCAATGATTTGAACAGGTGTTGCCAAAGATTGATCTCTGTAAACAGGACATATCCTATGACTGAGACAGTTTTTGAAAATTATAGAATTATAGACCATTTTTTGAGGGTAACACCAGTGACGTCGAAAAATAATACTCTTAATTCCAACTCACTGTAGAGCCACCCTGCATGCTAAAACCATATAAAGCCAAATTTTGCAGTTATCATTGATGCCTGTCAATCAGAGGAAACCCCCTGGTACATTAGACCAAAGATAGAAGGGAGCATTGCTTTTACAACCATGCTTTATTTAATGAGTAACACCAGCGACATGTTTTCTGGTGACGAGGTCATTTTGTTTTCCCACAGTATACACAGAAGAGGAAAAATTCAATCGGTCTTGGGATATAAAATATTTACATTGTTTTGACATGGTTATGAAAATTGAAAGAAGAACTTTCTGTGACATCCCTTTTTGGATATATTTCAGATATTGTTAAGGTTGCACAACATAACCAGTAGCTGATAATTTTCATTTAACAATGAAAATAACTTCTTCAAAAGAGGGGAAAGGCATATGATTAGAAACAAAATCCTAATGTTATGATTTTGCTGTAAACAGCTTGAGTGACACAAAAAAGCTCAGTTACTGTGGAAGGACCCTTAATTTGACAAAGTCTTACAAACACTATGAAACATTCTTAAACAAGAACAGTACCTTTAAAAAGGGTACTGTACGGATCTTACCATTAACCTGACTCCTGAAGGCATCTGGCATGCAATAAAAGGTTTTGATATCTAAAATGGCTATATCCTGATATAGGGCCCTCAGAGGCCTGGACTATTTTTTTAGTCATAATAATTAGTAATTATGTAGGTTAGGTAAGTAGTTATTAATTTCATGATTAGTTCAGGACCATCTGGGTTCTGACATGTACCAGTCAGGATTTTAGGACAGTAAAAATTAATGATACTCACAACAATCTCCCTGTGACCCTGACTGTTGAGTTGCTTTCGCAAATATACACTTATAATTATCACATACAACAGACACTCACTATTACATATCAATTGAGGTCAACTTTATTAAACTACATTATTGTCTTCATACTCTATATCATATTTACATTTACTACATAATATTGTCATTGGTCCATATACGAAAATAAAAACAAAGCAACACATGGGTCATTCTGTTCACATCAGGCATGTCCGCGACAGACACCAGTGTTGGAGGTCTCAAGGCCGGCCTCGGGGCCTTATTTTGATGGCCTTGGCCTTGGCTCGGTCTCGGATGCCAAATCCTTGGCCTTGCCTCGGTCTCGGGTGTCTTTGATTGAGTGATTGTGGCCTCGGGGCCGGCCTCGTCCTCAAGGCCGGCCTCGAGGCCATATTTTGATGTCCTCGGCCTCGCCTTGGTCTCGGAGGTTCATGCCTCGGTCTCGGTCTTGGCCTCGGATGTCCCGGCCTCGACTACATCACTGACAGACACTGAGCTGGGCTTCTTATTTCGTCATTCAGGATGTAAAGTCACTGTCATCTGTCATGAGCACTGCAAAAAAGATAAACATACTTACAGTTTGTGATGCCATACATTTGTGATTCATCAACACAGTGAAGAAAGCAGGTAACTGTCACGCAGATGAAACATCATACCAAAGTTCTGGGGTCGGCTGCCTGTTTGTCGGCTGCTGATAGTCTTGCCTTTCTTCTGGGTTGGGGCTGAAAGTAAGCGATACATTTACATGTATTACACCAATACTGTAATTGTTTGAAATACATTTACGGCTGCCTGATGCAATAGGCCATCATGACACATGACGATGACCCAGAATGTGGGACATACAACTTGTTTAGTGGCCACCATTACACACCCCTCGTTATTTCCTGCTTAATGTCTTGAATTTGTTTTTAATTTGTTTAACAAGACTGCACAGTTAAGTAATAATAACAATTAAATCATCATTATTGCAGGTTACACAAATGGTTTTACCTCTCTTCTTTTTAGGCGTCTTGCTTGATGGTACAAAATCATCGGAATCTGGAAATTTTAGTGGTACATTACTCCAACTATTTATAAACATAATATTCCTTACAGTATATTTCTTTTTTATTGTGTGTGTTCAGTTCTACTCAGTGTGATAAATCATGACTACGACATTTTCAATGAACATAATAAACAGTCCTGAAATATATATCAATGCCACTAATATATAGTCAACATCTATATGATACTAAGAATTATTTGCATAAACAGTTTAGAACAATAACCGAAGAATCCAATTTCAAACCAATAATAAAGAGCATAACTGTATATTGTGAAGCATATGACACATGAAAAATATATATAAATTATGTGTATGATACAGTTTATTATTAAAAGTATATTTTAATTTACAACATGATATTGTCATGGTATAGGCCATACAGTAAATTATTCGAAATATATTCATGGCATCTATATTGTAGTTCCTTTACAAATCAGAATATTTGTTAACAATGCATAGCTAAATAATGAGATTACCTTCTTCCACTTGACGCGAGGGCCCAGCAACTGGACTGGCTCTTGTGGCTTGACTTGTCCTTTTGTTTCGTCTCTCCTGTTGAAGACTGCCCCTTCTGGTCGCTTTGGGTGGCTCCTCACCTCTGCTGCTGAGATCGGAACTACTGTCATACCTCATGACTTGGGTCTGGAAAAGGGTGACATACACGTGATTATTACATAAATTTCCTAACCTTTCACAATTTAGATAATTAATAATTAATATATTGCATGTGAGGATGCACTTAATTGTTGTAAGTTAGAGAATAATAAGCTGCATGATGTATATATATCTTGCCCTTCATTATTGGCTAAGTTTGTCGTAAAAATTTGTGAAGGGGATCCATTATAAATGTAGCATTTCATATTTAATGTACACTTCTGCAGTTGTTGTGTCTCAACTTACCTTTGATTTCCTTGACCAAGTTGGAAAAACGGGCCTTGTCGCAATGAATTCTGGTGCCTGGTCTAGCGGATAATAGGTTGATACGAGTTGCAAAAAATTCAAAATTCTGTGATCCCTCTCCCAATTTCGCCACATCACTTCGCACAAGCGTCCCTCCAAGTTGTCTTGAGATGTTCCATTAATTCGTCTAAAAGGGGCCTGCAAGAAAAGAAATGGTACAATATAACATATGATAAACCTTAAAAAACATACGACAAGAAAATAAATGGTACAATATAAGATATGATAAACCTTAAAAAACATAAGACAATGAACCTAGCATTACAAGTATAGTTCTCCAATGGGGCATGTTTACCTTTGCATGTTTCCATGCGCCCTCAATCATATTCGTGTTTACTACGACTTTCTCTCCAGTTTCGACATTCTGGTAATGGCACTGGAAGGCATCTTTGTGCTCTACAGTAAAGTGCCTAAATCCATGCATAGTCGTTTAGATTTCTGTAGGCTGCCCAACCGTCTGTGTATATAGTGGAATTAGGTTGCACATTAGCTTGAATCAAAGGGATCAACGTATCTTCATCCCTGGTATCTACAGGAAATAGTTTTATCCTGTTCGTGGACCTTTCCACAAGGCCAAGAATCCAAATTTTCCGGCCTGTTGGGTTCCCCTGTGGTGTTTTATCTTTCTGCCAAAGAGGCTCTCGTCTACCTCAATTATCCCTTCGAATTTGGTTGCTGCTACAATGCGGAAATTATACTCTATGAAGACGTCCCTACAGAAATTTCCCCAGTCAACCGCCGTGCTACCATACGCCATGGAGCTGACATTAGCCCAGTGAAGGAGGGAGGCACCCTCTACATAGTTCAATAAAAAATTGAAAAGATCAGGCAGTAGCAAGTGCGAGCGTTCAAAAAAGGAATATTTCCTTATTGTGGTCGTATGTCTTGCCGGGCAGCGCCATTCTATGCCATCAATTTTAGATGCCCTGCAGTTAAGTCTGCATGGGGCATTGCATCCTGCATGGCCACAAAGCATTTCCTTTGCCAATAAGTTATTATTTTGCAACAACTGCACAAAACTGTCCTGGCCTGATAAGAGAAGGCCATACCTATTGTAAGGGTTCTCCATGTCTAAGAAACTAGATTCTTGCAGATTGTCATTTAATAGTCTGTTTGCCCAGAGGGACCTGCCCTCAGTTCTTCTGGCTGCTGCCATTGAAATGTAACTATCAATCCAATAATATTACTGCCTGTCTTTCTGAAATCTGAGATATGAATGATTTTCCCCCAAAAATTATTCAAGTGGCTTAAAGGAGGTGCTAAACCCTATATCCCATAGCATATGTGACAGTTTGGACTAAAGGCTAATAACTTGCAACAAACATTGATCTCAACAACATATGAACAACATAACTAAACAAATGCAACATTAAAAATAAAGTCAGGTTAAATAAATAAAAAATAAGTAATACTTTTACTTACCAATGACAATATTACATGTTTACACAAATCTTCATTTGGGTGTTCTATCCAGATACTCATTGCGCATGTTATGAAGATTGAACGAGTAGAGTCGGTAGCGCTTCCCTTCTTCCAAATAAGTGAAAAAAGCAATAAAATGCCTGTGATGTGAACTCCCCCTCGCAAACGAATGTCTGAGTTCAAACCAGTCATATAAGAGCTCCGGATGAAGTCCATTGACCCAAGCAAATGTACCAATTAAAATTCTCTGCCAGTGGTTAGGAGGCTTGGCCCACATGCCTTTTCTGACAGCATAAGGCCAATTAAATGTTTAATTGGGCCTACAATGTCCTGTAAGAGTTACCAATGAGTGAATAATTTACTTTTTCCAGACATATCTCAACACTCTTAAAGAAGAAAAGTGACTGAATGAATGATACTGAGGAAGCTGTCTGCTCACAGACTCTAAACGAACAGCACAGCTGGAGAGTCTGCCAGAAATCGGATGACCTCCAGGTGACACAGAGATCAATATGCAAATAGGTCAGGTCATTCAACTAGGCAGAGGGACCTCATCACTTGTGCTCATATGCACAGCTGAGCTGCCAGCAAGATGTAAACAAATTGTAATCAACAATGTTAAACAATCAATGAGTGCACATGCACTTACTGTCAGCCTTTCACTGTGGCCAAACTGCAGTGACACAGACAACACTAATTGATTGTTTATGGTTTTCTACATAGAAACTAATTGAAACAACAAACAGACAACAATGAAACACTCAAGCATTAACTTAATTGCTTTAAGAGATCTGAAACTGTTATCTATTACCTGTCACACAGGAGGAGAGTTAATCTTTTTGTTACAACTTCACAAAATAGTGTTATGCTGTGGTCAGGGTAATATAAGCTCAACAAGCTTACACTGAGAAGTGGCAGTGCTCGTGGTTGTCTGGCTGGCTGCCAAACAGGGACTACTCACAATTCCCTGGCCAGGAAAAGCATGATTCCGCCAAAAAAAAAGTTCCTCAACAAGTACCACTTTGCAGCAATAACACAATTCTAAGCATACACTGCGCGATCAAAAGTTTTCTAATATTTAATTCTAGACATAATTCAACAGACAAAATAGTTACTCCACAACACTGTAGAAAAGTAACAGTTGCTGAATCTGAAATCTGTTAGAGCCTCACACAGCAAGCTGTGTTCGATTGTAGTTTCTGTTATGGATACCAGAGGGCACAAAGATAGCCAATTTTGTGAACCTATTGAGCTCTAAGTTTAGAGTGCTGAGGAAGGTTTGTTTAATGAGATAACTATTAGGCTTGTTGCGTGTTATATTGTGGAAAATAGCCATATTAAATTTAATATTATATATAATGCACTTTATTATTAAGTGAGTCCAAAGAATAAAGGGGCATCCTCAGTGGTAATACATTTATCCAGAAAAATCCATGTAAATAGCCAAATTTTGACCCCTTCAGAAATAGGACCCTGAGGGCCCTATTTCAGGATATAGCCTCTAAAATTAGGCATTGCTAATAAATGCCTATTAAATAAATCCCTTTAGAAAAACTTCCAAGGACCTTCCCCTTCCTTTGTTAATAGCGATTGGCAACCTAGCATGCTAGCACCAGACCAATGGTCACCAACCCTCCCCCCCTCCCCCCACAAAACTCATTGTCATTTTGTAATGTATTTCAATTATATGGTTGCAAATGAAATAAACTTCACTTTACCTTTACTTTACTTCCTCCTTTTTCCATTTTTCTTCAGAATCTGCTTCCATAATTCTTCCCTTTTCCTCGATTGGAATTTTGGTGGAAAAAAAATTGTTTCCCCTTCGACATTACATTGAAAAAAAGTTTGTTAAGCTCATGAAAGCTGGGGTACCATAATGTAGTGATAAATAAGTCACGTGTCCGCTTGCAAAAAAAATTGTGTGTTGACCGTGCGAAGGAAAATAGGAAGTGATAGTTTGCATACTTGCCATCGCTGTTCAAGGTAACTCTCGCCCATTACTCTATACTTCCAAGATCTCACACTTTCTTTGGGGTCGGGAACTTTCGAGGTGAGGCTGAGAGAAAGAAGTATGTATATATTTCCTTGCAAAATGTTTGGTATGGCATCAGAAAATCCTGCCAGGTGATTGGTCAAGCTGCACATAGTGTGTCAATTTTTTGTCAGTTTGCTTCAAGCGAGTGATGTTGGCTGGAAAAATGATGTCATAATTTCAACCAATAAACTGCTGCAAAGGCCAACTTGGTATTGTGGCAGTTGTTCACAAGTGTCAAACCGCAATCCACATGAACTGTTACATTTCCTAATGAACTGTTGTATTTCACACTCCTTTGTTGTTGTTGATTGCTTCAGTTGATATTAAATCAGTCTCAAGCCGACTCAGAATGACTTCACATCTCCGAACGTTAAATTATCATGCCTTGGCCAAAAGAAAAAGCTTTGTCTGTGATAACAGTAAGGGACAATTCAGAATTGAATTATACGATTGGGTTGAGGGGGTGAGATAGTTCCAGGTTTTACTGAAGCGGGAACCACCTTTTTGCACATGCTTCTTATGACTTGGGTCAATGGGAATTTTTCCTGACAGCCTACTAATTTTTCACTATTGTTTCAAGGGGGGTACTTATTTTTCATGACATGCTTTATTGTCAAATGAAATTTTAACAGAAGAAAGGGGAGGTACTACAAATAGTCACGAAACTAAAAGGGGGTATCATTTTTGACAAAAAGTTCCATCAAAACTCCTACCCCACTAACCCCCCCCCCCCCATCCTATTCATAGATTCTTAACTTAGAACAGGAAGATGATTCACTGATGTGGCCAATAGTGATTGGTAGTCCATTGTCATGTCGTCTGAGCGGAGCCCTCCTCTGAGAACATTTTACGTATGTGTTTTTTCTATAAAAATTATCATTATGTGTATCATCTGATCCTAATTATCTGAATGCAAAGAATTGAACTTTTAGAATGTGTGTATTGAAAATGTGTGAAACGCCAACAGAAACTAGTGAATAGCCAACCAAAATCATTTTTGGTGAACAAAAAAGGGAGGTGGAATATTTGTGCCAATAGGGCAATAATCATGACCGCTCCCACTTATTACAAAAAATAAATGTTCCAATTTTACGTAGGTCATTAGTCTATTGTTTTTAGGCCTATTTTCCAGGAAACCTGGAATTAGCTAAACCTGAGACAGATTGTGAATTTACTTTTAAAATAATCTTTTTTTTAAGCAGATCTGGGAAATCTTCTTCCAATCTTGCCTTAACTTAAGCCCTGAGTTTCGCACATTAATGAGTTTTTAAGGTAATCTTGATTGCTTGCAAAGTAAAGACAAATTGTCAGGGAAATTGTTTTTGCATCAATTTTAAGCTCTTAAGTTCATAAATAATCAAGCAACTGTCAATGATCCTCTACCTGCCTGATGCTCGCTTATTTTCACATATGTATTCATAATGAGTAAAGAATAGTTCAGAATTTATGACTGGGGGGGGTGTTAGTTTTGTCCGAGGAAGTAGGTACCGTACAACGGGGTGACTTTGAACAGCCCGGGGTGACTTTGAACACTTTTCTGAAAAAGATTGATCCTCTGTGAATGCAAAGTTATATAAGATACTAGAAATATTTGACTTCTGACTATATTCTACTAAGGTCTAGTTTCTTTCTGCAAAAATTAATTTTGACTGGAATTTTTTTTTCTTGATTTTGATGAAATAAACTCACTATGTCATTATTTTTGCAAGTTAACATAGCGTGTAAACTTCTGTGCCTAAAAAAGTACTGAATAAGCCTGGCCTCATAAATACCTGCCTCATTCCAATGTCACTCAAATACTTCCAAAATCCACCAAAAACTTATTGCAAGCTATTCGAAGAGACTGACAACAAATAATATTAGTGGATGATTTTGACTTGCAACACAATTTTGGGGTGACTTTGAACACCACAGTGTGTTAGAGAGCACAGAGACCATCTCAGTTTCGGGTACACTATATTCACTGTTGTATCATATTTCATAATACTATGCATATAATTAATGTGTGAACATTTTATCACACTGATAATAGGAAATCATTTAGCTCCAATGGCACAGAAGTACACCAAGAATGAAAATTTCAGAAAACATAAAAAAACAGACACAAATTTTCAGGCAAAGGCAATCAAGCCCTAAAAAATTCATAAATACAAATAAAACATTTGTTTTCTGAGTATTGATGGTTTTCTTTCACTGGAACACACTCTGTTCAAAGTCACCCCTTATCCTCGGGGTGAGTTTGAATGCCCATTTATCTACTAACATTGGCATATACGTGATGTATATCTCGAAATGCTGATGCACAGTTTAACTAGATGCCAGTAGCTTACAAATATGAGCATTAAATACTTCGAGGATCTTATACACTTTTAAAGATAAGGTAATTGTGGCGAAAACTGTTCAAAGTCACCCGGTTGTACTAACTTTTCCTCACACGTGTTTGAAGGGGGGTATTAATTTTTGACAACACTTCCATGGAGAAATTTTAGCAAAGAAGAAATGTAAAAAAACATGCATAAACTCACTTTTTCTGCCATCGGGTCACATTGTGACCGTCACCATCACGACTCACATTTTGCTGTCTGGCTGCAAAAAGGTAGGTGCAGTTAAATTTTTCATGCCTTGGATTTAAGCACATTAGTATTGGTGATATTCGTGCAAACTTATGAGTTGCTCAGTGCTGTAAATTTGATAATTGTTTATTCATAAAGAAATATACGAAAATGACAACATAGGGGGACATGTGTTAAATTAACAATAGTAGCTCCCCCTACCTGGGAAATGACACAAGTTAACTTTTTTGTGCAAGACCCATGATGCTATGTCACAATAAGAAACCAGGGTCATTTTATGTGCACAATTACCAAGACTTGTGCAATGACCTGTTTGACAGATGTTGTTACCTTGTAATCAAGAATGGCTAACAACTTTATAGAGTCTAGTGCATATTTATCTATCTGTAGCTTGTATTTTTATTCTTATCTTATAATGTCCTATATACTTGTAGTAAGACGACGTCCTAGGAGACATTTTATATTTATCAGGTTCCACAAAGGGCAGGTAAGCATTGAAATAACACTCAATTATGTGTGATTATTGAAGATCCAAATTTTTCACAGTATAAATCACCTACATGTTCAATATACATGTAAATCACCAACATGTTTAATAATATACATGCACACGAAGTTACAATGTGAGGTTAGCTTGCTGAGTTTGCCGGCAGGTGTAGTTTAACCAAAAATACACACAGAATAAGCAATCACCGAAGCTTGTACCAAAAAATAACCTTAGGGGGAACTGGGGCACATTGGGACGCTCTTAACGTCTACTAAGTTGCACTGAGCATCTCGAAAGTTTGCATGATTATATCACCAATACTATTGAGTTGAAATCCAAGGCATAATAAATAAGACTGCACCTACCCATAAATTTGCAGCCAGACAGAAAAATTTGAGTCGCAATCATGACTGTCCAAATGTGCCACGATGGGGCACATTGGGACATCAATTGAAAAATCATTTTAACACTCCATGTGCTCTAGATTGTGGCGTCAGTGTAGGTGGGGCATTTGCCCCACCACTAAATGCCTCGCCACTTTTTGGCCAAAATATAGATGTTTATGTATGAATAAATTGTAGGTTTCCTTCAGACATCATCTGTGAAAAGATTTAGCCAGATTTGGCCCACCACCACAATGAAACTGACTCACCTGGCACTAGATACTACACATAAGTATATCAGCGTGCCTCGGCGGTCCAACGTCGGCCCGAAGCTGGTCCGATGTTGCTGACATCGGGCTGACGCTGGGCCGACGTTGGACCGCCGAGGCATGCTGACAGGGCTATAGTGCGTAAGACTATTTACATTGCATTAAAACCTTGTAGTGCCAATAGTTTTAAAATAACAGTTTTGAACATTTGAAATAAACTGTCCTTGGTGCGGTCATCTATGTAAATAACACACAGTGCTTTGCGATAAAATGGTTCACAGAGCATGGTAATCCACTATGCCTCTATTCACTGCGACCTAAATACCTATTGTGTGCTTTCCCAGGTCGTGCAGTTGACTTGGACACTTACATTCTGCCATAAAAATTGCGTCCCAGTGTGTCCTGTGTTCAGTGTCCCAATGAACCGCGATATGACTTTTGCATCAACATGCTAATTTCTCAGGCACCATTGAGTGTGTTTACCAGGATAGCAATTCATAACTCTTCTTTACCATGTATCAAATTCATACGAACATTGAGAAAGCCTTATTGTTCATGCCTTGTCCACAGAATGGTTTGATTTGTACCCCTTTGAATTAACTTTAATGGTACTTCTGTGTGTGTCTGTAACTTTTCAATAAAACAATAGAAACATCAGATTGTGAAATTACAGGATATGATGGCACTATCATATCATATAGCTTGCCAGGAACCAAGAAAAATCCCATCGTCCCATAGTGCCTCGCATCTCAATGTGTCCCGGTTACCCCTATAGTCAGTAAATTTGTTATGGAGAAAGATACAACAATTTCTCATGAAATGTGAACATTGTGATCAGCTAGACAGATGGATTGAGAGATATGGTAAGTGCAGCTCTCTTAGCCCAGTTATGAGTGCTCTCGAGGGTTGATATGATGAGTTGGGAGAGCGAGAAGGAATCCTCAACATACTATAAATTTACCCCATGTTAGGGATATTTTATCTGCCAAGCACAGACACTGATCTAAGGGGTTATCCAATTTTACGTCTCATTGGCAAGTTTGGCCCTGTCACATGTCATGTTTAGTTGATTGTTGTTTTTTTTTTTACTTTTCAGACAGCATGGGTGCCGCGATAAAAGTGGTGATTTTTGCCGTTGCTTTCGCAGTGACCACTCGACTAATTTCCAAACCTGATGTTTTTGATGCAAGTAGGTACAGCTTTTGTCATACATCTCTTTGCCACATATAATAGCTTAAATTCGAAACTTTATGTCATAAATGTTTATTCTTATTTTATCAAAGTTATATATTAAATATATTAAAAAAGTGTAAAAGCTGCAGCAGCTGGATAAAGGCAGTACGTTGTGCATTCCTTAATTCTTAAAAAACTCTTTGATTTCTTTTATAATGTTAATAAATTAAGGAAATAACTTATTTTCCAAGGGTACACAACCTAAACACAGCAATGCTAATTGGTGGAGGCCTGCTGTTAGATCAACTTGACTTATGTGACTGCCTTCCTCCCACCCCAAGTAGTATTTTCAGTGCATTTCGCACCCCAACAAGACTGCACCCCCACGAGGGACTGCTGCATGATGGACGAAGGAGCGGTCTTATAACGCAGTCACTACTGTATTTATTTTTGAAAATTTCAGGTCAGATCAGAGGCAAGCGTATCCTCATAACTGGGGCGTCCAGCGGCATAGGGGAACAACTCGCCTATCAATATGCTAAAAATGGAGCTCATGTGTTTATAACTGCCAGGAGAGAAAAGCTACTGGAGCAGGTAAAGAGAACATGAATAACATGATATGCAGGAATACCACAAATTAAAGGAGCAAAGGGGGTTTTCACTATAATTGTTGCCATGCAGTTATGGCTGTTTCAGTGAGATATCATGTTTCAAATGTAAGAGAAAATTGACATGAGAGGATCGGTTGCCGAAATTTAATGAAAAACACAGGGTCTACCTAAACTTAAACCCTAGCCCTATCCCTAAAGCCAACCCTAATTGTAACCCTAAATTCCTTTCTTGTTTTCAGGTTGTACAGAACTGCAAAGACATTGGCTCCGAGGATGCTCATTTCGGCCACATAACCACAGACATGATGAAGAAGACTGAAATTGACCGGCTAGTGAAAACATCTGTCAAAGAATTAGGGGGTCTAGATGTGGTCGTCATCAACCATGCCCACTTGGTTGACATGAAGAACTTTGAAGATTTGGACAAAGCAATGGAGGTAAGGCTCATCTTCAATAGGGCAATTCTGTAAAGTCTGGTTTACAGATTTGACATTTTAGCAGCTTGTGTAGCCCTACCATTACACCTCAGCTATTTCGTTGTTATCCTGGCATGAGGCCAGGTAACAGGGGTATCAAACAAGCCATCAACCAAAGCTCCAAGTGCAACAGGATGCGCTACAAGGCAAAATGTCACCGTGTCCAACGGACTCACATGATGTACATCTGACACGGTGACATTTTACCTAGTAGCTCAGCTGATGGTATAATAAAGGAAAATACAGTACAACCCAAAATAAAGTAAGAAAATTTCCTATCAGAAGTCATCTGTTTACCTATTTTGCCCTCTTTTCTCCTCTCCACCCCAAATCTCCCCCTTTGACTCCTTACAACAACCTTAGCCTACATTAATAACTCTATTTAGACAGCTACCAATTTAACTGCAATTAGCAGAGGTGCAAAATATCAAGTATATCAAACACAATGGGGGTGATTGATTTCAAATTGGTGTTGTTTAAATGTAATTTTAATGTAATTTTAAAAGGTAGTTTCAAGCAGGTAAAAGTAGGAAGTGATTCAGAGGTAGTCAAAAGAGTGAAAGGGTGAAGTATTGGCTGATTGTTCCTTCCTGCTAGGGTAATCGTACTTTATTCTAAGTTGTACTGTACCGAGAGCTAATTAGTTAATACATTTTCAAAATGAAGAAAAAAATATGTAGGAACAAAAACAAAAGAAAAAAGACAACAATGAAATTAAAAACACTTACTTTTTTTATTGGAACATTTTAGGGAGCCCCAAAATATGAGTTATTCCGTCAATTTGTTTTTTCAATGATTGCAGAGTCTGCAAACTTGCTTGACAGTGAACACTGTGGCTCCTGCATACATCGCTGGTCTGACTATACCCCACTTGTTGAAGAGTGGAGGACAGCTCGGGGTAGTCAATTCAATTTCAGGTAAAAACAAGAGACAATTATTCTTAATAAAAATCAGACAATGTGGTATCGACAGTATCAGTTCAATAGGTCTGTCTCCATATGGGGATTACGACAGTGATTATCGGTAGGTGACACTACGATAAGGCTGCAGGGCTATTTTTATCTTTGGGGAAGTCCTCCAGATGACATATTATCTGGTTCGTTTTTTGTGACTCGGTTTGAATCCCCCTTGCCTTCCAACCAGGTGATTGGCGCTATATAAGTTGTTAATATTATTATTATTATAATCCCCCGCCGCTTGCGGGGGATTATATTGATATTGTTCGTTTTACTATTATTATAATCCCCCGCCGCTTGCGGGCGGGGGATTATATTGATATTCTTCGATTACCTTTTATTATTATTATTATTATTATTATTCAGCTCAGGAAAACTGTGATTACTGCAAAACTATTAGAGATAACATCCTGAAACCTCAAACACAATATGTGACTCCATTGCGCGCTACTGCTTACGAAATTTCATGATCAAATTTCAAGACACTTACGAGTTATGAGCAAAATACAAAAAAAATTTCCGGCGCAGGTTTCTGAGAACCTAAGCATAACTGAGACCTGGCGATTTTTTCTAAGATACCTTGACAAAGTCTCCAGGTCTGAAAGGCGTCTTATGAAGATTTCATGAATACATTTCAAGATATGATTTTTTTAAAATTGAACATCCCGAAAATTGACTGAAATTTTTTTGAAAAACAGGGAAGGAATGCTCGTAGAAAGCTGAAAATAGGTATACTGACAGACCTACCCTAGTGTACTAACTGCACAAAGTTACGGACCCCTCGCACAAACGGTCTGTGCGCTACGGACGTCCAAAAATGCAATTTTCAAGTGGCCATATCTCGGTCCCTATTGAACCTACAACAAAGTGTGACATATCACAAGAAGGGTCTGTTTCTCAGCTTTTCAATGGTATATAGCATAATAGTGTCAGACGCGCGGCGTAGAATCGCGTCGGCCATTGAAAATTTTATGTCATTTTTTGGTCCTATCAAAACGTTTTTCCTCAAAAAATGTATGAAGAACTTCATGGATGTTCATCAATAATTTATGCAGGCTACCCAGGTTGGGCCTCCATAATGTGCCAAAAGGAAATTTGCCTACATCAAATACTTTTTCCTAGAGAATGTTTTTAATTTCAAAATTGAAACGTAAATTGCTCTGGTTATAATTGTTCAAATCTCATGAAATTAACACCAAAAAATGTGCTAAATTACGCCCTCTAGTGTGCTACAGGGATATCTTCCTCTTACCTTTAACCAATTTTACATATAACATTTTATATATTCAATTATAACTCATTCATTATTTATCAAAATGAATTAAAACTGATTTGTCATGTTCCTAATTTTTTGCTCTATTTTTCCATGTAAGCACAGCTCCATAACTTGCATGGTTTGTCTACAATAACCCATTAGGGTTAGGGTTTCACCTACCATTCACTGCAAATGTATTGCTTTGAGGGTGGTACCGCTGGCCAAAACACAGGTCTCCATGCCAAGCGATGTGTGATTTTAATATATGAGCCTCTTCAAGAATTCATCATGAAGGCCATGAACTGGTTGAAGGGAGTAAGCAGGGCAAGGGAGACAGGGGGGGCGCGGGGGATTATCCGATATTGCCGTACGGCAATATCAGTTATTCTAGTTATTATTATTATTATAATCCCCCGCCGCGAGCGGGGGATTATATTGATATTGTTCGTTTTATTATTATTATTATTATTATTCTTATTATTCTTATTCTTATTATTATTCAGCTCAGGAAAACTGAGATTACTTCAAAACGATTAGAGATATTGGTTTACAAGTGAAGTGTAATATGCAACTCCATTGCGCGCTACTGCTTACGAAATTTCATGATCAAATTTCATGACACTTATGAGTTATGATCAAAATATAAAAAAAATTTCCGGCGCAGGTTTCTGAGAAACTACGCATAACTGGGACCTGCTGATTTTTTCTAAGATACCTTGACAAAGTCTCCAGTGCAGAAAGGCGTCTCGTGGAGATTTCATGAATACATTTTAAGATATGATTTTTTGAAAATTGGACATCCCGAAAATTGACTGAATTTTTTTAGAAAAACAGGGAAGGAATGCTTGTAGAAAGCTGAAAATGGGTATACTTACAGACCTACTCTAGTGTACCAACTTCACAAAGTTACGGACCGCTCGGACAAACGGTCTCGGAGCTACGGACGTACAAAAACTCAAACTTCAAGTGGCCATATCTCGGTCCCTATCGCAGCTACAGACTAGTTTCACATATCACAAGAAAGGTCTGTTTCTCAGCTTTCCAATGATGTATAGCATTATAGTGTCAGACGCGCGGCGTAGAATCGCGTCAGACATTGAAAATTTTATGTCATTTTTTGGGCCTATCAAAACGTTTTCCCTCAAAAAGTGCATGAAGAACTTCATGGATGTTCATCAATAATTTATGCGGGCTACCCAGATTGGGCCTCCATATTGTGCCAAAAGGAAATTTGCCTAAATCAAATACTTTTTCCTAGAGAATTTTTGTAATTTCAAAATTGAAACGTAAATTGCTCTGGTTATAATCGTTCAAATCTCATGAAATTAACACCAAAAAATGTGTAAAATTACGCCCTCTAGCAAGCTACAGGGATATCTTCCTCTTACCTTTAACCAATTTTACATATAACATTTTATATATTCAATTATAACTCATTCATTATTTATCAAAATCAATTAAAACTGATTCGTCATGTTCCTAATTTTTTCCTCTATTTTTGTATGTAAGCACAGCTCCATAACTTGCATGGTTTGTCTACAATAACCCATTAGGGTTAGGGTTTCACCTACCATTCACTGCAAATGTATTGCTTTGAGGGTGGTACCGCTGGGCACCAAACACAGGTCTCCATGCCAAGCGATGTCTCATTTCAATATATCAGCCTCTTCAAGAATTCATCATGAAGGCCATGAACTGGTTGAAGGGAGTAAGCAGGGCAAGGGAGACAGGGGGGGCGCGGGGGATTATCCGATATTGCCGTACGGCAATATCAGTTATACTAGTTATTATTCTTATTATTCAGCTCAGAAAAACTGTGATTACTTCAAAACTAATACAGATACTACGTTACAAGTCAAAGGTAATATGCGACTCCATTGCGCGCTACTTCACAAGAAATTTCATGATCAAATTTCATGACACTTATGAGTTATGAGGAAAATATAAAACAAATTTCCGGCGCAGGTTTCTCAGAACCTAAGCATAACTGAGACCTGTTGATTTTTTTTAAGATACCTTGACAAAGTTTCCAGTGCAGAAAGGCATCTCGTGGAGATTTCATGAATACATTTCAAGATATGATTTTTTAAAAATTGGATGTCCCGAAAACTGACCAAATTTTTTTTGAAAAACAGGGAAGGAATGCCCTTAGAGAGCTGAAAATGGGTGAGCTTACAGATGTACCCCAGTGTACAAACTTCACCAAGTTACGGATCCCTCGCACAAACGGTCTTGGCGGTACGGACGTCCAAAAACTCAATATTCAAGTGCCCATATCTCAGTCCCTATCGCACCTACAGCAAAGTTTTACATATCACAAGAAAGGTCTGTTTGTCAGCTTTCCAATGGTGTATAGCATTATAGTGTCAGACGCGCGGCGTAGAATCGCGTCAGACATTGAAAATTTTTTGTCACTTTTTGCATCCCTCGAAACGTTTTAGGCTGAAAAATCAATGAAGTCCTTTGTTAATATTGATGAACATTTTTTTACTTGTTCCCTTGTTATGCCTCCATACTGTCCTCAAAGGAAATTTGCCTGCATCAAATGGTTTTTCCAAGAGAATTTTTTGAAATTCAAAATTGAAATGCACATTGCTCTGCTTCTACTCATTCAAATTTCATGAAATTAATACCAAAAGATGCGTAAAATTATGGACTTCACTGTTCTCCAAGGGCATTTACCTATTCCTCATAGCCATTTTAACAGAAATGATTTTATATATTCAATTATAACTTGTGAATTATTATTTCAAATCACTTAAAACTCAATGTACATGTTGCTAATTTTTTGGCCTATTTTGTGATATAAGGACATCCTCCTATCTCCAATACTTTGCTGGTAAAATAAAGCTAAAAAGTCCTTCACAGATGCATGTTAGTCAGCACTCGGGTATATTCTGTCTCACTGCCACCTTTCCCAACAGCTGACCTTCTTCAACATTTGCAGCTAACCGCTCTGTACTGTCAAGGCAGCGTCTCTAGCATCAACAAAAACATGCACTGTGTAATAATCACATTGGAATGATATAAGTTGCACATTGAAAGGGCATCATGCGTAAGGGTTTTATGATAGGGTTTTATATCCTGCATTTGTGCATTCAACTTATTAAGGCATTCAGCCACTACAGTAATGATGTTATGTGCACTCTTGGAATAGAACTTCATTCCCTAAAAAGCGGGCCAGGGTAATACACAAAAATAATGGACATGAATTGGCCGAGAAGAGTATGCAGGGCTCTGGTCATACGGGGCCCGCGGGGGATTATCCGATATTGCCGTACGGCAATATCAGTTATACTAGTTATTATTATTATTCGTGTTGTTGACCAAACAAAGGAGTTTGACATAATGATTGTGTTTGTTGAATGTTTGATTGTTTGGGTCAGCTAGTGATTATGTTCTTGAGACAGCAGTTCAATAGAAAAGTGTTGTTGGTTAGAATAATATAGATTGGGCTATTATAACGTGTAAATAGCTACATTATTATCAACTGTAGGTCAAGGATTTCATTTAAGATGCAAACAAACAAGATAATATGTCATTAACCATAATGCTTTAATTTTAAATCGATCAAACATTCCTTGCATTATTTTCTTTCAGGAAAAATCACAATGAAATACGCCAGACCATATTCTGCTTCTAAATTTGCCCTGGATGGATATTTCACCAGCTTAACAGATGAAATGAAAAACTCAAATGTTTCAATAACAAACATTGTCTTGGGAGCTATAGGTTTGCTATTATACAGCTTATCCATTAGTTATGCAAAAAGGGAGGACCAGTTCACTTTGAAAAAAGCATTTTGTGACTCATGATGTCTGATGATGTGGCATCATCATACAATGTATATTTTAAAAGGGAAACGTAGAGGCTGCTTGACTTGTCATGATCAAGAGAAGACATTTAATTTGCTTCACTAATTTTAGAGTAAAAATCAGATAAATGATCCTTTTATTTGCCTGTCGCCAACAAGCAGGATTAGTCTCCTTAAATCAAATTCAACTTGAAAGTATTGGTATGATTGTGACAAATCATCAGTTTGATGACTCGCGAAGTGCCATTTTCACTGTGCAACAGGCCGCTCTTTTTGCATAACAAATTTGCACACTGTAAATTAATATGATTACTTTTCTTCAATTGTTCTCATGATTTCTTATTGATTGATATGTGTCTGACCAATCCAGTAATTTTCATTGTTAAATTACTTTGAAAAAGTAACTAGTCACTGATTTCAGTTTAATTTCGAAAAGTAGTCTAGTAATGTTACAAGTTACTACATTTGAGAGCAAGGCAACTAATAGATTACAAGTCAGACTATTTTCAGTAACTTTTATCTTCTGGACAAAACTGTCATGAATTTAAACAACAACAAAGGCATTTGGCCCATTTTTAAATGATGAATTGAATTTAAAACATTTTAATAAGAATTTTGTATTAGAAAAGAACACGAACATTTTAACAATCACTGCATCTGTATGCCACCTGGCAAAACATATAAAAGAGATCACCCAGTTTGATTATTGAGTGATTGACAGATCATTTTGTGACGGACGACACATAATTTTCTCCGTTTACTGAGAGGGTGTTGTTTCTTGAAAATCATCTCTATTCCATAACCTTTACTTTAGAATTACAATTGTTATTAAAAAAAAAAAAATTTGAGGAACTGTTTCTTATATACATTTTTCAACTTTTCCCAGAAACTGAATCGGCCCGAACTGTCATCAACACAGCAAAAGAAGAATTGAAATTCCCCGTTGAAAAGATACAAACAGTCAGTGCTGTTGACACTGCAGAATTTATCATGCAGGGAGTTGCAAGAAAACAAAAGGAGATATATTACCCTCCTGCGATGAATTATATCGTACTTTTCAGAGAAATTCTTACCCGATTTGGCTTGTTAGGGATGTAATAGACATTGTGTAGATATCAATTGTTATTTATCATGTTATAAGTTTATACTTTTTTTTACACATGTATTACCACGTAACTAAGTTTTCATTATATTGTTGTTTTATTCCTTCATTGGTAATGGCACATAAATCTCTGAGAGATGTCAGCCTACCACGTGCACAATGTTTTTATGTACCATGACAATGTATTTCTTTGTTTTTTGTTTTTTGTGGTCAAAAATAAATTGAAATTGAAATTGAAAACTAATAAAGCTACTTATCACTCAGCTTATAGTCTCTGCAATTATTGAATATATACTAGCTATCCTTATGGGCACACGAAGTAATATAAACACAATGTTGCTAATTGGTGGAGCGCTCGTCTGGTGTAACCTGGAAACGTAAAGTGCCGCCTGTAAGTAAGTGAAACGCATGACATTGTGCCATTGCATCAATGCTACACATCCTCAGCCAAACTGCTTGTGGAGGCATGAATTCTCATCGGATGAAAGGGAAACAAAGTGGGTCATAAAGGCCGATGTGTGAGGCAAGTGGGATAAAAATAGGAGCCCATTTTCTTCGCTGTAGTCGGAGTTAGGTATGGGTCAAAGTCTTTGATAAGTAAGTGAACCACCCTTCCCCTATGTTTTAACATTGGGCCTGCGTTTCACTTACTTACCAAAGACTTTGACCCATACCTAACTCCAACTACACATATCGGCCTTTATGACCCAAAATGTTTTCTTCTCATCGGATGAGAATTCGTCCTTCCAGAAGCATTTTGGTTAAGGATGTTTAAAATTGATGCAATGGCACAATATCATGTGTTTCATTTACTTACAGGCGGCACTGTATGGTAGAAATTTTGTTTCTACATCGTGGTCACAACATTGAAACTTTTCTTGGTCTGTGTATATGCCCTGACGCCCCTTTAGTAAGTGAGAAATGGTTCACCTATCAAAAATGATAATCTTGATGCCACTTCTTGCATCAATCAAATCTTACTTGGCATCAATCAAATCAGTTGTGCATTTTTGAAACATCTTACACAAAGTGCATGCATCCTCCCTTTCTGAAAGGAAGCTGCTCCATCTTTGACAAACATATCATGAACATCATTCAAGTGCTGATATCAGTGATAACCCGATATGTGCCCATCACATAAATGTTTCTTTATGGTTATAATTACCTGCAATCATAGCATACAAAGATCAAACTGTATACTTATAACATATTGCAAAATTGACCTTTTTATGGAGTAAATCACATCACAAAATTTTTTCAGATAAAAAGTGTTTTTTTGCAAAAAAATCCTACAGAATTTTTTCTTTACCCTTAATGGAGTTTGTCACATTGCAAAATGGCTGCAACATTAAAGTGTTTTTTCCTAAAATATTCCCAACACATTTTTCAGGTATGTAATCTGCATGTCCTTGTGAGCCATATGCAGCAGATATCATTCCTTTAGAATTTTTTCTAACTTAATGCTGGTTAACCGTTAAACCCACTGTGGCGTTTTATCTCTTAAAAATAAATTTAATCAAAAATATTACATATAAGTCAAATAGATCTACATGTATGTAGAAGTATATTGTGAAGAAGACTATAAGCAATATTTTTTAGATAGAAAAATTACGCCCAAGCACTTCAAACAAAACAACCAAGTGTGCCGTTACTGAATCTGCAATGAAAAATGTTTCTCCCATTAACACCAATTAGCAATGACTGGGAGACCAAATCTATCCACTGGTCGATTACTTAAAAAGTGCACTGACCAGAACTGGAAGTTAACAATGAAACAAGAATTCAGTTGAAAAAGTCTTGCATGTACTGTACAACTATGAAAGTATTCATGAACCAACCTGAAGAATTAAGTGAAACAACAGGCCGACCTCCATTTGTAGTTCTGAATTTATGTATAGGTGGCATCTCAAAGCAGCGGCTGCTCTGTTGCAATCTCTTTTGCCTTTTTTCAAGGTGATTGGTGTTGTTGACCAAGCCAAGGAGACTGACTTAGTGAGTGTGTTTGTTGAATGTTTGATTGTTAGTGCCAGCTAGTGATTATGTTCTTAGGACCCCAGTTCAATGGGAAAGCATGTTGTTGGTTATTATCATACAGATTGGGGGGGGGGGCATTATAATGTTTTGCATTAACTGTGGATCACAGGATTTCATTTACATTACAAACAAACCAGACAATATGTTATCCGGTGGGCTTCCTCAAGGAGAAAAATAGCCTAGCCCCCTTATCATAGTGCCATCTACCTATAATCACTGTAGTAATCCCCATATGGAGAAAGACCAGTCTGCATGGTGAAAATGAGAACTGCATGCTGCTGCCACCTGGCATGAAAGTTGATTTTGTATGCTACATCATTGCTGTCCCAAGAAATAGTTCCAATTTCATTGCACATTCACAAAATTTCTATTCAACATTGATGTATACCAGAGTCAGACTGGGCAATCACATTCTCTAAGGAAGTAGACAAGGCCATCAGCACACTCAGAAACAGCCTCGGTGTCTTCCCGACAAAATTGTGTGTGTTCCTCTGATCATAAGGATGTGGATGCTCGCAGGAGCTCGCAGAATAGCACACTAATCACTAGGTGGCAACACAAGACAGCATATGTTCTGATCTGTGGCAATGCAAGAGCAGTCCACTTGTAGACAGGAGAAAGACGTTGCTAAAGTCTAACGTTTTATGCACTGTCATAACTGTTTGGACTGTCCGACCATGTCTCAGTAATTTGATACTTTTTTGCCACCAGAAAAAAAAAACACCCGAGATATTTGTTGACATCTCCATTTATTATTATATCACAATTAATTCCCCGTGGCTAATTATTCATTATTTGGACGATACCAGAAAATACAATATTAGAAATTTTTTTTCAAAAAGCACATAGTTGTGAAAACAATAATAACACATTGCTGCAAAAAAACTTCAGTTTAGAGCTAGAAGTTTAACTCAATGTAAATCAATGTAAATCGACAAATTTCACCAAATCCTGAGGCAATTGGTTAGTGAATGGGATTTCAGCATCAACAATCTTCATCGCAGCCAAGTATTTCAATGTTAAGCTGCTGTCATACTTCATCAGCAAGTCCTTGAAATGCACTAAATAATTTTCTGGTGATGAATTATCAAACTTATGCTGCGGCATTTCACCAGGACACTTGCCCTGTTTGTTCTTGGCGTGAGGGTAGGATCCTCTTTCAAGCAAAATCTGGACAATTTCCATTGAAGTGGCCATAATTTCATCTGCAATCTCTTGGTGGAAGCGGGAACCATGTTGAGATCCGATTTCATGAAGGAAATCAAAGATCACAAGGTGCAAAACAGGGTTACCATCACAATCTGTTGCATTTAAGTCATATTGACGCGATTCAGTAATCATCTTTACTAATTGGTAATTATGCCTGAAGCATTGTTGGATTAACCGCTTATAAAGCGTTTCTTTATATTTTGCTTTGAAAATTGCATTAATAACGGGTGATGAACAGCCGTTGATGGGTGATGACACTGTAGGACACTGCTGTAAGAGTTCATCCAACAGGACCTGGGCAATTCTGGGGTTGACCTCATTTTTTAACTCAACTTGATTCTCCTTCTTTCGCTCAGGGTGAACATTTCTGTCACTCCTCTTTATCAAGTGCAAGATCACTCCACGAATGATGAGCAAAGTTTGTTCCATGGTGCCTATCAATTCTTGCACACACCCTGGTTTTCTTTCAGTATCCACTATCCAGCCTGTTTTGAATGACGCAGCAGCTGTCTATTGCAACCTGCACAAACTTCACCAGGACATCATTGGACAATGAGTAGTTACGGCTGATAGCGCCCCCTAGAGAAATCCCTCCATTGATCATCAAGTCAGCAAAGTGCAAATATTTTCCGAAATAGGAAATCCGATCCAGCCAATGCCTCATTAGTGAATTGAAATTGGTGTCCTGACTACCTCTGCCCCTTGAATGTAATGAAAAATAAAAATAAAATTTAAAAAATCAAGTCCGTCTCAATTTGCAACTCTCATAATATCTTAAGACTTCCCGTGATAGATGAGTACAGAATAAAGAATAAGAGTACAAGTAATTTTTTTTTAATTATCTTTGGCTGAATTGAAGGACCTGCAAAGGTACTTCAACAGGTCTTATACAGGCAGCAGCCCTAGAAAATGGCACTCCAGTCCACATTTTTTAATCGGCAAATGTTCTTTTAATCAGGTTGGATCACCTTAATGAAGAAAATGGATTTTCAAAAACTTCCCCAAACAAGTACATAACTAGGAAAGAACAATCTGTGGCGTAACTCGGAGCCGCAAGCAGGAGGGGGGAGGGAGCATCTGGGGGCCCCTAAACTCTACCTCTGTTGGAATTTTTAAAAGTAAATTAAAGTGTGAAATTTCATCTGATCACATGTGCTTTTAAACTCTGCCCAGTCATATCTTTTCTTTTATATTTTATCTGTATTTACCATTTGTGTTTTTATAATTTATAATGTGTTTTATGTTTTTATCTATATTTGTATTTCTATGTTGTCTTGTCCATGTAAATAACTCTGTGTGTCTTCTGTGCTGAATAAGCTACCCTGGTTAAATAAAAGTATTTTGACTTTGACTTTGGCCCTGTGTTTCTTCTGCAATACTTCTAGTGTCAGTCAAGGCAGCTTAAAAGTTCATATGGGGGCAAAGGTAAATTACAGTGTATGGGGGGAGGGAACTTTCTCACCCATGCTCCCCATATCCCCCCCACCTGCTAAAAGGGAAACCAGTGAAAAATTGGAGCTACATAACTGCGATTGGATCTACTTACGGTCTTCGGGTGACTTCTTGGGAACCACATCAAACTGAAGATCAATGCTTATTCTCTCTCTCGCTAATAGACATTGTAAAAGGAGTTGATAGAAACTGCCTTCATATCTATCCAGCTCTTCAATTGTTTGTCATTCTCTTTCAAATCTGTAGCATGCCAGAGGTGGAAGAACAGTTTTTGGAATTCCATATTTTTCTCTAAGACGAGTTGCCTTTGCTAACAATTCCGAGTCGAGTGAACACCAAGGGTTGCCGTATGGGAAATGCAAACCTACGCATTCATAGGCCTGAATTATCTGCTCCATTGGAAAACTGTATTTTCTAATTAGAGCCAAAGTCAGGCGTTTATCCCGAGTAGCAGCGTAGTCCAATACATTCAATCCTGCTTTGTCTTTCAAATTAACATCAGCGCCATTTTTAAGCAGAATTTTTGCAAAGTACCTATTTCCATTTTCAGCAGCATAGTGCAACGGAGCTTTACCAAGGAGATCGCATACGTTGACGTCAGCCCCGTGATCTATTAACATCTTCATTGATGCGATTCTTGTGACATTTGAAGCAAAATCATCATCGTCAAGTGAGAAGTCTCCACCCATGAACCCTCTGTCAGTATGGGTGCAACATAGAAATACATAGAACGGACATGAGGCTCTAGCAGATGAAGCAACCAAATCCACCATCTTGGAACTGCCTGGCAGCCTGGCATTTTGGTAACCATGACGTCAACAATAATAGTGACGTCACTAGTAACAATGGCATCATGCCACGTCACAATCAGCCAAACACAACATCTTGTTGCTCCTCTGTGATGTCACAATGACGTCATGTCTCAGGGCAGTTCCAATATGGCAGATTTGATGACCTCATCTCGAGTTGGTGTCTTACAGCCTCATGTCCGTTCTATGTATTTCTATGGGATGCAAGCGACGTGTAGTGCCGTTTGTCCTATTGCAGTTCTCTGGTTGACATCGGCTCCAGCTGATAACAGTGACTGATTATTCTGTCCTCCTTCACATAAGCAAATGCACACACTGCAAAAAGTGGGAAGACGTCATCCAAAGCCCCAAACTGTGTTTCTGAAGACCTCATGTCCAATGTTTTTATCACTCGTAGATTGCCTATCGGACAGTGGTCATGGGTAATTCCAGTCGCTGAAACATCTGTTCCGTTAGCCAAGAGAAGTTTCACAACTCCATATAGATCTGAAAATAAAAAGACAATTTTTTACAGCCTGATAGTTAGATAGATGTCTTTTCACAGTGCCTGTCTTCTGTGGTGTAGCCAAGTATATATATATTTTCCAGTAGAAAATACGTGGCTCTTTTCCATTGGACGTTGGTTAAATTTTTATGTTTAATTTGATTGAATTGTGTCTTTGGGAGGCCTCTCTGCAGCAATTTTTATCTTTGACAAGTCTCATAATTGAGGGAAAATAAATGATTTCTTAGTCGGAGTCTGGTAAGGCTTTAGAGCAAACGGTCTTTGTCTACATAGGAAGAAAATTCAGTGTTGTACAAGAAACACTTACTATGTCTGCATGCCTCTATCAGAGGAGTTGATTCTTCTTGTTCATATTCATCATGTCTTCTCAAGTTGGTCAGCTCTGGATGATGATATAAAATCTCCTTCGCCTGCTTGCCATCATTCCTTTTCAAGGCAGCAAACAACAACTCTTGATTATCTTTAATTTTGTCCATTTTGTGTTTGATATACTAATAATCACTCAGAATTAATTTCCATGCTGCATTATTTTAGCTATATGGCTGCATAATGTTATAATGTTGTCCGTGATTGTGCAATCACAGCCAATTCACCTGTTTCTATTCTTTCGATGCAGAAGTAAATAAATCCATAAAAATCCAGAAAGCGGAGTATACCATTCAGACTCTCTTTATTGCTGTTAACTGCAACAAATATAAACATGCATCAGAGCATGCAAACAGAAAGAAATTACAAAAGTACATAAATGTACAAAAGTGCTTACAATTCAGTATTCTCTGCATCATGACAAATTCACATGTAACGTATGAACCACCAGAAGTCAATATACATCCTTATAGTGTGGATGCAAAGCTTCAGCTGACAAGTATTACAGTATGGACAATAGATAGGAAAGAACAATGAAGCGTGGAATGTGTCAAGTGTGAAATACAGCTGAGAAGAGGATAATGGCCAGACTGAGTGTAAAGTCCTATTTTTCTGTTTCTTATGACCTATTTTCTGACATGGTGGGCTCCACTGTCTAGATAAAGCTCAGATATATATGTTAGGGGCTAACCTTTAATTTTAAGGTTGGGGGGGGGGGGGTTGCAGTTAAAAAAAAATTCTTGCTCAGTTTTGGTTAAATGGATAACAAGAAATTCTTTTAAAAAAAGTATTGTAGGGACCTGATATTTCTTCAAACACGTAGTTTATTTTCCAAATATTCAAATAATGTTTTAGGTATGTGTAGTTACATCTATACCCCCAATGTACGCACTGTGAGTGTGTGATTTAATAAACCAAATACATGTTACCTCATGATTGGGCATGCCTAATTACAGGTGTTATTAACATAGAGAGCAAACCAAGCAATGAGAAGCCCTTTTATATTCTTTGTCATGAACATGAAATTTCTATTTCAATAACAACAAACTAATTCTGGCTTGCATAATATTAGGATTATTACACTTTTAGACTGGTCAGTTTCTGTGCAGTTGAATATCTAATGTTCTCATACAGTGTTTTTTTTTCACTTGACTCACGTCATCACAAATCTTTATACACTTAGGCTATATAATTTTTTTGAAGGAAATCTCTATAGGATAATATTATGCTCCAGGTGTGCTTTGGGTATGGTGCAAATATATACTTAATTTGTAAATTGTAGTCACAGTTCCTAATATTGGAGGTCAAATTGGAGGGTACTCCTGCTATAGGGAAAGTATATCTGCAAGGCCAACTTCCTAGTGGCCCCCTCCAGAAACTCAAGAAGCTACACCACTGCAGTGCACATAAATTCATGACAAATAGCACTTAGCTGATTCTTGTTGCCCCTTTAGTTAGGGACCTCCACTGTAAAATCTTTCCTCATTTGGAGCTTATAACACAGATCTGAGATGGTCCCTACAAAAATCATTTGATAGACTTGAAACAAAATTATTCTGGTAGGGGCATTCCTTAAAAGGGGTTGGTTGATAAGGAAGTAATTAATTGCTGTTGCCCTTACCATGATATAAATAATTTTCCCGCAGTGAAAAACTCAAACCCTCCCTGATTATTAAATTGTCACCCAATTAGTGTCTCTGATGATTCTCCTCCTTGAGTTTAAAGACTAGTGACCAGTCATAATACCTGTAAACCAGAATCAAGCATTTTCTTGTTTAATCTAGGACATTTATAAATGTTCTTCAAAATTCAATTCAATTGATAATTTGACATAATCCTATAATGTTTCTAATCAGTTCTTCGTTGTGGTGATAGGAAAAATCCTGGTCAGTTTCAGTTGAATTAGTGGTGTCCCTATGGGGAGGGGGGGGGGGGGTGGGCTCACATTTGACACACATCCATGTGATCTAGTCAGACCTTGATTCAAACTCTGGATTCAGCTATTGGTAGCTTGATGCGCTTCCAATTGAGCCAACCTTCCAGTTTACCCTTTCATGTTGAGAGGGGGTCAGATATTGGTTATTTAAGCTCTGCGATGAAATGAAAACAGGCAACGATGACATGAAAACAAGTAACATAAGCTGCAGTGGCACATGTGTTCATCCGATGACATAATGTTTTCTGAATTTTTATCAGGTGTTTTAAATTATTTTCAAGGAGGCTCTGAGAATTAAATTAGGGTTTGATTTTGAATATAAATAAAAGCTGTGTGTGTGATGTCTCAGTTGTGTAATGCCAGCTGCTTTAAGTGGTGCATCAAAACGACACATAACAGGCACTACGAAAACACAAGGAATAACAGAAAAGCACTGAAAACAACAGCTAACAGGAGAACAGAAAACCTCTGAAAACAACAGCTAACAGGAGAACACCACTGAAAACAACAGCCAACAGGAGAAAACAACAGGAAAAGGAAACAACAACTGAAAAAAAGGAAAGTAATTATTAAAAGAAAACAGGAGAAAACAGCACAAACAGCTGACAGCAACGAAAAACGCTAATAGGAAGCAAGAATATATATGAGAAAACAGAAAACCAGAGAAACATCTGAAAACAACTGAGACAAACAACTGGAAACAACAGAATAAGTGGTAAAAAAAATAATAACAGAGAACCGGGGGCTTACACAATAAGGTTAGTTAATTTAAAAACCATTTTCTTTCAGAAACTGGCGTATTTATAAAATGTTGGTTTCAAGCTGGCAAATTCAGAAAATGGTGATTCAAAGTCTGGCGGGATCTTACAGCTTTTAATTTAAATTGCCATATCTTCATTTTGCTAAACTCACATAAGAAAATATTGCAAATACAAACCTGCATATATTTCTGTTTTCATCATTGCCCAGGGCCCGCTAACTGCATACTCCTAATTTTGCAATAAAAATTACCTGTCATATATATAGACCTAAGATAATATCATGCATACCTTTTTGCCAATAATTTTTGTAATAATTTTCTTTTTCTTTTACGAAGTAAGCAGACCCATTTACTGATCACAATGGAGGAAGCGACTGACGAAATGTCAACTTTCTTCAACGAGATATTCAGTGTCACAACAATGCAGACGGAAGATGACCAGACAGACTCCTTAAGGCCGCCGTTATTGTTCAGTAAATCATTGAAAGTGCAGGTTGTCAAATATATTCAACTCTATTCCCCATTGATAATCTGGATTCTTGGGACAATCGGCAACATCTTAGCATTTTTTGTGCTTCGTCGACCATTGTATCGTAATTCTGTGTCAACTTTTATATTGAAATGCTTGTGCGTTATAAATTTCATGAATATTCAACTTCTAATATTCGATATATTGTTGATATGGGATATCAATTTGAAGACTGCAAATACCCACATCTGTAGGGTGTACAGATTTGTTCATTTATGTCTGCTGACGATGTCTAGCTGGACCCTTGTGGTTTTAGCTATTGGTAGGACAGTAGCTGTGTACAAGCCTTTGTTCTACAAAGAAATGTTCAGTTTTAGAAGAGTAAAAATCACTCTTTTATTAGTTTACCTAGTGACTACAGCTTGTTATTGTCCAGTACTGTATATGACCCAAACAAAATCTTTCTTCGATCTGGTGCTTGGGGAAAAGTCTGAGACCTGTACGCGATTAAATTTGAATTATTATGTATATACTTATACGGTACTGCCCTGGTTGGATTTAGTGTTGTATTCATTGGTACCTTTCATTATATTAAGCATTACCAGTGTAATTATCATAAATGTGACTTACAAGGAATACAAAAATAGAGAACTACTGACAGGGAGCCAAAACGCTGCTGCGAGCCAAAATGTAAACATCAATTCCTTGTTAATTGGAAATTCTGTGGCATTTTTAGTTCTGACTTTACCATGGTGCCTGTTTCACCTCATAAATTTCTTTACAAATGTTTACTCAAGTTCTCCTTCGTTCATTAATTCTCTCTTATTCGCCAGAGTTGGCATTTTCTTTCGTAACTTGAACAATGCAGCAATGTTTTACATGTACTTCATCAGCGGCTCAAGATTCCGCAAAGAACTGAAATCGATGATAAAATCATTGTTCATTTGTGACCAACCACAACAGATTATACCCCCAAGTCAGTCCAGCTTTGTTGAAATAGGCCTACCACAAGTGAGTCACAATTGAATTATCCGTAACTGGCCCATCTATTGTCATGGTGGTGGCTGGTATCAACATTTTTCTAATTTTTTTTCTGTTTTTTTGGTGGTATTGAGAATCGTGACCAACATCGGTAACACGGTAAAAAGCCATACTTCCTGCCTATTGACCAATCACAGAGGGGTATTCTGGCAGGAAGCAGTTAGGAATCACACACAAAAAACGCAGCAAGGAGTTGCAACGGCCGTAATGGAACCATTAACTTTTCATAGTGATTAATCAGGCTGATTTTTCCCAACTATTTATGCCTGATCTGATGTAATTTGCTAAGAATCACTGACAGTAAATTGGATGTTATTTGCTTTATCAATTACAAATGAATAATTTTTGGTGTTATTTGCTGACTATATACCAATGACTAAGAATTGGGTGTTCTTTGCAAAATATATTACTAATGATTTTAAATTAGGTGTTATTTTCAATATATCATTAATCGTCATAATCAGATTTTTTTTGCTAAATTACCAGTGATTGTAATTACAGTGTAATTTTAGAAATGTACTATTAATGATTGTAAATTGGAAGTTATTTGCCAAAGATGTTACGAATTTGCTTAATCCTGCTAATGATTGTAAATTACATGCTATTTGCTAATTTATATATTACAATAATAATTTTTGATTGGTTGATCTGTATCATATATTTGCTAAAATTCAATATGTTACCAATGATTGTAAATTGAGTGTTCTTTGCTAAATATATTGCCAATGACAGTAAATTAGGTGCTATTTGCTAAATGCTGCTAATGATTGTAAATTAAAAGTTATTTGCTAATTTATATATTACAATAATAATTGTTGGTTGGTTGTTCTTTGTAAATGTAAAATGTTAATGATTGTATATTAGATATTTGCTAAAATGTAGTATGTTACCAATGATTGTAGATAGTGTGGTCTTTGCTAAATGTTGTCAATAATTGAAAAATATCAACCAAAAGATAAGTATTGTATCATCTCAGGGGTATCATTGTTTTGGTTTATCCTCTAAAACTTCTATGAAACCACAAATTGTCAAACAAAATAGACAAGGCAATATTCAGGGTTCTAAAGTGTATCTAGTAGTCTTTATAACAGATCTCATAGAAATGTTCCATGTCCCGTGTGAATATATGCAGAGATGATGTCAGTATTGCGACACTGACATCACTATTTGGGCACTCCCTGTGAGCTTTTGAGATCAAAGCTCAAGTATTGATACCAACTGCTAATATCAAATAAGGCTCAATGGCTAAGTGTGAATAACAACTGATTGATCTGTTTTCATATATATGTGTAATTTTGCATGATGGTTTATTCACCTGGAGCAGTTGAAATTGATAATTGGGCCATTTGGTGTAAGGTATTTCAAGGGAAAGGACATTTTTTGCACCACCTAGAGATTGTTCCTTAGGGTCAAATGAATCCATCCATATGTATGTCACAACAGTTTACAGCAGCCCGTGTCTGTTTTAAACCTCTCACCCCCCCAGATAATTTTCAAAGCGGGTACAAGAGCAACCACCACCATTGACTTCTAAGGTCTCTTGACACACTACGCAAATACAGCATAAATGCCAATTTACAAATTTGACCATTGCATTTGGTAACTGCTTACTGTAATAAGGTATTTTGGAGTCAATAATCTTTCTGGCAGTCAGACATTTCAGTGTTAAAGTGCACACTCTAAAAACAACGCGTTAAATTGTTTATGATTTTTAACACATTTAAGTGTTTTTGATTTTAAGCACATTTTAAAAAGCGTCTTTGATTTTAAACACATTTAAGTGTCTTTGATTAAAAACACAAATATGCTTTAATGGCTTGTAATAATTTATTAACACTAAAAAGTATTTATAATAATAAAAGTGTTTGATCGTAAACACTCGATGCTTTTCCAGGGTGACTGCAGACAAGGTGTTTATCATATTAAAGTGTTAAACAAAAAGCATTTATAATTTAACACTCTGGTGTTACAGTATTAACTCATTGTTAATGTACATCACAATATCAGTTGTTCATCTGCTTTCTGAATAAATCACATGCTTACAATAGTGAAATCAAGTAACAATTTATAAAAACCAGTACGAATGAAAATATAGACTTAATTGAATTTAAATACTTCATAATATTATATAATTAAACTAACTATCCACATTAATATACCATCAAGAACCTTTTGCGTTAAGAGTGTAGTAATATAAATAGCAAAAAAACAAACACATGAATTCCCACGTAAGGTGACCTCCTAACTAGCAACATAATCATCAGTCCCCTCATCCCTCCGAAAAAAAACTGCAATCATATTGAATACATTTTTGTATTATTATGAAAACTCCTCCTTTTAAATACAAGAAATTCATGTTAGCAAAACCAACAATGTGGATCTTTTAATGCCAGTCGAGATTGTTATAATATGTAAAATATGGAAAATCTCTTTCGGACAGGGCTCACTTAATGCAGATCCACAAATTTCACCAAATCCTGAGGCAATTGGTTTGTGTATGGGATTTTAGCATCAACAATCTTCCTCGCAGCCGAGTATTTCAATGATAAACTGCTATCATACTTCATCAGCAAGTCCTTGAAATGCGCTAAATAATTTTCTGGTTCTGAATTATCAAACCTGTGCTGCAGCATTTCACCAGGACACCTGCCTTGTTTGTTCTTGGCGTGAGGGTAGGATCCTCTTTCAAGCAAAATCTGGACAATTTCCATTGAAGTAGCCATAATTTCATCTGCAATCTCTTGGTGGAACTGGGAACCATGTTGAGATCCGATTTCATGAAGGAAATCAAAGATCACAAGGTGCAAAACAGTGTTACCATCACAATCTGTTGCATTTAGGTCACATTGACGAGATTCAGTAATCATCTTTACTAATTGGTAATTATGCCTGAAGCATTGTTGGATTAACTGCTTATAAAGCGTTTCTTTATATTTTGCTTTGAAAATTGCATTAATAACGGGTGATGAACAGCCGTTGATGGGTGATGACACTGTAGGACACCGATGCAAGAGTTCATCCAACAGGACCTTTGCAATTCTGGGGTTGACCTCATTTTTTATCTCAACTTGATTTTCCTTCTTGTGCTCAGGGTGAACATTTCTGTCACTCCTCTTTATCAAGTGCAAGATCACTCCACGAATGATGAGCAAAGTTTGTTCCATGGTGCCTATCAATTCTTGCACACACCCTGGTTTTCTTTCAGTATCCAGCCTGTTTTGAATGACGCAGCAGCTGTCTATTGCAACCTGCACAAACTTCACCAGGACATCATTGGACAATGAGTAGTTACGACTGATAGCGCCCCCTAGAGAAATCCCTCCATTGATCATCAAGTCAGCAAAGTGCGAATATTTTCCGAAATAGGAAATCCGATCCAGCCAATTCCTCATTAGTGAATTGAAATTGGTGTCCTGACTACCTCTGCCCCTTGAATGTACTGAAAAATAAAAATAAAATTTAAAAAATCAAGTCCGTCTCAATTTGCAACTCTCATAATATCTTAAGACTTCCCGTGATAGATGAGTACAGAATAAAGAATAAGAGTACAAGTAATTTTTTTTTAATTATCTTTGGCTGAATTGAAGGACCTGCAAAGGTACTTCAACAGGTCTTATACAGGCAGCAGCCCTAGAAAATGGCACTCCAGTCCACATTTTTTAATCGGCAAATGTTCTTTTAATCAGGTTGGATCACCTTAATGAAGAAAATGGATTTTCAAAAACCTTCCCAAACAAGTACATAACTAGGAAAGAACAATCAGTGGCGTAACTCGGAGCAGCAAGCAGGAGGGGGGGCATCTTGGGGCCCCTAAACTCTA
Organism: Platynereis dumerilii; assembly: GCA_026936325.1. Classification (NCBI taxonomy): domain Eukaryota; kingdom Metazoa; phylum Annelida; class Polychaeta; order Phyllodocida; family Nereididae; genus Platynereis; species Platynereis dumerilii. The sequence continues at coordinate 54,021,550 of JAPTHN010000009.1, read as the reverse complement.
TCTTTATTGGAATTTTTAAAAGTAAATTAAAGTCTGAAATTTTATCTGATCGCATTTGCTTTTAAACTCTGCCCAGTCATATCTTTGCTTTTATATTTTATCTGTATTTACCATTTGTGTTTTTATAATTTATAATGTGTTTTATGTTTTTATCTATATTTGTATTTCTATGTTGTCTTGTCCATGTAAATAACTCTGTGCGTCTTCTGTGCTGAATAAGCTACCCTGGTTAAATAAAAGTATTTTGACTTTGACTTTGGCCCTGTGTTTCTTCTGCAATACTTCTAGTGTCAGTCAAGGCAGCTTAAAAGTTCATATGGGGGCAAAGGTAAATTACAGTGTATGGGGGGAGGGAACTTTCTCACCCATGCTCCCCATATCCCCCCCACCTGCTAAAAGGGAAACCAGTGAAAAATTGGAGCTACATAACTGCGATTGGATCTACTTACGGTCTTCGGGTGACTTCTTGGGAACCACATCAAACTGAAGATCAATGCTTATTCTCTCTCTCGCTAATAGACATTGTAAAAGGAGTTGATAGAAACTGCCTTCATATCTATCCAGCTCTTCAATTGTTTGCCATTCTCTTTCAAATCTGTAGCATGCCAGAGGTGGAAGAACAGTTTTTGGAATTCCATATTTTTCTCTAAGACGAGTTGCCTTTGCTAACAATTCCGAGTCGAGTGAACACCAAGGGTTGCCGTATGGGAAATGCAAACCTACGCATTCATAGGCCTGAATTATCTGCTCCATTGGAAAACTGTATTTTCTAATTAGAGCCAAAGTCAGCTGTTTATCCCGAGTAGCAGCGTAGTCCAATACATTCAATCCTGCTTTGTCTTTCAAATTAACATCTGCGCCATTTTGAAGCAGAATTTTTGCAAAGTACCTATTTCCATTTTCAGCAGCGTAGTGCAACGGAGCTTTACCAAGGAGATCGCATACGTTGACGTCAGCCCCGTGATCTATTAACATCTTCATTGATGCGATTCTTGTGACATTTGAAGCAAAATCATCATCATCGTCAAGTGAGAAGTCTCCACCCATGAACCCTCTTTCAGTACGGGTGCAAGCGACGTGTAGTGTCGTTTGTCCTATTGCAGTTCTCTGGTTGACATCGGCTCCTGCTGATAACAGTGCTCTGATTAATCTGTCCTCCTTCTCATAAGCAAAAGCACATACTGCAAAAAGTGGGAAGACGTCATCCAAAGCCCCAAATTGTGTTTCCGAAGACCTCATATCCAATGTTTTTATTACTCGTAGATTGCCTGTTCGACAGTGGTCATGGATAATTCCAGTCGCTGAAACATCTGCTCCATTAGCCAAGAGAAGTTTCACAACTCCATACACATCTGAAAATGAAAGGACAGTTTTTTACAGCCTGATGACTACAGTCTGTCAAATTGATATGCAAAAAGAGTGAACAGCTGCACTGTGAAAGCGGTACTTAGTGACTCATGATAGCTGAGCAGTGTCATCTTCTCTACATTCAACATGAAAAACAAGGAGGCTGTTTGATTAGTAATGTTCAAGAGAAAGCTGTTTGATTTATCGTAACTGATTTTAGAGTAAAAATCGGACGCATAATAATTTCACTATTTGGAAAAAATTTTGGGTAGCCCCACATTTTACCCAACATCCTTACAACGGTTCAACTGGCCCAAAGGGCTGGTTCGAATGGCCCCGTAGGTGGGGCCAGTTGAACCAATGTTTTTTTAAAGCTTATTTATAAGTTGGCCTGGATGATGCACACCAAAACCTAAAGTTGGGATGTTTAGTCAACTTTTGAAACCACATTTTCCATGTTTGTTTTTCCTGAAAGCTGCAAAAGTCTGCCCACAGCAGAGCAATTTCTAAAATTGGGTTCAACTGGGCCAACTCTCCCCTACAATCTCTATTAGGGGAATGAATGGATGAACGAGGCTTTGTGTGTGTATTTATACACTTGGTAGGCTAATTAGGATAGGAGGAGGATAGGGCAATGATGGGAAGGATGATTGAAACTGCCCTTCAAGATAGGCCCATGCAACCAGGTAAGAGCTGGATTCGCACCCTGGACCTAGCAATCAGCAACCCAGCATGCTGCCACTGAACTAAGATAATTGAATTTGTATAAATTTTAAAAAATAAACACTTACTATGTCTGCATGCCTCTATCAGAGGAGTTGATTCTTCTTGTTCATATTCATCATATCTTCTCAAGTTGGTCAGCTCTGGATGATGATATAAAATCTCCTTCGCCAGCTTGCCGTCAGTTCTCTTTAAGGCAGCAAACAGCAACTCTTGATCGTCCGCCATTATGTTCGGATTGTAGTTTGTTCAAGTCCTAGGTGCAGAAAATCTATAGATAGAATATAGCTTTATAAGACAATAGAAGGCTGCAGTCAGGCTAACAACTCTTAATCAGCCTTGGTTATCTGTCATCCTGTCCATTATGTATTTGACATACTAAAAATAACTCAGAATCAATTTCCATCCTGCATTATTTTGGTCCATGCCGGCATTATGTTGCCCCTGATTGTGCAATCTCAGCCAGATGCCTGTAGTGAGTCACCCTGATTTTGACTAGACTGAGTGTAATGTGCTGCTGTTCTATTTCTGATGACCTATTTCCTGACATGGTGGGCTCCACTGTCTATAGATAAAGCTTAGATCTATGTTAGGGGGCTAACCTTTAATTTTAAGGTGGGGGAGGGGGGCTACAATTTCTATAACAAATAATTTCTTGCTCAATTTTAGTGAAATAAATAAAACATCTTTTGATAGTCTTGAAACAAAATTATTCTGGTTTGGGCATTCCTTTAAAGGGGTTGGTTTGCAAAACCTGGGAGAAAGTTATGTGACTTAATTACCCTCCCCTTACCCTATTTTCCCCTACAACTCAATTTGAAAACAGAAAAATACTCTCATTTCAACGCATAGATTGAGGACCTTAAGTGTACATTTGTATGAAGGCAGTGTACAGCAGTGGAGTAAATACGGATACAAAAAGGAGGTCAAACTGATACTGTGTGAACTATGCCATTCAAATTCAAGAAGATAAGGAAGTGGGTCATAACTTGTTGATGTGCAAAATTCTTGTACATGTCTTTCATATTTGAAGAATGGACCCTGTAAAGAGCATCCAAAATCAGTTGTTTCTTGCTATTGGGCAAAGTTACACTGATGATTGTCAAGAAGTGAAGCGTATTTTGTCGGATCATCCAGAATTGATTAACCTCAAAAGGAAGGATGACTTTCTGCAAGAAGTATCAACACCTCTGATAGAGGCCTGCAGACAAGGTGGGTGTCAATAGGCCTATCCTTCGAGCAAAATGAAGAGAAATGAAGAAACTGGAAATTATAGGATAGAATATCACAAATAGAAGTATTAAAAAGTATTTATGTAAATTGAAGAGATATGTTCAAAGAAACTTGAAATTATAGGATGGGATATCAAAAATAGAAGTACGAGAAAACGTATCCACATGCCAATCATGTTATTGATTTATGTATTATCAGCAGTCTAATGTAGTGTATCTGACATATACTTATTACATAACTATTGATCCATCTATCCATCTATCTATCTGTCTATCTGTCATTCTTTCTTTCTTCCTCTCTCTCTATTTGTTCAGATATGTATTTGTCTGTATAATGCTTTAATACTGTCAGGGGCGGAGTGGCCACATTTCGGGCCCTGTGGCAAAACAAGTCAATGGGCCCCCCAGGCCCCCACATTTAATATCGGCATTTTTCCATTTACCGAAAGGCGGAGGGGCCCATTCATACATACATTCTGGGGCTATTTCTCATTGGGGCTCTAACCTAAAAGTTTTGATTGTATTGGAATGCTGCTATTGCTGCAAAGTGAGTGGTACTTGTTGTTGAACCTTTTTTTTTGGCGGAGTCATAATTTTTCCTGCCCAGGGAATAGTGATTAGTCCCTGTTTGGCAGCCAGCCAGACAGCCACGCACGAGCACCCTCACTTCTCAGTATAAGCTTGTTAAGCTTGCCCTGACCAGTGATCACAACATACATTATTTCTGAAGTTGTAACAAAAAGATTAACTCTTCTTTGGTGTGACAGACATAGTTAACTGTTTCAGATCTCTCAAAGCAATTGAATGAATACTTTAGTGTTTCATTGTTGTCCGTTTGTTGTTTCAATTAGTTTCGTTGGAGAATGCCCTAAACTATCATTTAAATCATGCCGGCAATAGCTGTTAAAGGATTTGAAAACTTCATAATTTTATGGTGCTCATTGGCAGTGCAAGTGCACTCATTGATAGTTTAAAATTGTTGATTGCGCTTTGTTTATATGTTGCTGGCAGCTCAGCTGTGCGTATGAGCACAAGTGATGAGGTCCCTCTACCTAGACATGACCTGACCTACTCGAATATTAATAAATGTGTCAGCTGGAGGTCATCCAATTTCTGGCAGACTCTCCAGCTGTGCTGTTCGTTCAGAGTCTGTGAGCAGACTGTTGTATCACGGTCACTCACTCAGTCAAAAAGAGAGAATTTTTGGCTATCAAATTAATTTTTAATTTTTTGCCACCTTGCACGGGCCCCCCTGAGTGCTTGGGCCCGTGGCAGCTGCCACTATGCCACATAGGCTAGTCCACCCCTGAATACTGTTACACTACTCTGTTTCATCTTATCTTTAAATACATTACAACTAAAAAGGGAATATACATTACTTATAGTCCAGTGAAACTATAACTGCTTTTTTAATGTTATTTACATAATATTATTTATAAGCTTTAAAATGAAGATTCAATTAAGAAAAACATGCCTTATTGCTTTCAAAATAATTCCCGCAGAAAAGAAATATAATTTTATATAAAGTCAATGACCAGAAGTAGATCAAAAGTTCTAACTGTGAAGTAGGGGGAACCGGGGCACAGGACACAGGGCACCATGGGACGGTAGGGTTTTCTTGGTTCCTGGCAAAGTATGTGATATGCATTTATGATTTATCCCAATACTGTGGGTGATATTCGTGAAACTTTTGATTTGCTCTGTGCTTCATCTTTGAGCAAAATTAGTATATATCAACAGCCCATTCTTCCATCCCTCGTATTACCACATCATGAATTTCAACCGATACATGTATACGTGTATAGGTCTACCATTTACATTAAGCATCCAGAATAAGTACCACAAAAAAATGAAAAAATGCAAAGTTTTTTATTATCCATCCAATAACTACATGTACAATCCTTCAATTTTTTTTTCATAGACCAAAAGCTTGATGTCATGCTGAAACTGGGAGGCTATTGGTCAGTTGAGGTGTTATTAGAAAAACTATATGTCATGCAAGGCTTTTTTGGTGATGTAAAGATAGATATGAACATTCTCATTGGTCGGGAGAGTCAGCTGCATGACATCAAGCAGTTGCTCTTAAATTGTACTAAATTAGCGTTTTGAAGGCTCCAGTGTCATTATCATCATTTAATCAATGGAGTACATGGATTCTCAAAGCATGCCATGTGATGGCCAAGGTGGCTTGATTTGGAATCTTATTGGAGGAAGATGGGAAGTAGAAGAGGTGTTCTATAATATGTAACAGAGAACATCTGACCCCAATATCTGTCCTCTATTTATGAATCTACTCAGCTGGGGAAGGAGTTTAGTGAAAAGCTGTAAAACACAAACCAGTCTTTCACTAAATCTCACAGCTGGTCGAATCCCAGCGTGAAGGTCAATGCAGTGTATCGCCATGCTCAAGCAACATGAACCCAAAACCATTTCTGAAACTTGACCAATTGTTTGGATACACAGGTGCAATTAATAACCAACAAAATTCCAATGACATGAAACTGTTAAGGATTTGCTTTAACTGTTTGGTGTTGCTAATTATACCAAAACACAGTAAAAACAAAGTTAACGTCTATTGGCTGCTACCCTCAGTTTTTCATGCTGATTGCGCTACTGGTGGCTCCGCCTATATTGTTGCTAGGCTTTAGCCAGGTGATGAAGCTGTCAAATCAAATCAAATCAAATTTATTTATACATTTTTCAAACAGGACAGATTGGCTTATAGTGCTCCGTTAGCCAATGACAGAAATGAATAGTATTTTTTGTTCATTTCTTTGGCCAGGTCAGAATTGTTTGCTATTTTGCTAATGACCAGCTAATCCCTAGTGTTGCTGGTACCAGGGAGGTTGTGTCAGTCTAAGGAATGGTTGTTTTTTAGACTGGGCCTATTACATGTATTTTGTGCAGGCGATTCTGAGGTGTTTTTCCATCAACCCTCTTACTATGTTTGGTAATGAGCACAGCTGCACTGCTGCACTGCTGATTGAAGCTGAGAAAACTCAGAACACCATATACGTCAATCAAGGTACATGTTGCGCCATCTATAACATACCTTTACACAGGTGATAATTAAACTGAATTTATTGCATATCTAGAAGTAAGAGAATATCCTCATTTATATGATCCCAAATGTATCTTCATATTACAAAAGTTTTATATCTTTTTATGGTATTGATACATGTGTAAGTCTTGTGATGCTGTTCCAAAGATTAGCATTCACTCTCTTTATCAATGCAGCAGGCTTACTCCAGAGTTGCACCTGAATTGACCACTAATTATACATCGATCATGATGGCAATAGCTTTTCATAATATTGCTTATTGCTGTACTGGTTGATAGATCATTAATTGGGCAAGGCAGGGCCGAACCTGGAGTCGGTCCCCACTCACGGCCGAATAACCGAACCGATCCTGAGGGTCTAATATTCGGCCGGACCGAATACCGAATCCAGCTTCGGTACACCCCTACAGCCAATCTGATTCGCTTGTCAGCATGTTGTCATGCTCTTCAGCTTCACATCACACAGAGCTGTCATGCTCTTCAGCTTCACATCACACAGAGCTGTCATGCTCTTCAGCTTCACATCACACAGAGCTGCCAGACCAATAGCTATCCTGAACCAGCATGACCTCATGCTGTCGGTCTGTGGAAAAAAATTGAAGGATACATAGTTATGGATGGATAATAAGTGCATGTCCTTTAAACTTTTTTTTCAGGTTTTTATGAAGTTGTGAGAATTCTCTTGAACAAAGGAGCAGATGTTTCAGCCACAGGATGCATCCACCCAAGATTTCATCCACGTGGAGTGATAACACGGTTGGACATGCTGTCTTCTGGAGGACCGTTTGGTGCTTTGGACGATGTCTTTCCTCTCTTTGCTGCAGCTGCTTTTGGGTCTCGTACAGTGGCAGACATCATGAAGGCTTTGTTATCAACAGGTGCAGATTTGAATCAAAGGACAGCAATAGGACAAACAGCACTGCATATCGTTTGTGCATATTCTGACGCGGGTGAACAAGCTACAGAATTTTCCCTTGATGATGATGATTATAGTCTGACTGTAAAATTCTCTGACGGCTTCAATAATGATAATTATAGTCTGGTTATAAGGTATCCACAAATGGGACCAATACAGGCTCTATTAGATCATGGAGCAGATGTAAACATATGCGATCACCATGGGAAAACTCCTTTACACTATGCGGCCCAAAATGGAAATAAATACTTTGTGAAGATCCTGCTTAAAAAAGGAGCAAATGTTTATCTCAAGGATAATGCTGGTTTGACTGCACTTGACCATGCTGCGACTGAAGATAAACTGTTAACAAAAGCTCTCATTGATAAATTCAATTTTCCAGTGGAGCAGTGCATTAAAGCATATGAATGTGTTGCTCTGAATGCTCCCTATCGGTACTCAATAGATTCTGAGATGTTGCGAAAGGCAACGCTCCTCCGAGAACTTCACGGAATTCCAAAAGCAGTTCTACCACCTCTTGAATGTTATGGCTATGAAAGAGAATAGCAGACAATTGAAGAACTTGAGGAATATGGAGATGATTTCAGTCAACTGCTAAGGCAATGTCTATTAGCCAGAGAAAGGCTATGCAGAGAAATTCACTTTGATGTTGCACCAACAAAACAAGCAAGAAACCGTGAGTATAGCCACACTTCCTGAATGTATAGGGATAATCTAATTTCAATAAGCTCATAGTTATGAACTTTTACAAGGGTAAAACGTTTAATTATCGTTTTTTGAATGGCAGATAGCTCTGTACTTGGTCAGCTGAAAACGTCCTAGTTCTTCGTATTGTTGGAAAAGCACACTAAAGCTGTTGGTCTCTACTACGATTGAGTAAGGCTTGTTGTGAGGTAGCTGTGTTCCTAAAACTGCATGAATGATTATAATTTTTGGCGATACTTCTTCAGGGAGACGTAGCACTTCTTGCCACTTAGTCATCACCATTGGAAAAGCTGGTATCTAACTGACAATGTTGCATGTTAGCGCCATGCTAGGGCTTAAAACCATTAATAATAAAGACTCAAATTATTGTTTATTTTGCAAAATGTATGAATTAAAATGGATAATAGAAGAACTCTATGATGTCTAAGTCAGTTAGATTTAACTGACAAAAACGCATATTAGAACCCTCAAAATCGGTGTCTAACTAATACTTAAAAACATGGTTGATTTTACCCAATGGCATTCAGCGTGTACTTGTATACTTTTACACATCATGCAAACATTCTGGTTGGCTTTTCAAAACAACTATATTTTCTTTTTGTCTATTTTCAGTTGATTCAAGAGGTGGAATTCTTCAGAACAAAAAGCTGCTGAATTCAAGGATGAGGTACTGGCTCGATCGTATTTCATATTATGGAAACCATTTGTACTTTGCTGACTCGATGATCATGGGAGATATCTCTTTGAAGTGTGCAATAGATTATGAGTGGTCTCTGTCAAATGATGTCCTGGTGAAGTTTGTGCTGGTTGCGATAGACAGTTGTTGTGTTATTCAGAACAGGCTGAATTCTGAAACAAAACCAGGATGTATACAAGAATTGGTCTGCACCATGGAACAAATTTTAGTCATCGTTGGTGGAGTCATCTTGCATTTGATAAAGAGAAATGACAGAAATTTTCACCACAAGCAAGACCAAGTGAACGACACTGAGTCAAACAAATATGTTAACCACAGAATTGCAAAGATCCTCTTGGACGAACTCTTACATCGGTGTCCAATGGTTTCATCACCCTTAAATGGTTACACTTCCCCAGTGATTAGCATACTTTTTAAAGCCCGATACAAAGAAATTCTATGTTTTCGTTTAACTGAAATATGCTTCCAGTATAACTTCCAACTTGCAAAAATGTTTACTGAATCATGTCAGTGTGACTTAAACACCATGGACAGCAATGGAAACACTCTTCTGCACATTGCAATTCAAGATTCTTGGCAGGAAATTGACTCGAACGCGGTGTTTTGTTACATTCCTGACATCATTGAACCATTGAAGATCACTGCACTAAAAGTGACCCAACTTTTGCCTGAGAGGGGAGCATACCCTCATGCCAGGAACAAACAAGGCTTATGTCCTGGTGAAATACCACAGGATACTAAGTTTAGCAATATATATCACCAGAAAATTACATGATCCCCTTCAAAGACATGCTGGAGAAGCATGACCTCAGATTAACATTGAAATACTTGGCTGCAAGGCAGATTGTTGATGCTAAATTCCCTTACAGGAACCTGTTGCCCAAAGATTTGGTAAAATTTGTCGATTTACATTGATTAAGCTTCATCCTTTTAAATATTGATTTGCAGCACTAAGTGAATCATTATGATTCCTATATGCTATCAATATTATTTGACAATGTCTTTAAAATTCATGTGCACTTTTAAATAAAAACTATATATGTATATACGATAGTCTTTTCTCAGTTGATAAAAAATGCCTCAAGAAAATAACTGTGACCATTGTCACTCATTTTGACTTAATATAAACTGCGAGAGGAGAATGACCCAGGATGATTTCTGTCACAGCAGCTCATGAAGCCTATTTCAATTTAATCTTACACCTATCATACTTGAAACTGTTGGAGAATGATTAGTTTGTTAGCTGATTCTATCTTAATATAATCTGTGAGAGGTTAATGACCCAGGATGATGTCTGTCACAATTTCACATCATCAGTTTCAGTTCTTGATGCAACAGTGAGCCGCTGATAAAGTGATAGTAAAAAATCACAGCATTATTGAACTTACGAAAGAATATTCCATACTGTAAGAGAGAATTCAGGAGCTTTTGGAAATCAACATACCGTACAAACCAAAATAATGTATGACTACCTCAGCAGGAAGGAAGAATCAGCCATTACTTTACCCTTTCACACCTTTTGCCTCCCCACAAATCACTTGCTATCATTACCTACTTTAAATTACCTCTTAAAATTGCATTAAATTCACATTAAGCCAATACCAATTCAAACTCCATCACCTGAATTGTGTTTTATTTCTTTGATATTATGCCCCTGGCTAATTGCACGCACACCTCAATCGTAGCTGGTGACATTATTATTATAAATATCTCATTTTTACCAATCACGTCACCAAATACGAAAGGCCATTTTTTAAGTGTCAAAGTGGTGGGGATTTACCCACCAGCCCCTGAAAAATCCCCACCACTGACAGAGATTTGCTCCACAAGTGAGTGCCCTTTGATTCTAAATTTCACCGAAAATATCACATTTAATACAGCTATGGCCGTAATTTTTCACTCATCTGCAATGCTGCTCTATGAGGCAATTATTGTGACCAATCATGACAAAGCAAATATGTGCTCGATCTTCGCTAAATCGTGAGCAAAATATATACAGTAGCGGACAAAAATTTAGGCCTCGTCAATTTTTTGGCAATATTTTGGAAAATAGGGCTCAGCTGAAAAATTTCTGCATGGATTTTCTTGCCTATGTGTCAGGGAAGTTCAACAAGAGCAAAACCTGATCTATTTTTAGCACTTCCTTGAATATGTGTGATAAACAAAGATTTCAGGTGGTCTAAACTTACGTCTGCATGATGCTTGCTTGCATCCACAAAGGCCCTTAATGGCATTGTGCATTACCGGAAAGGTGGCTAAATTATTTGCAATGTTATTTTAGACAAGTTATTCAAACATGTTTCATGTTATTTAAAGGCAATTAGTCATGAAAAAGGAAAAAACACAGATTTTTAATAATTTTTAAAAATTTCAACTAAGGAAATAATAATGGTGATTCAATGAGCCAAAATTGTTAATAAATAAAAGGTCAACTAAAAACAACTAAGAAAATATGTGTGTAACACATTGTCATCCCTCTAATGGAGTATGAATACACTTGACACCCAGTCATACTGCAAAAATGGTGTTTTTGCCTGGTTTTGTCTGACCGGTTGTCAAGTGTATTCATACTCCATCATGTTAGTTTTCTTCGATCTGGTGCTTGGGGAAATGTCTGAGACCTGTACGCGATTAAATTTGAATTATTATGTATATACTTATACAGTACTGCCCTGGTTGGATTTAGTGTTGTATTCATTGGTACCTTTCATTATATTAAGCATTACCAGTGTAATTATCATAAATGTGACTTACAAGGAATACAAAAATAGAGAACTACTGACAGGGAACCAAAATGCTGCTGTGAGCCAAAACGTAAACATCAATTCCTTGCTAATCGGCAATTCTGTGGCATTTTTAGTTTTGACTTTACCATGGTGCCTGTTTCACCTCATCAATTTCTTCACAAAATTTTACTCGAGTTCTCCTTCGTTTATTAATACTCTCTTATTCGCCAGAGTTGGCATTTTCTTTCGTAACTTGAACAATGCAGCAATGTTTTACATGTACTTCATCAGCGGCTCAAGATTCCGCAAAGAACTGAAATCGATGATAAAATCATTGTTCATTTGTGACCAACCACAACAGATTATACCCCCAAGTCAGTCCAGTTTTGTTGAAATAGGCCTACCACAAGTCAGTCACAATTGTATTATCCGTAATTGGCAAATCTATATTTAACACTAAGAAAATAAATTGGCGATAATAGTACTTTCCGTTACCGAAATTGGTCATGGTAGTGGCTGGTATCGAAATTTTTCTAATTTTTGGTGGTATTTAGAATCGTGACCAACATCTGTAACACGGTAAGAAAACATACTTCCTGCCTATTGAGAGGTATTCTGGCAGGAAGCAGTTAGGAATCACACACAAAAAATGCAGCAAGGAGTTGCAACGGCCGTAATGGAACCATTAACTTTTCATAGTGGTTAATCAGGCTGATTTTTCCCAACTATTTATGCCTGATCTGATGTAATTTGCTAAGAACATTACCACTGACAGAAAAGTGGATGTCATTTGCTTTAAAAATCAATACAAATTAATGTATTTTTGTTGTTATTTTCTGAATGTATTTCCAATGACTATGAATTAGGTGTTCTTTGCAAAATATATTACTAATTATTTTAAATTAAATGTTATTTTCAATATGTCATTAATCGTCATAATCAGATTTTTTTTTGCTAAATAAATTACCAGTGATTTTAAATAAGGTGTTATTTTAGAAATTTACTATCAATGACTGTAAATTGGAAGTTCTTTGCTAAAGATGTTACTAATGATAATAAATTAGATGATATAAATTTTGCTTAATCCTGCTAATGATTGTAAATTACATGCTATTTGTATCAGATATTTGCTAAAATTTAACATGTCACTAATGATTTTAAATTGAGTGTTCTTTGCTAAATATATTGCCAATGACAGTAAATTAGGTGCTATTTGCTAAATGCTGCTAATGATTGTAAATTAAAAGTTATTTGCTAATTTATATATTACAATAATAATTTTTGATTGGTTGATCTGTATCATATATATGCTAAAATTCAATATGTTACCAATGATTATATATATATATGGTTTTATTGACAATTTACATATCAAACAGATACATTTGTCAGTGAACAACAGAAAAATCGACAACTACTCTACATCTACAAACACATAATACAATAAGAAATATATGCAGTATTTAAGTACATAATTTAAAAGTTACATGAAGTTAAAATTTTGGTCCCAGTCCCAGTTGTTAATTAGTTTTAAGAGTCTGTTAAATGCATGTAAATTATAGGCCTAAGTATAGAATGTTCATAAAATCAGGTAGAAAAGTCTTGTCAAAAATCAAGATGCACATTCGTGAGAGCAGGTAGGCACAGGCCAGCGGTAACCGCTCAATAGCCGTACGATCTTGCCCAAAAAGTCTATAATGTCAGAAGTCCACACAAACAAGATAATTCACAAAATAAGATCACAAAATAACATCACAAAATATATCAAGAATTCTAGTTGGCTCGACAGTTAGAGAGGCTACTGTAGTGCTATTTTGTCGACCTTAATTTACTTAATTTTTAAATTTCTGATCCTAGGCCTTAGCTGATTTTTAACGTTAAAATACATAATTTTCTTAATTTTATGATTACCCCATTACTATGTTGAGGTAGGAGCCTAAGGCCTGCATCATTTCTGGTCTTTTATCTGACATAATCGCTGCAAATTGTTGGGTTTTATCAAGATTAGGATAGTTTGGGATTAGATTTCTAGCTTTACACAGAAGTTCCCTTCTGGGTACAGCATTTCCACTGCATATTAAGAGGCTGTGAATTTCATCTTCTACATCGCCTGTGTCACATTTATCACATTTTCTTAGCTCTATTGGTGTTTTAGGTATATTATGTCTACCCGTTTCTATTTTTAAGTTATGAGAGCTTACCCTGAACCTAGCTATGTTACAGTATGTCTTCTTTGAGAAGTTTTGATTTAGATATGGTTCCAAACAGTAACTGTTCTTAAACAGTCTATATGATCGCAATTTTGGAAATTTGTCAGGATCATTTATTCCACTTAGTATTTTGGACTGTTCTTTAGTGTACAGCTGAAATTTTACTTCCTTTAATAAGGATCTAGACTCTGTAGTTACCCAATCTGTAATGTTAATATCAGCCATTATCTTTCCTATTTTAGAGTACCAGTTATTTTGACCAGCATGGTGCAGCTTTTCTTGTATTTTTAAACATTTATTCAGAATATCATTGCTTGGGAGATCTCTAATTTTAGCCCAGTAGTTTATTGTGGTTAGTTAATTGTTGCCTTAATCTTAGAGGGAATCTGCCTGTCTCTGCATATACAGCAAGTGTGGGAGTTTGTCGCCGTACACTTAGGATATGTTTTAGGTAGCCTATCTGTATTTTCTCAATTTTAGATATTTCTTTTGTACTAGACCAAAAGATGCTGTTGAATTCAAGGATAGGGAGAACATAGCTGTCAAACATTTTAATTGCTAAAGATGGGGGTATATGACCCAGAGAAGGTTTCATCCGCCCATGAAGGGCAAATAGTGCTTTTTGGGCTTGGGTAGCTATGTAATCTGGCATTTGTTTATGTATGTTCTTGTGTGTACTAATGGTGTGTCCCAAGTATTTAAAAGTATCTACATTTTCAATGTTCTGTTCATTATATATAAAGTGATTTTGACTTTTGGTACCTATTTGCATTACTTTAGTTTTTGACGTATTAACAATAAGGTGCCACTTAGAGCAGAACTTATGTAGTGAGTCAATGCTATTCTGCAGACCTTCTGCAGTTTCGGACATCAGGACTATGTCATCCGCATAGAGCAGATGTGTAAATGGGTTACTTTCAATTTTTACCCCATCTGCACTATTCAGATATTCTGGGAGATCAGAGAGGAATTCATTGAACAGTTTCGGACTTAAAATGCCACCCTGAAGGACCCCAAAGATACTGTCAATTGTGAGACTTAGATTACCTTGCTGGTGTACCTTTGCCTGAGCTTTTTCAAACATGCTTATGATAATTTTCAGCATCTTTACACCCATTTTTTGATTAATTAATTTGTAGTAAAGGGCCTTCCTGTTTATGTAGTCGAAAGCTTTAGTGAAATCTACAAAACATAAGTACAGTGGTTTTTTGTTAAATTGTTGGTGACTAACAATCATAGAAATACATAGAAGGGACATGAGGCTCTGGCAGATGAAGCAACCAAATCCACCATCTTGGAACTGCCCTGAATACTGGCACAATGGACTGTGACGTCACCAATAACTGTGATGTCACTTATAACAATGGCATGACGTCACATCATAATTATTCTATTGTGACATCATGTCTCAGGGCAGTTCCAATATGGCGGATTTGGTGACCTCATCTTGAGGTGGCATCATACAGCCTCATGTCCGTTCTATGTATTTCTATGCTAACAATAGTGTCAAGCACAAATACACAGTCCGTAGTTCCCCGTGATGGTGTGAAGCCAAACTGAAAGGGGTCATCCAATGACAAAGCTTCGTTTTTAAAGTATAGCCTAGTATTCAGGATTGAGTCAAACACCTTCGCCATTGCAATGATTGTAAATTGAGTGTTCTTTGCTAAATATATTGCCAATGAAACTAAATTAGGTGCTAATTGCTAAATGCTGCTAATGATTGTAAATTAAAAGTTATTTGCTAATTTGTATATTACAATAATTGTTGCGAAACGCAAATGATGACGGAGGCAAACTTTAAAATTGACCAAATGCCTTTATTGACGCACCGTGACGATGACAGTGGTAATCTAAAAATAAACCAAAATGACAAAACACTATAAGTAAAGAGTCTAAAATATCCCATAAATTAAGTCAAAAATATATGAATCAAAATATATGTTTAAATCAATAATCATTAAGAATCGCAAAAAACCAAATAACTTACAAGAGACATTTGGCGACATACGAGGGGCGTTCAGAAAATTCGAGGCTTTTTTTCACACGGATACTTATTTTCAATCTAGAACTATGAATTTTTCACAGGATAAAATTCAGTATATTTGGAATGGACTTTCCAAAATTTTGGACAATTTGGACTTTTTAAAGTCATTCAGTGGTTGCCATGGAAACTGAAAGTTCAGCTTCTTGGGGCAGGTAACACTAAAACCAAGAATGCCAAGAAATTGTGACTGTGAGAGACTTCTCCCTGTCACTTGTATTAGTGAGATTGACACTATTTGACACAAGATATATGGTATTGGCTTCTAAATATACTTTCAAGGACACCAAAATGTGTGTATTCTTACACTGAACCCAAGTAGGAAAGCACTCCAGCATGCCAGTTTTTGCGAGGGAAATTCAGGAAGCAAAGGTGTGTTTCCCTGACCACATAAGGACTTGTGAAAGCATGGATTCACTAGTACGAACAAGAGACCAAAATGGACAGCATTATCCATCCTAGCTATTCCTGTGACATGTTGCTTTACATAAGTCCTGGTTTTCCCTTACTTTAGTCCATGGGGGCTATAGTTTCAGGCACCAGAGGAGAAAAGGCTTTGGATGACCGAAATTCTTTCACAGAACTTTGTTTGGAGGACTTCAAGGAACATTAACTTCAATGGGTCAGGTGTGTGAATCAATGCTTTTGGTAAGCTTGGTAGTATTTTTTCAGGCTAATATTATATTTTGTGTGTCAAATATTGTCAATTTCACTAATGCAAGTGATAGGGAGAGGTCTCTCACAGCCAAAATTCATTTGCTTTAGTGGTTTCAGTATTACCTGCCCCAAGAAGCCGAACTTTCAGATTCCATGGCAACCACTGAATGACTTAAAAATGTCCAAATTGTCCAAAATTTTGGAAATCCATTCCAAATATGCTAATTTTTATCCTGTAAAAAATTCATAGTTCTAGATTGAAAATAAGTGTCCATTTAAAAAAAAGCCTCAAACTTTCTGAACGCCCCTCGTAAAGGGGTAACAATATCTATCCTTTAAGGACATCTGATATTTGACATCAATGTGACATGGGCACTGAAATACAATCCAAGATGGACACCCAATAAATACCAGTGAATCACACAAATAAAAAATTATTTGATCACCCAATAAAATATCTAATTAATATTTTATACAAATTAGGAATTACTAATCAAATAAATCAAATAAATAGATCATAATTCACAATCAATTAAATGGCTAATTATACAAATAATAAAGCTACAAAATATTATAAAATCAGTACACACCTGAATTTCTAATGTTTACAGCTTCATGGCTGGAGCAAGACTGTCAGAATTTGAAATGACTCAGCTGAATGCTGCACATTCCAGGACACTGATTGGACAAAATTAATCAGGTCAACAATGTTCATTCATGTCACTCACATGTAACACCAAATATGGAAATGACCCACATGAAACACCATATATGGAAGTGGCCCAATTAGGGAGCTTCCATTACTAAATACCTGACAAGATGCCAGGGACAAGTTAGTATTTTTATCAATTATTTATGAATTTTTTATAAATCAATCTTTTTGTGTATTTGAAATAGGTAAAACCTAATAATGGATGACAAATAGGAAATAAACAAGAATAAGAAAAATAATTATGTGCTGAACATAACACTCCCCGACTTTGATAAATTCCATTTCTCTAAAACACATAACTCGACATAAGACAAATAAATAGACAAAATTTGACAAAATATGTAAATGACACAAAAGTAAATGTAAAACAATACATGATCAAATAAAAGAAATACAAAGAAGAAAAAATTCTATAGTCAATCACCTTCCAATAAAACAACTTTGGTGATTGGTCGTGTCAAGACAGTGGACTTGGTTCTGACTTTGACCGATCTGACCAGACCATCACGACCTTCAGTTGCTTCCACAATGAGACCTAAAGGCCAAAGTCCTCTTGGGGTGCCCTCGTCGCACACTAAGACCAAGTCATCCTTCTTGACGTTCCTGCGTTTCTTTGTCCATTTTTGTCTCTTCTGCAGTTCAGGTAGGTACTCGCGGATCCATCTCCTCCAGAATTGCTCTACTAGATGTTGAGTGTATTTCCATCGCCTGCGATACATGTGATCCTGCAGGAATACACCAGGTGGGGGGTCAGGACCTCTCCGGAGTAAGAGCAAGTGGTTGGGAGTCAAAGGACAAAGGTCATTGACCTCGGAGCTGACCTTGGTTATTGGCCTTCCATTGATAATGGACTCAACTTCACACAGAAAAGTACATAAAATTTCATCAGTCAATCTTTGTTTAGAATTCATCAATAAGCCAGCCAAGACCTTACGTGTTGTACGGATGAGCCGCTCCCACACACCACCCATGTGGGACGCATGGGGTGGATTGAAGATCCACTCGACATCAAGGTTCACACAGTATTGATGAATTGCAGAAAATTTCACCTCCTCCATTCCTCGCTTCAGCTCGGCCTGTCCTCCCACAAAGTTTGTCCCATTATCAGAGAAGATCTTCTGGGGTGTTCCTCTTCGGGAAATGAACCGACGAAGGCCATTGAGGAAAGAGTCTGTATCCAAGGAATTAATCAATTCGATGTGAACTGCTCTCGTAGTAAGACATGTATAAATACATCCATAACGCTTGGCTTCAGAGCGATTGACTTTAACCAAGAAGGGACCAAAATAGTCCACTCCAACGAAAGAAAATGGGGGTTCACGGGCTTCAGCCGCTCAGGGGGCAAATCAGCCATTTGCTGCAAACATGGAGAATCATTCAACCTGCGACATCCAACACAATTGTGACGAATTTTCTTCACCACAGACCTTGCTCTAGTGATCCAGTACTTCGCTCTCAGCAGACTAAGAGTCCACTCAGTTCCAAGATGAGCATCGTTGTGGATTTCCTGGACAATCTTCAAAGCTACGTCATGATTATGAGGAATGATTACAGGATGTTTCTGGGAGTCGTGTAGGTTGGCATGACGCAATCTTCCGCCTACACAAATCAAACCATTCACATCAATCAAAGGAACCAAATCACTCAATGAACTCGATTTCTCCACAGACTGGCCGGATTGCAACTTAATAATTTCACTCTCATAAGACATCTTCTGAACACGCTTGAGAATGACAATTTCAGCAGACTTGACTTCACTGACAGACAACTCACTGCGATCTTTCTTCTTTCGGCAGAGAATCTCTCTAAGCCGGAGAATCCAAGCGACAGCTCTTCGAAGCTTAGTCCAACTAGAGTAATGGTCTATCAGTCTATCCAGCGGATGATCTGTCACTTCAGTTACACAAGCTAGTTTGACGGACTGCTTACCAGCTGTTGGCTCATTCTTCACTTCTGCATCATCTTCAGAAAGAGATACATCCACATCATCCTGTTTCCAGTCCGACTTGTAGGTCCACAAAAATTCGGGGCCACGGAACCACCTGGATTTCTCCAAATCCGCTGCGGACTGTCCTCTGGATATGATGTCAGCCGGATTCTGGATGCCGGGAATATGTAACCACTGATCTGCCTGCGTAAGACGTCTGATCTCTCCAACCCTATTTGCAACATAAACATGAAATCGACGAGTATCATTTCTGATATACTTTATAGCAATTTCGGAATCCACCCAGAAATAGGACTTTGCGAAATCCAAGGACATTTCTCTGCGTAGCATGGAATCCGCCCTCGCTGCTATCAGTGCTGCATGTAGTTCAAGGCGAGGAATTGATATGGTTTTAATTGGAGCTACTTTGCCCTTACTATGAATCAAAGTCACATGTATCTCCCCTTGTTTGTTGACACATCTGATGTAGCTGCAGCTCCCAAAGGCAATCATGCTAGCGTCACTGAAATGATGCAACTCAATCACAGCATCATCAAACACTCTGGGTTTCACACAGCGAGGTACCTTGATCATCCTGACAAACTCCATTGTCCTCAGCCATGCGTACCACTTGTCCGTCAAGTCGGGAGGGAGATCCTCGTCCCAGCCAAGCTTCAATCTGGTAGCATTCTGGAAAAGTACTTTGCCAATAATAAGCACAGGCGAGACCAATCCCAGTGGATCAAACATTGATGAAATTATGCTCAATATCCTTCTTCGTGTGACTGGTCCATCTTTAACCATGAGCATATGAAAGAAAAGCTCATGGGAGGAGATGTCCCATCTCACCCCGAGCGCTTTACTACTATCATTGAAGGATAAATCTTTTACTTCTTTGGCTCGTTCACTCTCTGGAACCGACTTGAGCACTTCTTTATCATTGCTTACAAATTTCGTCAGCCTGAATCCACCTTCACTTAACACAGATACAGCACCTTGAATAATACGGATTGCCTCTCCTCTGCTTGTAGCCGAACTTAAGCAGTCATCGACGTAGAAGGATTTCCGTATGGTCTCATCCACCAATTCATCAATCCCACCATAATCATCCACCGAACGACGCAGAGCATAGGTTGCAGCGCTGGATGACCACACTCCTCCGAAGATGTGGCGGGTCATGCGGAAGTGCTTCACTTGGTCCCCATCATACCACAGGAAGCGAAGAGCATCACGGTCATCTTCCGGAACAAGCACCTGGTGGTACATAGCTTCCACGTCTCCCATCACTGCCCATTCATGTTCACGAAATCTGAGTAAGATATGCAAAAGTTTATTATTCATGTCTGGTCCCTGCATGCATTTGTCATTTAATGACTCTCCTTCGAATTTTGAGGCACAGTCAAAAACCACTCTTATTTTTCCGGGCTTATTTTCATTAGTGACAGCATGATGGGGCAAGTACCAAATTTTATCTCCTTCCTGACGTGCATCATAAACTGGTTCAGCGTAACCCTTATCAAGGAGAGTTTTGATCTCAGTATCATACTTCTGAAACATCCCAGATTTGTTCAAATTTGTAGTTAATGATGTGAGTCTGGCTTCAGCAACTTTTAAATTGTTGGGCACATAAGAGTCAACTTTCCAAGGGATCGGAAGCTCGTAATGCTTATCAACAATCCTAAGCTTTTCATCCCACAATTTTACAACAGCCTTATCATTTTCCGACCACCCTGGCTCAAGATGCAAACTACCTTCATCTTCAAGTTGCCACAATCTGTTGACATCCTCTTCTAGAGATGCACTCACGAAATGGCTGACCACTTCCTTGCTCACCGGGTCAGACATCACAGGACCATTAACTGACCAGCCGAACATTGTCTTCACTGCAAAAGGATCACTTCTTCGCCCTTTGCGCACTTCCAATGGCACCAGAGCCTCACAGTGGTCTTGACCTATCAGGATCTGGACTTCTGAAACATCACTCTGGATAGGCAAACCATGCAAATGTGGGTATTGTGACACATCAATAGCTGGAACTCTAACAGGTATTCTGTCAACAACATACACTTCTGACAAGGCAAGACAATGAACACCATCATGAGACTTAAGATCAAGACTAACAACATTTGAGGTCTTAAATTCCTGACTTCTACTCATGGTATTCAACAAATATGTGACCTTCGTACCTTTTACTTGTAATTGATCAACCAAAGCTTTGGTACAAAAAGAAGTGTTTGAACCCGTATCAAGAATTGCTAATGCATTACACTGTTCATTCACAACAACAGATACAATTGGAACCATCACACTTGAGTATTCAATCTTCTCTGTACACGCTTGGACTTCATCGTTAGCTACTTCCGTTTGATACGTCGTACTAGAAGATCTGGATGTAGAAGCAGAGTCACGAGAGTCAATATGAATGAACTTGGTGTGTTTTTCACCACAATTCGGAACAGAACAAACAGAGGATTTTCGACAATTCACAGTTACATGATTATCAAGAAGACAGTTATGGCACAGATGCTTATCATTGACGAGTTTGAGCCTCTCGGGTGGCTTCATGCTCTTGAAGACAGGACAGTAGAACAGTCTATGGGAGTCCTTACACGAGAGGATACATGGTTTGAACACTCTTCTACCCTTCTTAGCAGACATGGACGTATCAGTGTTCAAAGAGGTAGATCTCCACGGTGTCTCCTTGCGATTTCCATCTTTATGGACAGACATTTTTGCACCATAGATTGGATCAGCAGCATCAAATGCTTTTCTCTCAATGAATTCAACGAACACCTCGAACCCGGGATATGAGTCTTTGTCATGCTTCTCCTTCATTGCTAACTTTATCCAGTTATCACGAATTCCAGGCTCCAACCGTTTCAAAATGCTCACAATCGAAGACTGAGTATCAATTTCTGGCAGCTTGCCAAGATTACCAAGAATATTCAGAGCGCTATTCAGATCGTCAGATAACTGCACTAAGCCTTTGGCGGACTGGATCTTTCCTCCAGTTGTCAGGTTACGGATAATTTCATCAGCAATAATGTGAGGATTACCATATCGCTTAGTCAAAGCTTCCCTGGCCTTCTTGTATCCACCAACCTTCATATTCGTAAAAGGCCTCACTGTTTTCTGCGCATCACCAGTTGTTTTGTCCAAAAGGAGAGTGAGCTTGGTGGCCTCATCAGATACACGTTTGTCAATGTTTTCGTCAAAAATGGCAAAGAAACTATGAAAGAGAAGAGGATCTCCATCATACGGCGTAATGCATAAATTTGAAACTCTCATCATATTCAAGATGTCGACTGTAGATGCATCACGAGAATTTTCACGAGGTGTGGCTTCATCCCCTGATCCCCTTTCCAGGTCAGGTGGTTTAACTTCATTTTTCGCGACTGGCTTGACACTTTCTGCTCTTTTCAGGGCATTAATATACTGATCTTGAACTTGATCAAAGAGTTCATCACTGCTTTTAATATCTGCTTCGTCAGTAAGGGTTTCATGATAGGCTTCATGGGCAACTTCAAATGCCGTGAACTTATCTTTTATCTTCTCCAGCCGAACTTCCACTTCTTTGACCATAGCAGCTTCAACGAACTTGAGGGTTGTATTTATTTCTCTCGTCAGTGCACCTTTTCTGGCGGACCTCGCTTTCTTCAACTCTTCAGTCATGATGTCTCTTATTACTGTTGCGAAACGCAAATGATGACGGAGGCAAACTTTAAAATTGACCAAATGCCTTTATTGACGCACCGTGACGATGACAGTGGTAATCTAAAAATAAACCAAAATGACAAAACACTATAAGTAAAGAGTCTAAAATATCCCATAAATTAAGTCAAAAATATATGAATCAAAATATATGTTTAAATCAATAATCATTAAGAATCGCAAAAAACCAAATAACTTACAAGAGACATTTGGCGACATAAAGGGGTAACAATATCTATCCTTTAAGGACATCTGATATTTGACATCAATGTGACATGGGCACTGAAATACAATCCAAGATGGACACCCAATAAATACCAGTGAATCACACAAATAAAAAATTATTTGATCACCCAATAAAATATCTAATTAATATTTTATACAAATTAGGAATTACTAATCAAATAAATCAAATAAATAGATCATAATTCACAATCAATTAAATGGCTAATTATACAAATAATAAAGCTACAAAATATTATAAAATCAGTACACACCTGAATTTCTAATGTTTACAGCTTCATGGCTGGAGCAAGACTGTCAGAATTTGAAATGACTCAGCTGAATGCTGCACATTCCAGGACACTGATTGGACAAAATTAATCAGGTCAACAATGTTCACTCATGTCACTCACATGTAACACCAAATATGGAAATGACCCACATGAAACACCATATATGGAAGTGGCCCAATTAGGGAGCTTCCATTACTAAAAACCTGACAAGATGCCAGGGACAAGTTAGTATTTTTATCAATTATTTACGAATTTTTTATAAATCAATCTTTTTGTGTATTTGAAATAGGTAAAACCTAATAATGGATGACAAATAGGAAATAAACAAGAATAAGAAAAATAATTATGTGCTGAACATAACAATAATAATTGTTGGTTGGTTGTTCTTTGTAAATGTAAAATGTTCATGATTGTATATTAGATATTTGCTAAAATGATGTATGTTACCAAAGATTGTAGATAGTGTGGTCTTTGCTAAATGTTGTCAATAATTGAAAAAAATCAACCAAAAGATAAGTATTGTATCATCTCAGGGGTTTCATTGTTTTGGTTTATCCTCTAAAACTTCTATGAAACCACAAATTGTCAAACAAAATAGACAAGGCAATATTCAGGGTTCTAAAGTGTATCTAGTAGTCTTTATAACAGATCTCATAGAAATGTTCCATGTCCCGTTTCAATATATGCAGAGATGATGTCAGTATTGCGACACTGACATCACTATTTAGGCACTCCCGGTGAGCTTTTGTGATTAAAACTCAAGTATTGATACCAACTGTTAATATCAAATAAGGCTCACTGGCTAAGTGTGAATTACAGCTGATTGATCTGTTTTTATATATATGTGTAATTGTGCATGATGGTTTATTCACCTGGAGCAGTTGAAATTGATAATTGGGCCATTTGGTGTAAGGTACTTCAAGGGAAAGGAAATCTTTTGCACCACCTAGAGATTGTTCCTTAGGGTCAAATAAATCCATCCATATATACGTCACAACAGTTTACAGCAGCCTGTGTCTGGTTTAAACCTCTCACCCCCCCCCCCCCGATAATTGTCAAAGTGGGTATTACAAGAGCAACCACCACCATTAACTTCTCATCCCTCCGAAAAAAACTGCAATCATATTGAACACTTTTTGTATTATTATGAAAAACTCCTCCTTTTAAATACAAGAAATTCATGTCTGCAAAGCCAACAATGTGGTTCTTTCAATATCAGTCGGGATTGTTATAATATGTAAAATATGGAAAGTCTCTTTCGGACAGTCTCACTTAATGCAGATCCACAAATTTCACCAAATCCTGAGGCAATTGGTTTGTGTATGGGATTTTAGCATCAACAATCTTCGTCGCAGCCAAGTATTTCAATGTTAAACTGCTGTCATACTTCATCAGCAAGTCCTTGAAATGCACTAAATAATTTTCTGGTGATGAATTATCAAACTTATGCTGCGGCCTTTCACCTGGACACTTTCCCTGTCTGTTCTTGGCGTGTGGGTAGGATCCTCTTTCAAGCAAAATCTGGACAATTTCCATTGAAGTGGCCCTAATTTCATCTGCAACCTCTTGGTGTGGAAGAGGGGACCATTTTCAGCTCCGATTTCATGCAGAAAATCAAAAATCACAAGGTGCAAAACAGTGTTACCATCACAATCTGTTGCATTAATCACATTGACGCGATTCAGTAATCATCTTTACTAATTGGTAATTATACCTGAAGCATTGTTGGATTAGACGCTTATAAAGCGTTTCTTTATATTTTGCTTTGAAAATTACATTAATAACTGGTGATGAACAGCCGTTGATGGGTGATGACACTGTAGGACACCGCTGTAAGAGTTCATCCAGCAGGACCTTTGCAATTCTGGGGTTGACCTCATTTTTTATCTCAACTTGATTTTCCTTCTTGTGCTCAGGGTGAACATTTCTGTCACTCCTCTTTATCAAGTGCAAGATCACTCCACGAATGATAAGCAAAGTTTGTTCTATGGTGCCTATCAATTGTTGCACACACCCTGGCTTTCTTTCAGTATCCAGCCTGTTTTGAATGACGCAGCAGCTGTCTATTGCAACCTGCACAAACTTCACCAGGACATCATTGGACAATGAGTAGTTACGGCTGATAGCGCCCCCTAGAGAAATCCCTCCATTGATCATCAAGTCAGCAAAGTGCAAATATTTTCCGAAATAGGAAATCCGATCCAGCCAATGCCTCATTAGTGAATTGAAATTGGTGTCCTGACTACCTCTGCCCCTTGAATGTACTGAAAAATAAAAATAAAATTTAAAAAATCAAGTCCGTCTCAATTTGCAACTCTAATAATATCTTAAGACTTCCCGTGATAGATGAGTACAGAATAAAGAATAAAAGTACAAGTAATTTTTTTTAAATTATCTTTGGCTGAATTGAAGGACCTGCAAAGGTACTTCAACAGGTCTTATACAGGCAGCAGCCCTAGAAAATGGCACTCCAGTCCACATTTTTTAATCGGCAAATGTTCTTTTAATCAGGTTGGATCACCTTAATGAAGAAAATGGATTTTCAAAAACTTCCCCAAACAAGTACATAACTAGGAAAGAACAATCTGTGGCGTAACTCGGAGCCGCAAGCAGGAGGGGGGAGGGAGCATCTGGGGGCCCCTAAACTCTACCTCTGTTGGAATTTTTAAAAGTAAATTAAAGTGTGAAATTTCATCCCATCGCATGCGCTTTTAAACCCTGCTTAGTCATATCTTTTCTTTCTTATTTTATCTGTATTTACCATTTGTGTTTTTATAATTTATAATGTGTTTTATGTTTTTATCTATATTTGTATTTCTATGTTGTCTTGTCCATGTAAATAACTCTGTGTGTCTTCTGTGCTGAATAAGCTACCCTGGTTAAATAAAAGTATTTTGACTTTGACTTTGGCCCTGTGTTTCTTCTGCAATACTTCTAGTGTCAGTCAAGGCAGCTTAAAAGTTCATATGGGGGCAAAGGTAAATTACAGTGTATGGGGGGAGGGAACTTTCTCACCCATGCTCCCCATATCCCCCCCACCTGCTAAAAGGGAAACCAGTGAAAAATTGGAGCTACATAACTGCGATTGGATCTACTTACGGTCTTCGGGTGACTTCTTGGGAACCACATCAAACTGAAGATCAATGCTTATTCTCTCTCTCGCTAATAGACATTGTAAAAGGAGTTGATGGAAACTGCCTTCATATCTTTCCAGCTCTTCAATTGTTTGCCATTCTCTTTCAAATCTGTAGCATGCCAGAGGTGGAAGAACAGTTTTTGGAATTCCATATTTTTCTCTAAGACGAGTTGCCTTTGCTAACAATTCCGAGTCGAGTGAACACCAAGGGTTGCCGTATGGGAAATGCAAACCTACGCATTCATAGGCCTGAATTATCTGCTCCATTGGAAAACTGTATTTTCTAATTAGAGCCAAAGTCAGCTGTTTATCCCGAGTAGCAGCGTAGTCCAATACATTCAATCCTGCTTTGTCTTTCAAATTAACATCTGCGCCATTTTGAAGCAGAATTTTTGCAAAGTACCTATTTCCATTTTCAGCAGCGTAGTGCAACGGAGCTTTACCAAGGAGATCGCATACGTTGACGTCAGCCCCGTGATCTATTAACATCTTCATTGATGCGATTCTTGTGACATTTGAAGCAAAATCATCATCATCGTCAAGTGAGAAGTCTCCACCCATGAACCCTCTTTCAGTACGGGTGCAAGCGACGTGTAGTGTCGTTTGTCCTATTGCAGTTCTCTGGTTGACATCGGCTCCTGCTGATAACAGTGCTCTGATTAATCTGTCCTCCTTCTCATAAGCAAAAGCACATACTGCAAAAAGTGGGAAGACGTCATCCAAAGCCCCAAATTGTGTATCCGATGACCTCATGTCCAATGCCTTTATTACTAGATTGCCTATTCGACAGTGGTCATGGATAATTCCAGTCGCTGAAACATCGGTTCCATTAGCCAAGAGAAGCTTCACAACTCCATACACATCTGAAAATGAAAGGACAGTTTTTTACAGCCTGATGACTACAGTCTGTCAAATTGATATGCAAAAAGAGTGAACAGCTGCACTGTGAAAGCGGTACTTAGTGACTCATGATAGCTGAGCAGTGTCATCTTCTCTACATTCAACATGAAAAACAAGGAGGCTGTTTGATTAGTAATGTTCAAGAGAAAGCTGTTTGATTTATCGTAACTGATTTTAGAGTAAAAATCGGACGCATAATAATTTCACTATTTGGAAAAAATTTTGGGTAGCCCCACATTTTACCCAACATCCTTACAACGGTTCAACTGGCCCAAAGGGCTGGTTCGAATGGCCCCGTAGGTGGGACCAGTTGAACCAATGTTTTTTTAAAGCTTATTTATAAGTTGGCCTGGATGATGCACACCAAAACCTAAAGTTGGGATGTTTAGTCAACTTGTGAAACCACATTTTCCATGTTTGTTTTTCCTGAAAGCTGCAAAAGTCTGCCCACAGCAGAGCAATTTCTAAAATTGGGTTCAACTGGGCCAACTCTCCCCTACAATCTCTATTAGGGAATGAATGGATGAACGAGGCTTTGTGTGCGTATTTATACACTTGGTAGGCTAATTAGGATAGGAGGAGGATAGGGCAATGATTGAAACTGCCCTTCAAGATAGGCCCATGCAACCAGGTAAGAGCTGGATTCGCACCCTGGACCTAGCAATCAGCAACCCAGCATGCTGCCACTGAACTAAGATAATTGAATTTGTATAAATTTTAAAAAATAAACACTTACTATGTCTGCATGCCTCTATCAGAGGAGTTGATTCTTCTTGTTCATATTCATCATATCTTCTCAAGTTGGTCAGCTCTGGATGATGATATAAAATCTCCTTCGCCAGCTTGCCGTCAGTTCTCTTTAAGGCAGCAAACAGCAACTCTTGATCGTCCGCCATTATGTTCAGATTGTAGTTTGTTCAAGTCCCAGGTGCAGAAAATCTATAGATAGAATATAGCTTTATAAGACAATAGAAGGCTTTAGCCAGGCTAAAAACTCTTAATCAGCCTAGACTATCTGTCATCCTGTCCATTTTGTATTTGATATACTAATAATCATTCAGAATCAATTTCCATGCTGCATTATTTTGGTCCATGCCTGCATTATGTTGCCCCTGATTGTGCAATCTCAGCCAGATGCCTGTAGTGAGTCACCCTTATTTTGACTAGACTGAGTGAGATGTGCTGCTGTTCTATTTCTGAAGACCTATTTCCTGACATGGTGGGCTCCACTGTCTATAGATAAAGCTTAGATCTATGTTAGGGGGCTAACCTTTAATTTTAAGGTGGGGGAGGGGGGCTACAATTTCTATAACAAATAATTTCTTGCTCAATTTTAATGAAATAAATAAAACATCTTTTGATAGTCTTGAAACAAAATTATTCTGGTTTGGGCATTCCTTAAAGGGGTTGGTTTGCAAAACCTGGGAGAAAGTTATGTGACTTAATTACCCTCCCCTTACCCTATTTTCCCCTACAACTCAATTTGAAAACAGAAAAATACTCTCATTTCAACGCATAGATTGAGGACCTAAAGTGTACATTTGTATGAAGGCAGTGTACAGCAGTGGAGTAAATACGGATACAAAAAGGAGGTCAAACTGATACTGTGTGAACTATGCCATTCAAATTCAAGAAGATAAGGAAGTGGGCCACAGTTAACTTGTTGATGTGCAAAATTCGTGTCCATGTCTCCGGTATTTGAAGAATGGATCCTGTAAAGAGCATCCAAAATCAGTTGTTTCTTGCTATTGGGCAAAGTTACACTGATGATTGTCAAGAAGTGAAGCGTATTTTGTCGGATCATCCAGAATTGATTAACCTCAAAAGGAAGGATGACTTTCTGCAAGAAGTATCAACACCTCTGATAGAGGCCTGCAGACAATAGTCCGGCAGTGGAGGGGTGGTACCCAAAAGTTTCGGTTAAAGTTTTTTTCTCTCTTGATCCTGTATCTATATGGTCCAAGGAACATTTTCAGGGGGGGTGTGAAACTCTCACCCTTGAGCATTCCGAAAAATCCAAGATGGCGTCCAAAATGGCCGCCAGACACGAAATTGGTCATAAATTGGCTCCTAATTCAGCTAGGATGATAAATAAAACATCAAAATAGGGATTTTGAGGGTCAAGGATTCCAGAAATTGATAAATCAAACTCATAAGATCACAATTTCTAGCTTAAATGGCCTAAATGATGCACTAACAGTAAAATTAGCATTGAAAATCAAGATTATGTGTATGTGACCTGCTCCACCAAAATGTGCTTAAAGAATAAGCAAAGTATCTATTACTGTGGCTTCCCCTGAATCTACTTGAAAGGTGCTTTCAAATAATGGGTCATATGTGGGTACATGTCAATTGCATCAAAAGAAATAACACGTCAAACATGCTAATTATAAAGCTCCGGAAACCGAATAAACGACTGTTAAATTTCAAGCCATCAACACCAAAATATATCAAACTAACACAGGTATGCTATTTGTTTTCTGGTATATATGGATAGCCTTTGATGTCAGCTTTCATTTGACACCTTGATTTCCTTGCTAATATAACTGTGAACCTTCCAAAAGCTAAATAAAGGTTTGCTATCAGTGCGAAAATCTCCTAGGAAACACAAAATTCTCCCATGTATTTTCGATTTCACCTATCCTATTAATTAGATAACTCATTCCTAACTAACCAAAATGGATGTGGATGGATAGCCCTTGATGTCAGCTTTAAATTAAATCTTGATTTACTTATTACTCCAACAGACAACCTTCCAAAATAGCTAAATAAATGTTGCAGTCATTATCAAAATTCTCCTCCGAAACACAAAATCTTCCAATGTATTTTCAATTCCACCTATCCCAATCACAAGATAAATCTTTCCTAACAAACCAAAATGGATGAGGATGGATAGCCCTTGATGTCAGCTTTCAGTTGGCACCTTGGTGTCCTTGTTACTACAATTGTCAACCCTCCAAAAGCTAAATAAATGTTGTTGCCAGTGTCAAAAATCACCTTGGAAACACTAAATCCTCCCATGCATTTTCAATTCTTCCTGTCCCAAACACTGGATAATTAATTTCTAACCAACCAAAATGGGTGTGGATGGATAGCCCTTGATGTCAGCTTTATTTTGCACTTTGGTTTCCTTGATAGTACAACTGTTAATTCTCCAAAGGCTAAATAAAGGTTGCTGTCAGTACCAAAAATCTCCTCGGAAACAGAAAATCCTCCCATGTATTTTCAATTCCCCCGATCCTAATCACTGCGTAACTTAATCCGAACCAACCAAAATAGATTTGGATGGATAGACCTTGATGTCAGCTGTCATTTGATACCTTGTTTTCCTTGTTACTCCAACTGTCAACCTTTGAAAAAGCAAAATAAATGTTGCAGTCTTCATCGAAAATCTCCTCAGAAACACAAAATCCTCCAATGTACATTCAATTCCACCTGTCCTAACCACCAGATAAATCCTTCCTTACTACCCAAAATGGATGAGGATGGATAGCCCTTGATGTCTGCTTTCAGTTGGCACCTTGGTTTCCTTGTTACTACAACTGTCAACCCTCCAAAAGCTAAATAAGTGTTGCTGTCAGTGTCAAAAATCTCCCCGGAAACACAAAATCCTCCCATGTGTTATCAATTCCCCAATCCTAATCACTTGGTAACTTAATCCCAACCAACCAAAATGGATGGGGATGGATAGCCCTTGATACCAGCTATCTTTTGGCACCTTGGTTTCCTTGTTAGTACAAATGTCAACCCTCCAAAGGCTAAATAAATGAGCTGTCAGTGTCAAAAATCTCCCCGGAAACAGAAAATCCTCCTAGGTATTTTCAATTCCCCCCATCCTAATCACTTGGTAACTTAATCCCAACCAACCAAAATGGATGGGGATGGATAGCCCTTGATGTTAGCTGTCACTTGATACCTTGTTTTCCTTGTTACAGCAACTGTCAACCCTCCAAAAGCTTAATAAATTTTGCTGTCATTGTCAATTCTGCCTGTCTTAATTACTGGATAACTAACTTTTAAGCAACCAGAATGGACGTGGATGGATAGCCCTTGATGTCAGCTGTCATTTGGCACCTTTGGTTTCCTTGTTTATACAATTGTCAACCCTCCAAAAGGTAAATAAATGTTGCCGTCAGTGTCAAAAATCTCTTCGGAAACACAAAATCCTCCCATGTATTTTCAATTACACCTATCCTAATCACTAGATAAATCCTTCCTAACTAACCAAAATGGATGGGGATGGATAGTCCTTGATGTCAGCTTTCAGTTTGCAACTTGGTTTCCTTGTTACTACAACTGTCAACCCTCCCAAAGCTAAATAAATGTTGCTGTCATTGTCAAAAACTCCTCGGAAACACAAAATCTGCCCATGCATTTTCAATTTCATCTGTCCTAATCACTGGATAACTCATTTCTAACCAACCAAAATGGATGTGGATGGATAGCCCTTGATGTCAGATTTAATTTTCTCCTTGGTTTTCTTGTTACTACAACAGTCAATCCTCCAAAAGTTAAATGCATCTTGCTGTCAGTGTCGAAAATATCCTCTGAAAAACACAAAATCCTCCCTGATATTTTCAATTCCACCAATCACAAACGCTGGATAATTCATTCCCAACCGACCAAAATGGGTGTGGACATTGACAGGCCTGTTAAAAATGTTTTATTGTTCAAATGACATTTAATTATTCTAAAGGGTATCAAAAAACTTTGTCCCATAAAATACATGGATACAGAGGAGCCTCTCTGATCTGCTTCAATTGTTGTCTTTGGCAACTTTTGTGAGGACAGAGTTAGTTTCACGTGAATGAATCAATTAACTAGAGCACTAACTAAATTTAGATAGCCTTACTCCAGGAAAAGACTTATGTACAAAGATTTTTAAGCAAGCATTTGGTAAGAGAATTTTCTGAGGAAATTTGAAATGGAAAAAAGGGATGCTTTTTGGAGTGCGCCCGCAATCATTTTGTCCTTGTAAAATACATCATTAAGGGTGAAGTGCAATTACAAGTATCAAAATAGTGAATTTCATTAAGTAATGTGAGCTAGGTTCTAGCCTAAGCATGTACAATTTTGTCACTTTTGGT
Organism: Platynereis dumerilii; assembly: GCA_026936325.1. Lineage (NCBI taxonomy): Eukaryota > Metazoa > Annelida > Polychaeta > Phyllodocida > Nereididae > Platynereis > Platynereis dumerilii. The sequence goes on along the minus strand of JAPTHN010000009.1, from coordinate 53,989,245 downwards.
AATTTTGATTTTATTTTATTTTCGATGTTGCTGAAAAAGCACCGTCGTCTTGGCTTTGACCTTAACGACCACAAATTAACCTCAAGATTCAAATCCATAAGTGATATCAACCCTAATCCTTTTGTCAAACCTATTGTCTATCTAACTGGCATAGATACCTTCCATTAACAATAAGCTTCTAACAGTACAGAATCATGTACATCGGCTGGTCCACTAAAAGAGACAAAAGTGACTGAAGTTCTCAAGAAGGCGGAGATGGTCTAGATAAGAGCAATGTGCATTGCTCATATAATTATCGCAAAAGTAATACTTTAAGGATATTTTTACTATTGAAAGAGGCATTATCTCAGTGCATTTTAATCCATATACTTCAGAAAACAATAAACCAACCTTTGTTTGTTTGACATTGTTTGTCTTGAAATGTAAAGGCCACTTTCTCCAATTCTGCAGCTTCATTATTTACATTGTTCACGGTTTTTGACATGTCATTACTTTGGCTGCAATTGACATGTACTCACATATGACCCATCATTTGAAAGCACCTTTCAAGTTGATTCAGGGGAAGCCACAGTAATAGATACTTTGCTTATTCTTTAAGCACATTTTGGTGGAGCAGGTCACATACTCATAATCTTGATTTTCAATGCTAATTTTACAGTTTTAATGCATCATTTAGGCCATTTAAGCTAGAAATTGTGATCTTATGAGTTTGATTTATCAATTTCTGGAATCCTTGACCCTCAAAACCCCTATTTTGATGTTTTATTTATCATCCTAGCTGAATTAGGAGCCAATTAATGACCAATTTCGGGTCCGGCGGCCATTTTGGACGCCATCTTGGATTTCTCGGAATGCTCAAGGGTGAGAGTTTCACACCCCCCCTGAAAATGTTCCTTGGACCATATAGATACAGGATCAAGAGAGAAAAAAACTTTAACCGGAACTTTTGGGTTAGGCCCAAAAATGGCATTTTACTGCCGGACTACAAGGTGGGTGTCAATAGGCCTATCCTTCGAGCACAATGAAGAGAAATGAAGAAACTTGAAATTATAGGATAGATATATCACAAATAGAAGTATTAAAAAGTATTTATGTAAATTGAAGTGATATGTTCAAAGAAATTTGAAATTAAAGGATGGGATATCAAAAATAGAAGTACGAGAAAACATATCCACATGCTTGCCCTGACCAGTGATCACAACATACATTATTTCTGAAGTTGTAACAAAAAGATTAACTCTTCTTTGGTGTGACAGACATAGTTAACTGTTTCAGATCTCTCAAAGCAATTGAATGAATACTTTAGTGTTTCATTGTTGTCCGTTTGTTGTTTCAATTAGTTTCGTTGGAGAATGCCCTAAACTATCATTTAAATCATGCCGGCAATAGCTGTTAAAGGATTTGAAAACTTCATAATTTTATGGTGCTCATTGGCAGTGCAAGTGCACTCATTGATAGTTTAAAATTGTTGATTGCGCTTTGTTTATATGTTGCTGGCAGCTCAGCTGTGCGTATGAGCACAAGTGATGAAGTCCCTCTACCTAGACATGACCTGACCTACTCGAATATTAATAAATGTGTCAGCTGGAGGTCATCCAATTTCTGGCAGACTCTCCAGCTGTGCTGTTCGTTCAGAGTCTGTGAGCAGACTGTTGTATCACAGTCACTCACTCAGTCAAAAAGAGAGAATTTTTGGCTATCAAATTAATTTTTAACTTTTTGCCACCTTGCACGGGCCCCCCTGAGTGCTTGGGCCCGTGGCAGCTGCCACTATGCCACATAGGCTAGTCCACCCCTGAATACTGTTACATTACTCTGTTTCATCTTATCTTTAAATCCATATACAACTAAAAATGGGACATACAGCACTTATAGTCCAGTGAAACTATAACTGCTTTTTTAATGTTATTTACATAATATTATTTATAAGCTTTAAAATGAAGATTCAATTAAGAAAAACATGCCTTATTGCTTTCAAAATAATTCCCGCAGAAAAGAAATATAATTTTATATAAAGTCAATGACCAGAAGTAGATCAAAAGTTCTAACTGTGAAGTAGGGGGAACCGGGGCACAGGACACAGGGCACCATGGGACGGTAGGGTTTTCTTGGTTCCTGGCAAAGTATGTGATATGCATTTATGATTTATCCCAATACTGTGGGTGATATTCGTGAAACTTTTGATTTGCTCTGTGCTTCATCTTTGAGCAAAATTAGTATATATCAACAGCCCATTCTTCCATCCCTCGTATTACCACATCATAAATTTCAACCGATACATGTATACGTGTATACACTGCGTTCCCAATTATTATACAACCATAATATTGTCCCATTGAAATAGTATTGTATATGGGAATGTATAGAATTCATTGCAAGATATCGTTCAAGAGCACTGGAGAAATTTGATTTTCTTTGGTTTGGGGGAGAGTTCTAGACTATAGGAAAGCAGAGTATGAGGATGATAGTGATTCCATAATTTGTCTTGTTGATACAGGGTTTTTGCTGCATAAAGATTGCCATTTCCATGTTATTTCAATGCTAGGGAATATTATAATTTGCTTGCATGTAAAGACACCAACGTGTGAAATGGTGCTTCTATTTTTCATTCAGTATCAAGGGGTAAGTGTTCATGATATTTTAAGATCAGTTTGATTGATTTTGGGTGGTAATGGGTGCCCTTTCTTGAAATTTCATAATAATAATTGGGAACACCGCAAAATGCTATTATATGGTGCAACTCCTCATTGAGCTAAAGGAATTGCGCAAAATTTATGGGATATTGGCTTCATGGCACACACATCATGTTGTGTAAAGGATATCTTTATAGTGTTATTTCGTTTCGAGATATCAATAAAAACAGTGGTTGTATAATAATTGGGAACGTGGTGTAGGTCTACCATTTACATTAAGGCAGATTTCACGAAAAAGCAGCGAAATGACTTACCACAACTTGTCCACAAGTTACATTAGCACAATACTGATAAGGCCAGACATAATCGATTCGTAGATTCTCAGATTTTCTCAGGGTGCTTCTTCTGAGGATAGCTGGCAGGACAAAAAAAAAGCTGAAATCTAAATCTTTTATTGTGTCAATCCATTAAATAAAATCATGGGTAAACAATCTTTTCTGTTGGATTGGTAGGTCAGAGTAGCTAAAAATATGGCCTTGTGCTAATGTAACAACGATGAATGATGTAGGACGGAATTTTTTATGCTGATCCTACTGCAATATAAATGAAGTCACCAGCAGGGTACCGCCCCTGGCCTGCTCTTGGGAGACCTGGCTTTCAGTTCAGAAAAAATTTGAGATCTAATCATGTGTTTTTTAATGCAATTTTTATGTACACATTTTGCTAATGTAACACTATGAAATGGACGGATGCAAAATTGCAGTTACATTAGCAATAAAGAAACAGGTACCACACCCAGTCGTTTATGTTTTTGGTGATGTAAATAGGTAAATAAGACACGTTTTTCAATGAAATATTATAATTTCATGTTTGAAATTGGCATAAGTACCGAGAACACAGAAAAATTTCCATGTAAAAGTTGCTAATGTAACCTCAGTGTCCTGAGACGGAATCGAGTTACATTAGCAGTCTTTTTTTATTTTTCATTTTTTTCAAGTTTTATAATGACAAAGACAATTAAAAATGGTTCCAAAATAATTTTCAAGATTTTTTTTATCAATCACATACCATTACATTTTCCTGAATTGGTTTTAGAACATTCCACAGAGTGCCAAAGTAAGCATGTCTGATCACCAGTAAGTTTGGTCGTCCAAAATTGTCCTCATGAGGCATAAAAAAATATATTTTTAAGGGGAAAAAGCTACATATTTGAGGAATATTTTAATGATATTTATTCATTACCTCACAGATATACTTAGTATAAGGTTTACTTGCTTCAGGAAGCAACCGAGAGATAACAAAAGGGTTGCAAAGTTTGAGGTACCTTTTAAGAGCACTTTTCGTGAAATCTGCCTTAAGCATTCAGAATAATTACCACAAAAAAATGAAACAATGAAAAGTTTTTTATTATCCATCCAATAACTACATGTATGTATCCTTCAATTTTTTTTCATAGACCAAAAGCTTGATGTCATGCTGAAAATGGGAGGCTATTGGTCAGTTGAGGTGTTATTAGAAAAACTATATGTCATGCAAGGCTTTTTTGGTGATGTAAAGATAGATATGAACATTCTCATTGGTCGGGAGAGTCAGCTGCATGACATCAAGCAGTTGCTCTTAAATTGTACTAAATTAACATTTTGAAGGCTCCAGTGTCATTATCATCATTTAATCAATGGAGTACATGGATTCTCAAAGCATGCCATGTGATGGCCAAGGTGGCTTGATTTGGAATCTTATTGGAGGAAGATGGGAAGTAGAAGAGGTGTTCTATAATATGTAACAGAGAACATCTGACCCCAATATCTGTCCTCTATTTATGAATCTACTCAGCTGGGGAAGGAGTTTAGTGAAAAGCTGTAAAACACAAACCAGTCTTTCACTAAATCTCACAGCTGGTCGAATCCCAGCGTGAAGGTCAATGCAGTGTATCGCCATGCTCCAGCACCATGAACCCAAAACGATTTCTGAAACTTGACCAATTGTTTGGATACTCAGGTGCAATGAATAACAAACAAAATTCCAATGACATGAAACTGTTAAGGATTTGCTTTAATTGTTTGGTGTTGCTAATTATACCAGCCAAACACAGTAAAAACAAAGTTAAAGTGGATTGGCTGCTACCCTCAGTGTTTCATGCTGAATGCACTACTGGTGGCTCCACCTATATTGTTGCTAGGCTTTAGCCAGGTGATGAAGCTGTCAAATAAAATCAAATCAAATTTATTTATACGTTTTTCAAACAGGACAGATTGGCTTGTAGTGCTCCGTTAGCCAATGACAGAAATGAATAGTATTTTTTGTTCATTTCTTTGGCCAGGTCAGAATTGTTTGCTATTTTGCTAATGACCAGCTAATCCCTAGGGTTGCTGGTACCAGGGAGGTTGTGTCAGTCTAAGGAATGTTTGTTTTTTAGACTGGGCCTATTACATGTATTTTGTGCAGGCGATTCTGAGGTGTTTTTCCATCAACCCTCTTACTATGTTTGGTAATGAGCACAGCTGCACTGCTGCACTGCTGATTGAAGCTGAGAAAACTCAGAACACCATATACGTCAATCAAGGTACATGTTGCGCCATCTATAACATACCTTTACACAGGTGATAATTAAACTGAATTTATTGCATATCTAGAAGTAAGAGAATATCCTCATTTATATGATCCCAAATGTATCTTCATATTCCAAAGTTTTATATCTTTTTATGGTATTGATACATGTGTAAGTCTTGTGATGCTGTTCCAAAGATTAGCACTATTTTGACAAAATTTAGCATTCGCTGTCTTTATGGAGTCAGCACCTGAATTGACCACTAATTATACATCGATCATGATGGCAATAGCTTTTCATAATTTCGCTCGTTGCTGTCCTGGTTGATAGATCATTAAATGGGCAAGGCAGGGCCGAACCTGGAGTCGGTCCCCACTCACGGCCGAATAACCGAACCGATCCTGAGGGTCTAATATTCGGCCGGACCGAATACCGAATCCAGCTTCGGTACACCCCTAGAGCCAATCTGATTCGCTTGTCAGCATGTTGTCATGCTCTTCAGCTTCACATCACACAGAGCTGTCATGCTCTTCAGCTTCACATCACACAGAGCTGTCATGCTCTTCAGCTTCACATCACACAGAGCTGCCAGACCAATAGCTATCCTGAACCAGCATGACCTCATGCTGTCGGTCTGTGGAAAAAAATTGAAGGATACATCGTTATTGGATGGATAACAAGTGCATGTCCTTTAAACTTTTTTTCAGGTCTTTATGAAGTTGTGAGAATTCTCTTGAACAAAGGAGCAGATGTTTTAGCCACAGGATGCATCCACCCAAGATTTCATCCACGTGGAGTGATAACACGGTTGGACATGCTGTCTTCTGGAGGACCGTTTGGTGCTTTGGACGATGTCTTTCCTCTCTTTGCTGCAGCTGCTTTTGGGTCTCGTACAGTGGCAGACATCATGAAGGCTTTGTTATCAACAGGTGCAGATGTTAATCAAAGGACAGCAATAGGACAAACAGCACTGCATATCGTTTGTGCATATCCTGACGCGGGTGACCAAGCTACAGAATTTTCCCTTGATGATGATGATTATAGTCTGACTGTAAAATTCTCTGACGGCTTCAATAATGATGATTATAGTCTGGTTAAAAGGTATCCAATAATGGGATCAATACAGACTCTATTAGATCATGGAGCAGATGTAAACATATGCGATCACCATGGGAAATCTCCTTTACACTATGGGAAATCTCCTTTACACTATGGGAAATCTCCTTTACACTATGGGAAATCTCCTTTACACTATGGGAAATCTCCTTTACACTATGGGAAATCTCCTTTACACTATGGGAAATCTCCTTTACACTATGCGGCCCAAAATGGAAATAAATACTTTGTGAAGATCCTGCTTAAAAAAGGAGCAAATGTTTATCTCAAGGATAATGCTGGTTTGACTGCACTTGACCATGCTGCGACTGAAGATAAACTGTTAACAAAAGCTCTCATTGATAAATTCAATTTTCCAGTGGAGCAGTGCATTAAAGCATATGAATGTGTTGCTCTGAATGCTCCCTATCGGTACTCAATAGATTATGAGATGCTGCGAAAGGCAACGCTCCTCCGAGAACTTCACGGAATTCCAAAAACAGTTCTACCACCTCTTGAATGTTATGGCTATGAAAGAGAATGGCAGACAATTGAGGAACTTGAGGAATATGGAGATGATTTCAGTCAACTGCTAAGGCAATGTTTATTAGCCAGAGAAAGGATAGGCAGAGAAAATCACTTTGATGTTGCACCTGCAAAACAAGCAAGAAACCGTGAGTATAGCCACACTTCCTGAATGTATAGGGATAATCTAATTTCAATTAGCTCATAGTTATGAACTTTTACAATGGTAAAATGTTTAATTATCGTCTTTTGAATGGCAGATAGCTCTGTACTTGGTCAGCTGAAAATGTCTATATTAAGGTAGTTCTTCGTATTGTCGGAAAAGCACACCTAAGCTGTCGGTCTCTACTGCATTGAGTAAGGTTTGTTGTGAGGTTGCTGTGTTCCTAAAACAGCATGAATGATTATAATTTTTGGTGATGCTTCTTCAGGGAGATGTAGCACTTCTTGCCACTTAGTCATCACCATTGGAAAAGCCGGTATCTAACTGACAATATAGCATGTTAGCGCCCTGCCAGGGATTAAAACCATTAACAACAGCCAACAAACACTCAGATTATAGTTTATTTTGCAAAAGTTATGAGTTAAAATGGATAATAGAAGAAGCGTATGATGTCTAAATCAGTTAGATTTAACTGACAAAAACGCATGTTAGAACCCTCCAAATTGGTGTCTAACTAATACTTAAAAACAAGATTGAGTTTACCTGATGGCATTCAGCGTGTACTTGTATACTTTTACACATCATGAAAACATTCTGGTTGGCTTTTCAAAATAACTATATTTTCTTTTGTTATATTTTCAGTTGATTCAAGAGGTGGAATTCTTCAGAACAAAAAGTTGCTGAATTCACGGATGAGGTACTGGCTCGACCGCATTTCATATTATGGAAACCATTTGTACTTTACTGACTCAATGATCATGGGCGATATCTCTATAAAGTGTGCAAGAGTTTATGAGTGGTCTCTGTCAAATGATGTCCTGGTCAAGTTTGTGCTGGTTGCAATAGACAGTTGTTGTGTTATTCAGAACAGGCTGAGCAGTGAAACAAAACCAGGATGTATACAAGAATTGGTCAGTACCATGGAACAAATCTTAGTCATCGTTGGTGGAGTCATCTTGCATTTGATGAAGAGAAATGACAGAAATTCTCACCACAAGCAAGATCGAGAGAGCAATGCTGAGTTGAAAAAATGTGTGAATCACAGAATTGCCAGGGTCCTCTTGGACGAACTCTTACATCGGTGTCCAATGGTTTCATCGCCCTTAAATGGTTACACTTCCACAGTGATTAGCATACTTTTTAAAGCAAAATATAAAGAAATTCTATGTTTTCGTTTAACTGAACAATGCTTCCAGTATAACTTCCAACTTGCAAAAATGTTTACTGAATCATGTCAGTGTGACTTAAACGCCATGGACAGCAATGGAAACACCCTTCTGCACATTGCAATTCTGGATTCTTGGCAGGAAATTGACTATAAAAGGAGCCTTTGTTACATTTCTGTAAAGAAGTTGAGACCACTGCACTAAAAGTGACCCAACTTTTGCCTGAGAGGGGAGCATACCCTCATGCCAGGAACAAACAAGGCTTATGTCCTGGTGAAATACCACAGGATACTAAGTTTAGCAATATATATCACCAGAAAATTACATGATCCCCTTCAAAGACATGCTGGAGAAATATGACTGCAGATTAACATTGAAATACTTGGCTGCAAGGCAGATTGTTGATGCTAAATTCCCTTACAGGAACCTGTTGCCCAAAGATTTGGTAAAATTTGTCGATTTACATTGATTGACTTCGAGGTTAAGCGTCATGTTTTTAAATATTGATTTGCAGCACTAAGTGAATCATTATGATTCCTATATGCTATCAATATGTTTTTGTAGTTACAATGATTGACAATGTCATTAAAATTCATGTGCTCTTTTAAATAAAAATGATATATGATAATTTTTTCTGAGTTGATAACAAATGCCTCAAGCAGGGATGGGCATGAGTACCTAAGTACCTAAGTACTCGTGTACTCAGTTAGTGGAGTACATAAATCCAAGTACTCGTGTGTACTCAGTACTCATGGCTTTTACGAGTACAGTGGTCCCTGCTATGAACGACCTCTTAATAAGTGACCACACCCCTTTATACGACCATAGACCCTCTAGTACATCAACGTTTTCTTCATAAATATAAGTAAGACTATATATGTATATCAAATTTCGGCAGATCTGGCTCTGCTACTCTTAATCTGAATTTCATAAATGTGCAACCTTTATTACTATATTTCACTTAGTTTTGTGAATAATGAATTATCAAATTTGTTTGGTTTCGTTTCACAAAAAAATAATCATATCAATCTATATCTACTGTTTAACTAATTCAACAGCAGTACATTGAACTAAACTTTGTTGCTAAAACTTAAGGCTTTGTGGCAAAGTGAATTTTGGACCATATACATGATATGAAACAGATTATATATGGATGGAATGAGGAAAGTCGCAATGCTGAAGTAAAATTTTCAATCTAATTAGGACTTACACTAGGATTGGTATGAAAATGAATATTTCACCAAACATATATACTAATTGAATTTTTAACTGCAAAATAATTTTGAATTTATTTAAATTTTCAAATTTACTACCATGCACTTGTTTTTTGTACGAATAAACATGATAATAACATACCGTGAGGTGAAGTTTACCCCAAGGAGAGACCGCACACCCGCGAGAGACCGCTTGACTCCTGCAGAAGGGGCGGCCTCATAACGCAGGGGCCACTGTACTGTACTAGTACTTGTACTCGAGTACATTGGAAAAGTACTCATATTCATGAGTACATTACGAATACATCATGAGTACATCATCCAATGAACATATGGTGCTGATCAGGATAGACTCTAATATAGATGAATAATGAAGGTGCTTTTAACACAAAAGAATACTTCAGATATTCTAAATACAAAATATTAATTTGATGTCAGAATTCATACAAATAACCCCAAAATGCAACAATTTGAACTTTGAAAGTACTTTTAATTTATTTCAACAGATACAAATATCTTCAAAAGTGGTAATTAATTATTTTTTGAAAAGGGATCATTGAAAGTAATAATCACGGGCATTTCAGTTGAAGGAAACTCATTGACAAGTGATTGATGAGTATGGGAATTACAGATGAAGTAAATTCCAAATTAATAATGTTCAGTTACTTCTAGAATTGAAAAGTGTACCAGTATCCAAAATGCTATACCCTTGCAACTTCACAAATCTTTTAAAGCTTTGATGATAAAGTTTACTACATAAACAATGCAAAGTCAAAGTCAGAAAAAAGTTCTTACTTGTTTGCAGAAAAGGACATCATTTATCACAATTTATTATGTATTTTAAGATGTAGAAAATACCCAAACTATATTCAAGAGTCAAGTTTATGCTATTGGTTGCCTAATTTACGAGGTGCTACCTCGTATTTGTTTTTGTGCTCATGATCTTTGAGTCACTTGAAAATGCCCCAAATTTTTGTCAAGTTTTCTGGACTCCCCTCACCATTCCAAGGGTTGATAACTGAAGGTAATTGTAGGATATGTAAACTAGCATTACATGTGGGTAAATTCCATTACATTCTGGCTTTGTAGAATATGCCGCATGCCTCATAAATCCTGTAATTTAGGACATGGGAGCTGGCTTCACCTTTTAAAATTGGTGAAAATTTAGCTTGTGACAGGAAAGGTACATGTATTGGGTCAGACCAGTCCTGTACTGTGTAAGTACAGGTGTCAACCAGTCCATTGAAGTCCCCCATTGGCCCCCAGTCCTGTACAGGCTTATGTGCTCAGTGATACATGAACAGAGTGGGAATTCCCCTGGTTCACTGCAAGTATACATGTAATGCAGTTTAATTGTAAAATGTTAGTTGGCTTGGGTTATACTAGCAGGGTTGAATTTAAATACAAACTAGAACTCACACCACAAAGCGGAATGACAGGAGGTGGCGGCCTGGTAGCCCTTCAACTTGGATGGCACTTATTGTCTTAACACTGTATTTATATTATTGAATGCAGCAAAAACAAAGGCCAGACAGGAAATGGTGCCTTAACCAATAGCTAAATACCACAGACACTGTCAGACAGGTTGTAAGGCGAAACAAGCAATTCCCTGGGGTACACAAAAATTACAAGAACAGAGCTTTTGATAAGATGAAATTCACACCCCTAAGATTTGGCATTTTAACGTAAACATCTAAATATCCAGCAATTTTGATGAATAAAGTGAAAACCTATATAGATCCGACCAAAACGTTGTAATACAAAATTTGCTGCAACACAAGTTGTTTTGAAAGTGCATTGCTACCACTTGTTTTGACAGCTGCAACCACCAAAACATGAAGCGAAACAAAAAGTCTTTTGAAAACAATTGGACTTCACAAGACTGACATTTGATGAAAATCACAAGCTGATTGTGAAGGATCAGCATTTTAAAAGGCTCGCTCGCAATTTCTTACTTTACCAATACCAATTACCTTTGATGAGAGTCAGCTAAAATTTTCAGTAATACATTTTCAGTAATATCAAACACATGGCCTGTATTATTTAAACCTATATATATATAATTTATTATTATGTACACAAAATCATTGGACACAGACAGTAGTATTAGTTGAGGTATGATGACATTTAAAAACTACACAAGTCATTTAAAAAAGTACGCAAGTAAATTAAATGCCAAGTATATTATTGTAATTATTTCCTAAAAATTGACATTGTCCTCATTTTAACAATAATTATTATTGCTTCAGATGTATTTGAAGGTTTCATTATTAAGACAAGAAACAGGTAACCCCCTTATGTAATTGAAAGTTTTATTCTTTAAATACACCTCCATTTGACACCATTCCCTTCAACATTAAATTTTGTTCAATGTGCTGAACTGGGTCATATGCTTTCAGTCAGCCTAGCCAGGTGGCAGCATGGGCCAGGTACACTGACAAGTGCTGCCACCATAATATCTCATAAATACAGAGTGCATTTGTTGTCCAAGCGCAATCTGACATTTTGCATCACCTTCATAATTTCAGGTTCTAACTTTTTTTCCAAAATTACCTATATCATTTTTGGAAAACACCAGATATGAATAAATTATATAATATATATCGATGGTGAAAGTGCAAAACCTTGTAAGTAAAAAAAAGCTACTTTTCAGAAATTGGATCTTTTTTTATGGTACTGTTTATTAATATGTGAGTGAGGCTCAACTTGATATACAGAAAGTGACACCCTGTTTTAGCATAATTTTTTGTCAGTGGTTGTTGACCCCAGCAATGGGCCAGCATAGATGTTATCATCAGATATGATTGAAAATGTTGAGTTACAAGATTTTGCACTTTCACTTTCTTACAAGTTAGTAAAGTGCAAAACCTAGTAACTCGACCATTAATGACATTTTAAAGCAACTTCCAGCATTGAATGTACTTCCAATCTACAGGTAAACAATGAAAATTATAATTTGACCTTGATAAATAACAACAGCTAATTGTGATTAGTGGCTACAATAGCAAGAATGAGGAAAATGACACTTTTTTTAAATTTTCGTACAGGCTCTTTTTCAAAAGCCTATATCACTAAAATAAATATAGTGAGGTAAAACATTTTCAATAAGGAAATTTCCTTTGAGCCATAAAAAACGTACCACAACGATAAAAGTTGACCTATCCAAAATATGTGCTTCAAAGTTCTGAATTGAGCTGCAAGATTTAGCACTTCTACTTTTTGGAACAAATCAACATACAAGGTTTGGTGAAATCATTCTGTTACAGCTTCCAAAAATAGCAAACTGGCAAGGTGACCAATTGACAACATGTATTGGACATTGAAATAGTCATTCCATCTAAAATCTAAAAATGGCAAAATTTTGACGTCCAAGGTTTTGTACTTTCACCATAGAAGTGCTAAATGAGACAAAAACACAAAGAATCAATTAAAAGTATTGAAACTCGATGCAAAAAAATTCGCGATGTTATATACAATTAATTAGTCTCACATGAAATGTCATCTCATTAATAATTGTCTAATTTCTGTTCATGCACTGATTCAGTGGCCTCACAGTAAATCTGTGAAGAAAGTTATCATAACACTCATGAGTCATAAACTATTTTCCGTTCTATACTCCTAGAATTCAAAAGTTCATTTCCTTTACTTTTACAATAGACTCCCAGCATCAGATCCGGGGTGCACTACACAGTATGAAATGTACAAGTGTACCAAAATCGACAACAGTATATATTCAACCAAAAAAATCAACAAAGCTAAATTAGTAGTTAAAAATCATGTTGCTTTCCTTATTTGAGAATTGTCCTAATCAAGTAGGCACAAAATAAACTGCTTTAATTTCCTTATTTGATAACTGTTTCAATAATAATATAATTGAATTTCTATTTCTATCAATGATACTGAAACTGTTAAAAATCATAAATGAATACTAAAAGCATAGCTTTTCATCAGACTGTAAACATGTCCCTCTGATCAAAAGCCTCCAACCTTTGTATTGATTCGGTTGTGTTGTGACAAACAGTCAGTAGTGAGCGATAAAAATTTTTGTCACTGGAAGCCATGGTACCATTGGGAAAAAAACTCTTCACGGATGTACTTTTCAGTATTTCTATCATTGAGCCCAGTTTTCAATATTTTCTTCAAATTCATAACATTTTCATGCACTTCGTGATGTTGAATGGACCCATACTTATCTAGAAAAATTACTTGAAGTCCATTTGCAGCTGTCATCACGAAATGGTGTTACCAAATTTCCACTCACTTTTTCACATGTGCCTATATTCCATATGTACAAAACCAAACCTATATACAAGTTACATAAACACATTCATACCCATGAATTCACTTAAGTTACATAGATGTGCTCTTTCCACCACTCTTTGACCGTCACCATACCGTAATAATTGAAGCAAGTTATACAGCGCCTGTTCCAATAAATAGTTCACTGGTAGACGGAATTTTCATCTTCGAGAAATGGACAGTTGAATGATAATTTTTTTAGCAGAGTGTCACAAAACCACCCTTATTAGGTGCCAATCTCATGACAAGCGACTGGAAGTAAAGTCATCATGTCAATTATAACTATCAATATAATCACTCAATTTGATACCATAGATTTGCTTTGACAGGAGAGGAACTAAGAAAGAATTTAGTTACATCCGTAAATGTACCTTGGCAGTTAAACACCCTGCATCACTTTCAGATTTAGCAGAAGAGTCTTGAAAGGCCAGATTTGCCGCACTGGTCCCAGGTTTAGCAAGATGTCAAGGTTGACTTGAAGTAGCAGTGGCGCAACTGTAGATCTGAGACTCTGGTTCTGCAAGACCACTCTCTGGTTGTGAGGTGTTGCCTTTTGGCAGAGTAAGATATGTTCCACATCCTGGGGGAAGGTCAGTTCTCGGTGATGCAAGAGGGCTTTCTAGCATTAAATGCCCTGCACTGCTCTTAGATCTTGCAAGATGTCCTGGTTGATCAGAACTATCAGTGGCGTAACTGTAGATCTGAGACTCTGGTTCTGCTTGACCACTTTCTGGCTGTGAAGCATCACCTTTTGGCGGAGTAAGATATGTTCCACATCCTGGGGGAAGGTCAGTTCTCGGTGATGCAAGAGGGCCTTCTAGCATTAAATGCCCTGCACTGTTCCTAGATCTTGTAAATTGTACTGGTTGATCAGAACTATCAGTGGCGTAACTGTAGATCTGAGACTCTGCTTCTGCTAGACCACTCTCAGCTTGTGAAGTGTTACTTTTTGGTGTAGTAAGATATGTTCCACATCCTGGGGGAAGGTCAGTTCTTGGTGATGCAAGAGGGCCTTCTAGCATTAAATGTGCTGCACTGCTTTTAGATCTTGCAAGAAGTACTGGTTGATCAGAACTATCAGTGGCATAACTGAAAATCTGAGACTCTACTTCTGCTTGACCACTTTCTGGCTGTGAAGCGTTACCTTTTCGCGCAGTAAGATATGTTCCACAACCTGGGGGAAGGTCAGGTCTTGGTGATGCAAGAGGGCCTTCTAGCTTTAAATACCCTGCACTGCTCTTAGGTTTACCAAGTTGTCTTGGTTGATTTGAAGAAGCAATGGCATAGCTGTAGATTTGAGACCCTGGTTCTGATTGGCCACACTCAGACTCTGAAACTTGAACTCGTGGTGGAGTAAGATATGTTCCACATCCTGGGGGAAGGTCAGGTACAGGGTCATGCAATGGTGCAGCTGATCTGGCACTGGCATAGCTGTACTGAAAATCAGCCTCTGATGTAGTAGCTGGACCACTCTGAGTTTGGGCGTGCGGTCTCGGGAGGAACAATTCTTCTGCTGATTGGTTGAACTCCTACATAGGGAATGTCTATCCCAGGCATGAGCTCATAAATGGCTGGAAATAAAATAGGCATATCTTAGCAAACTGATATACCTTTACCTCCATTCGTCAATATTAGATAGGCCCAGATCGGCCTTACCCTACTTTGTCAATTGAGTTAGGAATAGGCTCATTCATATATCTTTTAATGTGTAATCAACAAAGTTTATATATTATTCATGTTCACATAACATGCACTTTCAAATACGAAAATGATACTCATCAATGTTCTTGAATTTGAATTTTTATAACTAATTATTATTGTACATTTAACATTTTAATGCTGACTAATAATTTCATTTGCACTAATATCTCCCATACTGATATTCTATTTAATATTTTAAAGTTCACTTGTTTTTTTTTTACATGTATTTTTTATTTTTCCATATTTCTGACATTACAGTTTTTAATGCATTTTAGTTAATTTTGAATCTGGTGCCAGCTCGATAAGCATATATTGCATCGTCTGGTACCATAATAAAATTGCATACATACATACATATATTTTCAATTAAAGTGAGTCTACGTCTACAAATAAAAACACGACAAAGACATTTTCAAAAAGAGCGTAGGCCTATTTATTCATGAAGGAATGAGTTACCTATACTGATATCACTACTGATAGTTTATTAATTTAATGGTACACTGCCACATGTATGCATTACAGCGATGCACTTTGTTTAAGAACCAACAAGAGGGATAAGTCTCCCTACAGCGATGCACTTTGATACTGAAAAAGAGTGTACCGTTGCACTGTGAAAATGGCACTTTGTGTGTCATCATACAGATGATTTGTCATTATCATACCCCAGTCTGCTCACAGACTCTAAACGAACAGCACAGCTGGAGAGTCTGCCAGAAATCGGATGACCTCAAGCTGACACAGTTATCAATATGCAAGTAGGTCAGGTCATGTCCAGGTAGATGGACCTCATCACTTGTGCTCATACGCACACCTGAGCTGCCAGCAAGATATAAACAAATCGTAATCAACAATGTTAAACGATATGTGAGTGCACATGCACTGCCAATGAGTACAAAAAATTCTGAAGTTTTCAAATCCTTTAACAGCTTTTCCAGCATGATTTAAATGATAGCTTATGGTTTTCTCCAAAGAAACTAATTGAAACAACAAACGGACAACAATGAAACACTAAGCATTCATTCAGTTGCTTTGAGAGATCTGAAACAGGTAATTATGTCTGTCACACCAGAGGAGAGTTAATCTTTTTGTTACAACTTCACAAATAATGTATATTGTGGTCAGGGCCAGCTTAATAAACTTATACTGAGAAGTGAGGGTCTTCATGCTTGGCTGTCTGGCTGGGACGACTCACAATTCCCTTGGTAGGAAAATAATGATTCCGCCAAAAAAAAGTTCCACAACAAGTACCACTTTGCAGCAATAGCAGCATTCTAACAATAAACTGGCCGATTAAAAGTTATTGAATATTCAATTCTAGACCTAATTCAACAGACCACATCGTTACTCCACTTCAATTAAAAAAAGTGATAGTTGCTGAATCTGAAATCTGTTAGAGCTCACTGACAAGAGTCAGATCGATTGTAGTTTCTGTTATGGATTCAAGAGGGCAGCACATACACAATTTTGTGAACCTGTTGAGCTCTAAGTTTAGAGTGATCATACCCAATACTTTCAATGTTAATTTGATTTAAGGAGACTTATCCCTCTTGTTGGTGACAGCCAAACAAAAGGATCATGCATCTGATTTTCAATCCAAAATCAGTTATGAGAAGTCAAATATCCTTCTCTTGATCATGACTAATCAAACTGCCTCTATGTTTCCCATGTTGAAAGTATGGAAGATGACACTTCATCAGCTATCATGAATCACGAAGTGCATTTTTCACAGCGAACTGATCCTCATTTTTTCTTTATCAAAGTGCATCGCTGTAAATCAAATTAACATTGAAAGCATTTGGTATGATCATGACAAATCATATGTATGATGCCACACAAAGTTCCATTTTCACAGTGCAACAGTACAATCTTTTTCGGTATCAAAGTGCATCGCTGTAATGATTATGTATACATACTGTTAGCATCCTGCTGGTCATCAGTAGTGTTTCCTTGATCTTGGGTGCACTTTCCACTGCAAAGATTAAAATAAATTCATTCTTTCACTTCTGCAGCAAACTCTATTAAAGCAGTCTGCATTTTTCGTTATTAATAGGCCCATTTATTCTGTTTAGTAATCAGTCTATGTGGCTATCAATTTATAGATCAATCAATTTAGTTATCTGGGCTAATCTGCTATGCACTGTGCAGTCCCTGAGGGCCTATTTCACCAACATGGTACTAAGAGAAAAGCCAGGTCTTAGCAAAGTCCGGGTCTGGCTAAGCCAAATCAGTCAAGTAGAGCAGGATCAACGAATTTCAGTTAAATGAGGTTCATTCACGATTGACCATAATGGCCAGACACCTTTTTCAGTTGTGTCACAGTTATTGAAATCCTATTGTATTTTACCGCTGTTAGAAAAGTCTCTTTTGTTTTTGACCACAAATAGTTTGGCAGACAGTCATGCCTGGTTGCTTTGAGGATCCAACCAAGAGACTGATTGCTGAACTGAAAGATTAGAACTTGCTTATATTCAACATTTAAAAGAAATGTGGGGACCAAATCATAGTTATCTCCCTGAAAGAGTCTTAATTTAAAAAAAAAAATTTTTTCTCTCTCTCTTGAGATTTAGGCTAACCTCTGGGACCTGGGTTCTTTTTCCTATCTGGACAACCAATGTTTGATCTATAACCAAGGGTAATTGAGGGATACATAGGGTAAAGCTTAAGGTAGTTGGAAGTGAGCTGAGTTTAGCTAAGTGGAACTGAGTCAAGCTGTGGAAAGCTGAGCTTAGTCGAGTGAAGTTGAGTTCAGTTCAGTTGAGGATTTGTTTGTTTGTTTGTTTTGTGCTTTACGCCTCAGCAGCACCTTAGTAGGCTATATCAAGGCAAGCGACCGCCGTATGATGATGATGATGAGATGAGAAGACTGAGAGTCTGGCACATACCCTATTAATTCAGGGAAGCCCAGGGTCTTTCAGTTGCCCCAGCATAGAATACTGGATACAACCCGCCTCCATTTAAAGTGTCATGGGCTCGGACTAAAGTGAATTCCCGGGGTGAGATTTGAACCCATGCCCTCAAAGCCAGTTCACAAGCGCACTTACCAATTAGGCCACGGGGAACCAAGTTCAGTTCGGGAAAGCCGAAGATAGTTGAGGGGAGCCCAGGGTAATTGAGGGAAGTTGAGAGTAGTTGATGGAATTTGAGGGAATTTTAGGCAAGAATGCAAGATGGGGGAATTCCTGACTAGGTGAGGGTAAAATGGGTTTAGGTTAGGGAATTTGAGGCTAGAGGAGTCACCATGAGTAAAATACAGGTCATAAAGTAACAAAATTCGATCCTTGCATGTTTGGCCTCACATGGTATTGATATGGGAGATCTTTTGGCATATTTTTAAAAGTGCCGACATTCACACAGGGTGCAGCTGAATTAAAATATTATCGTCTGTGATTATGAAATGAGAAAGTCATTTCACATGAACTTTTTATATGTGTAACAAGCTCCGGGGAGGGGTGGTTGACTGAGACATTTTTGAATATATATGTATAATAATAAATGATAATAACTGCTGGCTAAGTTTTGGGGAAAAAAAACGGTTCTGACACATCCCCCTTTCCATCAACCCACCTACATGTACCAACTCACCAACCAATAAATCTATCTGCATGTATCTACTAATATAATTTGAGACAAATTGACTCTTTTCACTTCAATAGGGCTATTGTGAATATTGTAGAATGCTACGATGACATTTTTCATAGTTTTCAAAATATCCTGCAATGGCTGTATTCTCACAGTATCATATTGAATAATTCTCTCGCACAAGTATCAAAGTACTGTAATATGTTT
Organism: Platynereis dumerilii; assembly: GCA_026936325.1. Taxonomy (NCBI): domain Eukaryota; kingdom Metazoa; phylum Annelida; class Polychaeta; order Phyllodocida; family Nereididae; genus Platynereis; species Platynereis dumerilii. The sequence continues at coordinate 53,970,115 of JAPTHN010000009.1, read as the reverse complement.
AATTTTTTTTCTAGTACTTAAGTACAATATCATTGTATTGGGCATCCTCAACAACACTGGTGTACCTTGCGTTATTTAACATTATGGTAGGCCCTCCCCAAGCTAAATGTGGAAACAAGCTCTTTTTTATATTTTGATGTGCTGAACAAACTTTTGTTTCATTGAAAGTCCAGAGCCTCCCTCCCCTCTCCTTGCAAAGTATCATCTGGTCAGCCCTTCAAATTTACAGCATAACAGTTTGAGATCACTGATCTGTAAGTTTGTAAAAAATGTTTGAGAGTCAGTGATCCTTGACTAGTCTAAAGACTGAAGCACAGTTGGTGAAAGGGACTTAGTTAAACCAGGTTTAAAGAAGTTAAGACCAGGTCTAACTGTTAAAACTATGTTGGTGAAATTGGCCCTGAATGGCTCATATTTTTGAATGAAGATGTTATAACAATTTACTCCTATTTTTGTGTCCTGAGTCCTAAGTATAGGTGCGAGGTTGAACTCATAAGCCCCAAGAATGTGTTTCGGACATTATCGTTGAGGTCAAATAATCTAAAATAGGCAATTGACGGACAAAATGGTTAAGTTCAAATAATCTAAAATAGGCAATTGACTGAAAAAATGGTTCAGTTCAAATAATCTAAAATAGGTAATTGACAGACAAAATGGTTCAGTTCAAATAATCTAAAAGAGGCAATTGACGGACAAAATGGTTCAGTTCAAATAATCTAAAATAGGCAATTCACTGAAAAAATGGTTCAGTTCAAATAATCTAAAATAGGCAATTGACGGACAAAATGGTTCAGTTCAAATAATCTAAAATAGGTAATTGACGGACAAAATGGTTCAGTTCAAATAATCTAAAAGAGGCAATTGACGGACAAAATGGTTCAGTTCAAATAATCTAAAATAGGCAATTCACTGAAAAAATGGTTCAGTTCAAATAATCTAAAATAGGCAATTGACGGACAAAATGGTTCAGTTCAAATAATCTAAAATAGGCAATTGACGTACAAAATGGTTCAGTTCAAATAATCTAAAATAGGCAATTGACGGACAAAATTGTTCAGTTAAAATAATCTAAAATAGGCAATTGACGGACAAAACGGTTCAGTTCAAATAATCTAAAATAGGCAATTGACGGACAAAATGGTTCAGTTCAAATAATCTAAAATAGGAAATTGACGGACAAAATGGTTAAGTTCAAATAATCTTAAATAGGCAATTGACGGACAAAATGGTCAAGTTCAAATAATCTAAAATAGGCAATTGACGGACAAAATGGTTCAGTTCAAATAATCTAAAATAGGCAATTGACGGACAAAATGGTTCAGTTCAAATAATCTAAAATAGGCAATTGACTGACCTCTTAAAGCAGAAGTAGCAGAGATACACAGAGACAGCAACTAGAAGCACCGAGACAACTGGCAGAACAATCAGCAACAGATCTGGAAAAAAAAATCAAGTTTTTCTTACATCACACGACCAACAAATTTATAACAGTTGACATAATACCCTTTTTACATACACGTAGCACCGCCACACTATAGAAATGTAATGGAAAATTTGCTCTGACCTAATTGGCACTGAGCATGCCCAGAAGTGACCCGGTTCCCACTGAGCATGCTCAGACCTATTGAGCATGTGCAGAGAGCAATAACAAATGGTGGCCATTTTGAAATTTCCTCACTTCAAATATTCAAGGCAAGTTTTAACTAGCTACATGAGGTTCACTCATCAGACATGGCTTATATTTATCTAAATTTTGGAAGGGATTTTTGGTGTAGCGCTGATCAATGAAACCCATGCAGCTCACTTTCGAATCAAATTTTATCATGAACGATAATGACAGTTTTCATAGGGAGCCATGAAATTCGAGCCGCACTTAAAGTTTTTATTATAAAATGTTACTATAATTTTCATTTTTATTTCACATATAAGAGGCTGTAACTGTTTGAAAGATGTACAGAAAGACAGAGAAATAGTGTAGAATATAAAGATAAAATAGATAACAAAATACAATAGATAGACAACATAGCTAGATAGACAGACAGATAGATAGATAAATATATTGAGAGACAGATATTATATTAAATAGATAAATAAGATTGATAGATAAATGGTAAAAAGGTAAACAACGCTGAAAGCTGCACAATTAAAGTCTATGTTAGATTGTTGATATTATATAATAGTATAATAGTAATAAAAAATCTACATGATTTGCATGTAGATTAATTGCTCACTGTTACATAATCATCAGTTAATAAAGATAGTAAATGTTGCTTTAGTTTTGTTATGTTTTCTTGTTGCCTAGTTTGAAATAAAATGAATCATGTGTTAATAATTTAATTTAGCTTGTCACATTAACTATTACATAATAATAATTGGTCATGTTTTGTTGAATACGAAAATTGATCATTGATAAGAAGCCGGGCCCACTAGCTTGACATAATTTCCCCCTCTGGACTGTTGATGTTGAGATCATCACTGCCAGGGGGGGATCCAGAAAATTCCGGTGGGGGGGTCTATCGGGCTTTCGCGTCGCGGAACGCATAGTTCGCGACATAACGCGACTGCGCGATGATAAAATTAACATGTAAAATATTAAAATTTTGGTCTGGTCCCCCCCTGCGTCCGTCCCTGATCACTTTTTGCTGCGCCAAGGCAATTCAGTTAAACTTTTACATGCGATTTAATTGACCATGTGACTCTGGTAATTCACATTTAGCAGTGAGAAATCATTGCCAAACATGTGGACTACTCACTGCGTTTGATATATTAGTTGTGTGACATTCTGTCCTTACTGAACCAATCATATTAAGTAAAAATGCAATGTACGTTGTGGCCAAAGAACTTCAAATGTGTATGCTAATTAAATCGCCTGAAATATTGATCTTGTAACACATGGACTATAGTATGACTGAAGTAAACTTACACTTTTGAATATCTTGCGAATTTGAAGAACTTGACTCGGAGGGAGGCACTTTCCACGCATGTGTTGAATAAGTGACGGAAAGCGCTGCACTATCCAAATCTGTTAAACAAATAACATAGCAGAGGTGTCATCATAAACAAATTTTGCCATCTTAAAAGTCATATATTTTTACATTGGTCGGTCCTTCTAGATATCTGTAAATGTATCTGTATATGATGATAGTCCCTTTAACATAAGGAAATACACCGTTGCTCATAAATAAGGAATAGTTCAACATCCTCCATTTAAATTGACAACTTTAGCAACTTCTGCAGGAGCACATGATAGTCTTATTCAATAGTAACTATACTTCCAGTGACCAATAAAGGAAAAAACATGCTGTCATTTAAAATGCATGCTGCAGTGTTAACCCAGGAAAAGTTACAGCAGCACAAAATATGGAAATTCAGGGGGTTTTTTAGGGTGAGGTGAATTCAACCAAAAATTCAAAATTCTTGCAAAAAATGTTGTTGAGGCTTTCAAGGAGTGATTAGAGAAGATGACTTGACCTTTAAAATGGACCTTGTTTTCATTCAAACTCTGAAATTTACTTTTATTTCACACATTTTTTGCCAAAAAAGTATTCCATATTTATGAGCAGGAGTGCATTATTAGCTATTATTGGATATATAAATAAAATGCTTCTTTTTTAATTTACAATGCATGAGATGATGTTTAAATTGCAACAAAAGTGTAATGTATGAAGGCTACCGCACAGAACATTTTGGACTGACCTGATTGTTGAATTGGAGAACCAGCCAGTACAATTCCCCTTATGCCTGATGATTTTACAAGACTTCTTATAAGCAGATGATCACCTCTTGCGTTGTGAGCATTTTTGTCCAGGCGCCAAATGTCATAGACAAAACTATAAAAAACAAATCAAATGTACTCGAATTGAATGCATGTCTTCACTGAGTTACATATGCAAGTAAAACAGTAAATTTCTTACCCACTGAATTTTGAAAACATATGGATGGCGGACTAGACTTCCACAATGATCAATATTCACAATTTCCATTCTTTAATGGATAAGACAAAATTGACCTCAAGTGTGATATTACATGTATTTAATTCAGTTAACATTCTGCAAGTCTTACACAGCTTTCTGTCACCTGAAAAATCAACATGTTATGCATAATTATATATGCCTACTAATCTATAAATCACAAATTCTTTTTCTCATTGGAACTTTGAGAACATCAAATACTGAAAAACCTGAATTAACCTTTTTTAAGGGACCGTTCAGAATTTATGACGGGGGGATGGAAGTTTTGCCGGAACTTCCCGTCAAAAATTGATACCCCCCCTTGAGATATATGCGGATTTTTAGTACCCCACCCTTAGGTTTCACGCGTATTTTTAGTACCCCCCCCTCACCATACATATACAAAGCAATACACACATATATATACTGTTATACACGGCCAGGCATATAGATTCGCGTCATTTCGCGGACTTTTGCACGTAAAAAAGTCCAAATAAAATGAGTTTATGCGTGTTTTTTAACATTTTTTCTTTGTTAACATTTCTTGCCCCTCCCCTTGGAAGTATAAAATCAATACCCCCCCTTGAAACATGTGTGAAAAGCTAGTACCCCCCTCGGCCAAAACTCCCAACCCCCCAGTCATAAAATCAGAACGGTCCTTTTAGAAGTGCTAAATTTGTGCAATGTTCAATTATCATTGTGACATGTATGGATATCAAATCTTCATGATTATTTTTAACATTTGGTGTGGGCGCTACATCACAATCCCATCTATCTATCTATCTATCTATTTGTCTATCTATCTAGGCAGACTGGCCTAGTACTTTGCAAAGTGGTGGCAGCTTCCATGGGCCCATCCACTCAGAAGGCCCATTCAAGATGTCAAAAAATAAAAATTTCAAGAAAAGATCGAAATTTGCTGAAAAGTCCCTGATTGTGTGCTGCAATGAAACTAACTGAAAAGGGGGCACCCTGCCTAATTGTGACCATTACCAAATTAGGAAAACAAATAAAGTAGAACGGGGTGACTTTGTACAGTTTTCACCTCAATTCCCTTATCTTTAAAAATATATAAGATCTATGTGGTATTTCATGGCATAAGATGTTGGCCACTTGCATGTAGTTGACCAATGCATTGCCATTTTGAGATTGTCATCATGTATATATGCCTGTGTCAGTGGATAAATGGGCTTTCAAACTCATCCCGTGATCTGGGGTAACATTGCCTTTCCCGGAAATTTTGTCAAGGGTTTTTTTCTATGTTTTGTGACATTTTTATTCTTGATCTAAATACTTCCATGCCTTTGGAGCTAAATGTTGCCTAATATAGCGAAATACACGTTCAGACATTGAATTATATGCATTGTATTATGAAATATGATATATCTGTGAATATAGCTTACGGGAAAATGTGATGGTCTCTGCGCTCACCATCACAATGTGATGTTCAAAGTCACTCCAAAGTTTGTTACAATTCAAGATCATCCACTTATATTATTCATTGTCGGTCTTTCTGAATAGCCTCCAACAAATTTCTTGTGGATTTTGGAAGTATTCGGGTGACATTGTAATAAGGGAAGTATTTATAAGGCCAGGGTCATTCAGTACTGTTGTGGGCACTAAAGTTCACAGGCTATGGTATCTTGCAAAAATAAGTAGGCTAAGTTTATTTGTCAAAATCATGAAAAAAAAATTCCAGTCACAATGACTTGATGTAGAAAGAAACTAGGCTTTAGAAGAATATAATCAGAAGTCAAATACTTCCAGTATCTCATTTTCCTTTGCATTCATAGAGGATCAATCTTTTCAGAAAAGTGTTCAAGGTCACGCTGGCTGTTCAAAGTCACCCTGTTCTACAGTAAGGGGCTGAGTATGGCAGCAGTGAGGACTGAGAAATAAGGAAGAAATAAAAGAAAGAAGTGAGGAGGAAGGAAGGAAGGAAGAAAAGAAGAAAGGAACGAGGGAAGGATGGAAGGATACATATTTTTAAAAAATGACAAACCATTAACTTTTTGTCACAATTAAATTATTATGCAATACGGCCCAGATCTGTCACTTTTCGTATAATAACATATCTTCGTAAACCGTTAAAACAAGTAAATTATGTAATATGTGCATTCAACACTGTGTCTTGAAACTCTTGGCAACTTTCTATTTTTCAAGTTTTCAAAATAATCAGTGGCGGATACAAGGGGGGGGCCTAGGATCCGCCACTGATAATTGTTTCAAGGGTTACCTTTCATCAAGATCGGCACGCACATAAATGAATTGACGATCCACGGCAATGGAAAAAAATCGATATGATGTGTTGTTGCAGTAGGTTATCCTGGATGTGCCATCTTCCCAGATTGATTGGATAGAATAGAAACCGCAGAAGTACAGTCGCGAATCTGAAAGAGAAACAAAATACTGAAAGGATTCACAGCCTGTTGTTGTTGCCCCTGAAAATTTGGAATATCCGCTTAAAAGCATCCAGCTTCAATCCTATCCTAAAGAAAAAGCATGAAAAACGTAAGATGCAGCTAATATTATATAGATTAGCCTAATATTTACTTGTTTGATCACTTCTCACCAACCCTAAAGGAATTGGTTCTTTTGTTCTTACTATTCAGCATCAACAACTGCAATTCCTAAAGTGCCTGACTAATGGATGACATTTGCAGACTAGGGTGCATCGTCTGCCCCTTAAATTGTCCTATTCTTTTGCACTTTTGTCGTGTCATTCCATTGCCAGTAAAAAGACATTCTGCAAATTTTCAATAAGATTGGTAGTGGCCTTAGGGTGGCACAATTCCATTAAAGTTTGGTCCAGAAATGACAAAAAGTGATTTGTTGTATAATCGCGGTTACAAATATCTAGCTTATCATTTGATATTAGAATTTGATTCATATACCATTGTTCTTAGAAGAAAATAAGCTTCAATTTGAATTTTTCACTTTGAAGAATTTCAAAAAGTTTCGGACTATGGTGAAAAAATGTTTGGAATGAACTGCTTAAAAGGTCAACTTTTGAATAACTGTCACATCTGCATTGGAATAAAGTATAAGGCACACTTTGGTGAAGAAAGTGAGTTTTTCAACATGTTTTTCAAATATCTATTCAACAGTATTCAAATATACAAACTTACATCAAATACAGGTAAATATGAGAAATAAATCATTTCAATACAACGTCATTCTTCTATTTAATTTTTTTTAGTACATTATAATTCCATCAAGGTTTTACCAAATGATGTGGTAGATCACTTCCTCAGTTTAGAGACATCTTTGGGTTTTGAAAGTCATATTAACATTGTTTTTTAGATTTATCACACGTCAATAATTCAAAGAGAAAATATCACTACACTAGCACAACTTCTCCTAAGAGGAAACCATTGATGTTAGTATTCAAATTGAATTCTTTTAGTGGGAAATCTAACTGCACCATTTATAAGTCAATCAAATAAAAACTGAATATATTATTGACAGCCGCGAAAGGACAAAGTAATACCTTGTGCTCAAATTTCAAGCCTGTTGTGCCACCCTTAGACATTGAAATTTTTTCAAAAAAATTTACAGGGCCACTTTTGTGACATTAAGGAACATTACTGCAAAAGTGCACAAAGTTTTGGAGACAAAAGGGGCAGATGATGCACCCTATTGCAGACTTACATCGTTTGTCGACTTGCTTGTCCAGTACTACGTCATATGGTTTTGTCACACCTGATGTAACCAATGCGTGGCGGTGTCTTCCATCAGTTCTTGCCTTTTCAATGCGACCTGTGGCCTTATCAGCCCAGTACAGCCATCTGAAAGGACAAGGGTCTGTTCACAGCTAACTATAATACACTGTAAAATTTGAATTTTGAGTCAGCTTTAATGATCCAGTGAGATGGTGTCACAATTCCTCTAAGTTGACATATCAATATATTTCAAGTCATTACAACTGAAATTATCCTTTTCATAGCTACCTGTGTTTTGATAAAAAGGTGGGTCTCTTTTTTTTTGCTTGTCTGTATTTAGGTTCAAGCATTTGAATGTTGTTGAGATTGCCACAGAATATGCAGTCATTATGTTTCTGTGCACTATTTTTATATTTTATCTTTCTCCTATTACTCAAATGAAGGACATGGTAACTTGGCAAGTGTTGTTGCGATTTCTTACTTGGTGATCCATTCAAGTCATTAACTTTTATATCAATTGACTTTAGATTTTTATTCACTTATTGCAGTCAGGGTTATGGAAATGATTTCCAATGTTGGATACACATGTTGATTTGAATCCTTGAAATGTGTCATTAGAAGTGGTTATGGACAAGATTGAAATTTAAAAGCAATTTTGGAAGATATTTAAGGTATTTAAATTAGTTACTAAACTAAACTGTGACTAAACTATTAGCTCCACTTTTTAAAGCAACTACAGGCACTTCCTGTTTAGGCAGTCACTGTAGACAGGAGCACCATAGAAAATGAGCTGTTCTTGCGCTAAGTGAGTAGCCATGAGCGAAGCTCATATAATCAGTTGGGCTCACCAACGTCAAATGAATAAAAATACCCAAATCTCAAATAGTGTATCATATCATCTTTAGACTTGCCCTCAGTGAAAATATTATCAATACTTCTGCCACTATATTGCAGTTCACAGCCTTTACAGGGGTATCACAAGAGAGGCTATAGCAAACCATTCAGACCATTAAAAAATTATAACATGAAATATGAACTAAAATGTTCCTTACCCCTTGCCATCCACAGCAATACCCCAAGGCCTGATTATGCCCTCACTGATAACCATTCTGGTGCTGTTATTGTTGAAGTTCACAGATAGGACTCCTCCATTTGAGTACTCGGTAACAAACAGGAGACCTGACCTGGGATCCACTGTGATTCCGCGAAACTCATAGCCTGTAAAATTCAGATGCATAATACATAAGAAATTACGACTAATATGTAAATGGCACTGCCATGAAATTCGCGCAGCACTTTAAAAAGTTTTTGTAGGACTTATAGTGTTACCATGACTTTCACGTTTGTTTCATATTCAATGTATGAAAGGAGTTAAGTAACTGTTTCAGAAAATTAGAAAGACAGATACATCGAAACACAGAGAAAAATGTAGAATAGCAAGATAAACTAGACAAAAAATATAATAGATAAATATATCGATAAATAGAGAGGTGAATAGATAGACAGATAGATAGATAGATATGATGACAGACAGATAGATAGATAAATTGATAGATAGATAATTAGCTAAATGGTAAAAAGGCAGACAGCACTGAAAGCTGCCAAAATCAAGTCTATGTTAGATTGTTGATATTACATAATAGTATAAATATAGAGTAATACAAAAACAATAACATTGCATGTAGATTACCTGTTCACTGTTACATAATCATCAGTTTATAAGATTATGTAACTTTAATTTTGTTATGTTTTCTTGTTGTCTGATTGAAATTGAATGAATCACATGTTAATAATTTGATTTAGCTTGTCAATGCTAATAATGAACTATTCCATAAAAATTATTGGTACAGGATATATTACTAGAGAAAATTGAATTTTTAAGACACTTTTGAAGACGAATATGTTATGTTTTGTTAAATACGAAACTAAATCATTGATAAGAAGCTGGACCCACTTGACCTAATTCCAAACTGTGGACTGTTGATGTTGAGACCATCACTACACAGATTTTTGAGTCTTCTCTTGCACTCAATTCGCTTCGCTCAACGGCCTACGGCCGTTTCGCTGCGCGAATATTATCAATACTTCTGCCACTATATTGCAGTTCACAGCCTTTACAGGGGTATCACAAGAGAGGCTATAGCAAACCATTCAGACCATTAAAAAATTATAACATGAAATATGAACTAAAATGTTCCTTACCCCTTGCCATCCACAGCAATACCCCAAGGCCTGATTATGCCCTCACTGATAACCATTCTGGTGCTGTTATTGTTGAAGTTCACAGATAGGACTCCTCCATTTGAGTACTCGGTAACAAACAGGAGACCTGACCTGGGATCCACTGTGATTCCGCGAAACTCATAGCCTGTAAAATTCAGATGCATAATACATAAGAAATTACGACTAATAACTACTGCCATGATGTGTATACACTCTAAAAACTAAAGTTCTAATAAGATACCAATATTGGTATTTAAGCTTGTCCCGTATTTTGAACACCTTTTGGTTAGTTAAAAAACCATTAACAATTGATATTTTCAAAAACCAGTTGAATTTGTACAAGAAAAAATCAGTATTGGTTTTTGGTTTAATTTTCAGGAAGTTAGTTGTGGATATTAATGTTTCAAATTGCAGCTATTGTAATTCCATCATAGAAATCCATTAATACTTATATGCATACAATAGAAAACACAATGGGTTTTTTATTCCTTGACATTTGAAAAAATGATTCTCCTGTTGCGCATTGGTGGGTATTTTATAAGACCTTTTTAAAAAGTTAGTGGTATGGATAATGGTCATATTGGTACCCAATTGCAGGTTTTCGATATCATTTCACAGAAATTTCTAAATACCAATACGAATTGTAAAATTCAATGAAAATAGCATTTCAAAGTTTCAGGATTGATATAACTGGTGCTATTCGAGGTACTGGAATGAATCAAATATGATAAATCAGGGAATCAGAACCATCCCACAGGGTGGGAGATCATTTTTGAAAATACCAAATTTAATTTATTGTGATCCAAATTTTTTTAATGCAGGTTTACCAGTATTTCAGCATTAGTATCCATAAATAATCAATTTTTTTGCATTTCTCTTAAAATATTCTGTAGTTAAAAGTAAATAAAAAAAGTAATGATTCTATGGATCTGATTTCAATGTTTATTTTTACATATACAAATTCACAAAAATTCATAATAATTGTATATATTGATATTACTAGATACAAATTTATTGAAAAACCAACATTGACACTCATTTATCACACTTTGGCCTTGGAAATAAAAACATCACAGCAGTCATTGGTAATCAAATACATAAAATAAAAACATTACAGCAGTCATTGATAATCAAACACACGAAATAAAAACATCACAGCAGTCCTTGGTAATCAAAACACAGGAAAGCAGAGATTAACAAAAGTATGAATTGGTTGAAAAAAAGACATATAACATGTAGAAAACATTATACTGTTAATGACTGAGGTTATATTTCCAAAAGCGGCAAGTCAGGGTGGCAATGCCAATTGAAATGTCAGTATCATTACTTTGTATCAAAAGTCTTCAACCAATCGTGAGGATGGATGGATGGATGATTTGGGCTTTATGTTCTGTATGAGTGCACTTAGTAGGCTGACTAGGACAATAGGAGGACAAAGCAATGAGTCCGGCTAGAGCTGGATTCGAACCCTAGACCCAGCGATTGGCAGCCCGGCATGCTATCACTAGACCAACCCTCCCCTCTCAGTAGCCAAGAGGATATTTTTTTGTCATTATTAATGCACGGTATTGGGATGGAATGATTTTTGGTTGAAGTTTTCCTTCTCGTATCACTATTTATGCGCTTTTAGGTCAATTTGGATGGATGAAAGGTGAACAACTGTTCTTGAATCGAACTTTGCAGAGTGCATCATTGGGATCCTGAAAGTGGAAAGTGGATAAGCATTGGTATCCAAATGTCAATTCTATGCAAAAACAAATTACTCAAATACTTTATCCGCAAAACCTTCAATGGAAGTTTTCGTGCTAAAACTCCACAAATTTCATTACTGACTAATATTTATAAAATTTTCCATTATTTTGTAGTTTCCCACACTGGCAGAATATGAATTCTGGATTCTTGTCTTCTCACTGTGTGCATTACCAATAAAAGATCTCATACTGTTCGCACTCACCTCAATATTGCGAAAAGGAAGTTGACATTTTCCTTTGGTACTCTAGGCGGGGCAAGGTAACCATTTCCTGCTGAGATCTGAAATAGTAGGTAGATACATCCATGAGTTTTTGCAAGGAAGATAATAGCAAAAATATATCTAATAACTTCATTCAATTAAATCAATGCCTTGGTTATGCAACATCCCCTGTTCACTAATTATTTGACTGAAGATTGGTCAAAATAATTTCATTTTAACACAAGAGAATATCAGAATACTATATACAATAAGTATTTGTCAATTGGAAAGATAAGGAGGAGCTGTTATTCAACTTACATACCTTGAGAAGCATTGTCTATATTTTTCCAAACTAGCTTTATGGCACAAACTTCTTCCAAAGGTAGTTTTTTGTATTAAGGGCCTCAGTAGGAGCATGCCATTCTTCATCTGAAACAGAAAGTAAAGAACTATCTTTTAATAAGTCAAAGATTTTTAAAATATCAGTAAAAGTACTGTATGTAATTTTGTATAATTCACAGGCATATGTAACACTTTTCACCTCAAGAATAGTAAAGCACATTAGAAACACTATACAACTCAACACAATGTGGGGTAAAAATTTGTGGGTGACTGTACCTTTGTCAGAAAAACGTGAATATCAGATATGAAAATAATAATAACATTATTATCATAATTAATGTAGTATAGGTGTCAGCACAATTGGACCATTAGCAGGTAAGTTGTGCCACATGATGGGGCAAGTTGTGTAGCTCAGTGTATCTGGTGAGACCTCAAATCTCACCAATTTCTTCAAAGATAAAATATGTGTCATGTGTATGACATAATTATGGCTGATGCTCTGATGCTCCAATATAAATGAAAGTTATCACAGAACATTGATGGCCCATATAAACCCCCCCCCCCCCAAAAAAAACTTTAAAAGTATGATCAGTATATATGCTCTTTGGAACATGTTTGTAATTATAAATTCTTCTAATAGCCTTAGTTTCTTCAACACATTTACAGGGTTGTATGTGAAACAAGCAAACATGTTTCAAAAGAGAATTAAAATCCCATATCATACCATTGGCACAGCTTACCAATACACAACTTGCCCAAAATATTTCTTTTTTGCGGAAATCTGTCACTTCATTAAATGCCAAATTACACAATTAAAGAACAATAATGCTGGTCTTCAGAGTATATTCAACCAAAAATACTAAATTTCTGATAGACACTTTTTCACATTATAATATTTGGCAGTTTTTTGGTTCATTATTTTGATTGTTCTTGGCACAATACCCCGGTCTCCCCTACGGCAAAAGACCGGTGAAAATTATGGAACTGGGTATCCTATATGCCAAACCACAATTTCATTATCATGAATCCTTTTACAGGCGGAATGCAATATTCACAATATTGAATGCCTTGGGTCATTGTTATATCAGAACACTATCCATGTGTTTGATTTATGTATATAATGTCATATATATTAGACATCACCAAGATACTAATACCATTGGAAAAGCTGGTATCTAACTGACAGTTTTGCATGTTAGCGCCCAGCTAGGGATTAACACTATTAATAACAGCAAACAAACAATCAGATTATTGTTTATTTTGCAAAAATTTAAAGTTAAAAGGTATAATAGAAGAAGCGTATGATGTCTAAGTCAGTTAGATACCTCATTGTCGGGTTCTAACATGCATTTTTGTCAGTTAGATCCCTCCCTCCGGTCGGGATCTAACTGACAAAAATGCATGTTAGAACCCGACAATGAGGTATCTAACTAATACTTAACCAGACATTGTATACACCTTACCCAAATAAACACAGTTGCATTCAGAATGCATATTTCTTAAGAGTTTAATTAAGGAATTTAAGAAAAAAAAACTTACCAAGTTCTTCTCAATCTTCTGCACACTGACATGCTCACTCTTCTACTGCAGTGTTGAGACTAATAAACTCTGCCTTAAACCTTCTCAAGTGTTGATTGATAAACAAAGAGCTTTTCTTGTCAGGCAACGTATTCACAGTTTTGTGTTCTTAGATGAGGTCACCAGTGAGTGAGCCCTGAGAGATTATTAAAATACCTAATTGGATATTCCAGTAGCCATGACTGATATACAGCATAGTTAGTCCTCTCTTTTAAAACTTCCAAATAAAGTAACATGCATGAATTTTAAAAACATTAACCACAACATTAATATTCTAAACATCTCAAATCATTGTTCCACAAGTATATTAAAAATGGATCACAATAAAGGTGCTTTTTCAGAAGTTTGGTTTTTATAAATACCATAATTCCCCATGACAAAAACCAATTTTCATGAAAAATACCACTTGCTCTGGAGAATACCAAATATTGTTGAAAAATACCAAACTGGTTTTTTATTGTACACACTGGTTTTGCACAATACCACTAATATCCAAAATTTTTTAGAGTGTATATATTACTACAATAATAGTTTTCACGATAAGATAGACATGCAATGTATTATGTTTGAAAATATCCTGTTTTAGATTTGTAAAAAAGGAGGTATAACGATTTTAGATGAAAAGGAATTATGATTCATGATTATTTAAAAAGTTACTTGCAAATGGATTTTACTATTCATACTAGTTTTTTTTTTTTTCACACTGCAATATGATGTATCTCAGTAGCTGAGTGGCAAGCACCCTTGTAATTTTGAGGTCCAGGGTTCGATACCACTGCATGGCAATACTTGACTGCTATTTATATACAGATAGTGAGCCACCTGGTGAGAGTGAGGTTGCAAAGTGGCCAAGCAAATGGAACTTAGTTAGGCTTGAAACTCCAACTGCATCTTTCTTTGTGCTACATGGATAATGATCCACCTTTTTCAATCATGCATTCATAGTTGAGCAAATATGGATGAAACAAAGGTCTATATTTAGAAACTCCCGAATCAACACAGAAACTGATGGCGCGCTTTCACATGACAATGTGTTGGTAGACCCACTGACAGACGTAAGATGTTGTCTACAAGTGGACTGCTCTTGCATTGCCACAGATCAGAACATATGCTGTCTTGTACCTTGGGTCTTGTGTTGCCACCTAGTGATTAGTGTGCTATTCCGAGAGGAACACACACAATTTTGTCTGGAAGACACCGGGGCTGTTTCTGAGTGTGCTGATGGCCTTGTCTACTTCCTTAGAGAATTTGATTGCCGAGTCTGACTCTGGTATACATCAATGTTGAATAGAAATTTTGTGAATGTGCAATGAAATTGGAACTTTTTCTTGGGACAGCATCCTGTAACATACAAAATCAACTTTTGTGCCAGGTGGCAGCAGCATGCAGTTCTCATTTTCACCAGACTGTGGAAGATGGTAATTGGGAGATTCCCCCGAAGCAGATGGTTCTGCTAGGGCTCTGAGATGCCATCTACAAGAATGAATTTGCTGACCGAGACATGTTTTATACAGTATTGTCGGCTGCATTACTTATCCTTGTAATTCTGTGTTAATGTGCATCCAATGAAAAAATGAAATATTGATCTCTAGTCAACTTGCAAAAGGGTCATTCAAATATAAAGTTGCTATTTTATGGAATGCTTTACCATCTGATTTAAAGGATTAAAAAAAAGTACCTTTTATTGTAATTTCAAATCAAATTCACTCTTTATTTGTTTCATACTTTCTTATTTTATTCCATTGTTTTATTGTTTTTCCTATCATTTCCTTTTATGTTCCTATTGTATATAGGGGCCACTTTAAAAACTGCTTTGCTGAAGTGCGACTCATTTAAATGTACAGTGGTACCTGCGTTGTAAAACTACCTGCTGTAAGATCCACTGTAGTAAGACCAATTTGCCTAAGACAGGCTTCAAGATCTTAGTCAGGAGTTACTGCCACAAGTGGGAAAAAATTCTCGAGGCCACAAAAACTTATCATAGATTTTAAAATATATTCTATCTTGTGTAAAAAATTGTGCTCTTTCTGATGGTGACCTTTTTAATTGTCTTAATAATGATCTCAAGTTGCTATCCTATCATTTAAGTGAAAAAACGTGCGAAAAATGCTAATTTTTGGTGACACATTTTTCAGACATCAAAGTTTGACTGTCTCTCTCTTGATAGATATCAAAATTTCATGATTATTGAAAGTACCATGACGTTCCCTATTGTCCAAAGTTTAAAATGGCGTCCAGTTTTAGTAATTTGCACCAATATATGTGGGTCTCTGAACAGAATATTGAAACAAAGTCAAGTGACAAAATTAAAAACAATTTATTAAAATGGGGTGAAGCTCCTATTTGATTATTATTTTTTCAATGTCAGTGAGATGTTTATGGACATGAATTATATACCAATGTGTCCAGAAGGACCAGATGAAGGCAACAGAGTACATAAAAATATCCTTTCTTTGCCTGTTTAGGTTCACACATACAAAACATGAAGCCGCTGCTTTTCACTTCTGGATGTGTGAAAAAAATATGTCATTTTTCTAAATAACTTGCATTTCGTCAATTTTTGTCATACAGGTCTGAAAGTCAAACTTGTTATGCGCAGATATTTACATTAAAACGAGTTTGTGTTATTTTTTCGATATCTGCCTCCATAAAAATATGCAAGTTATTTAGAATTTTATTTCTTAAAAAGGTAATTCCTTGGTTTGGGCTAAACTTCTCGGAAGTATAGGTTGTTGGTACTCAAAATGAAGCTTATTTTCTGCTGAGATTGATGGTGTAAACCTTATTCCTCTGAAATGAATACTAAGCGACATATAAGAAACCGCGACTTAGCACCACAAAATGTTTGTCATTTAAACAAAAAATTCATACCCATGTAGTCATCTTATTTTTTGATGGATCATCATAGAATTCAAGTATATTTATTAGTGGTATTAGTGCAGCTTTATTACTGAAGCCACAGACCTACAGAAAATTTTATAATATTTTGGGGGTATCTAGCGCGCCCCACTGAGGGGGGCTTTACAAATAGGGGTGTAACTTCCAAAATAAAAGAGTGGGTGCATTTTTTTCTTCAAAATTGAATTCCTGAGAAAATTTTACATAAGATAGGCTAAAATTGGAATAAATTTTGTGTATGCTAGAAAGTGGTGAGTTTGGCAGTAATTCCTGACCAATATCTTGAAGCCTGTCCTAATGTGACCACCTTTCTCCTGCGCCAAGTAGTATTTTTTAGTGCATTTTGCAGTGCAAAATTTGCACCCCGACCGTACCCCCACAAGAGACCGCTTCTAATGCAGGGACCACTGTATTCAATAAATAACTTACATATTAGATAGATAAACTTTTACTGCAAAGTAATTATTCTTACCTGGCATGGATAGGAAGCTGCTGGATTTGTTGCCGAGGCAGTATCTTCCTATCCCTTCATTTCCAGTTCCACGTTCCAACCAATACAAGCAATCACTCACTGGACTGTGAGTGATTGCATACGGAATATCCATCGGTGTCATTCTGCTCACGTACAGTTGCTCTGCGGTCCCTCCTGACGTAGCAACTCGGAACATGTCATCCTTAACCTCATCAACGTAGTATAGGTATGTACTGTTGTTTTCTGGAAATAATACAAATACATAGTCCCTGTTATAAGCATTATAATTAGTTGAAGAAACGTTTTATGAATTGAAAATCTTGTCGATTTATTGACCAGGAAAACATGTGATTTACATGTATAATGAAAAAGAGCAGGCCTATCATATTTGATAAAATTTCACAAAAACCTAATAAATGGACTTGAGGCTTCTAGGTAACAATCTTATCATCGTCCATCACCAATACTACATCTGAGAGAGCATTGCAGCAAGTTTTCATTTTGCAAACTTAGGCAACTTCTGACGCAGGCTTTGCTGATGGTGCATTGTCGTTGCATGCCAATAGCTTTGGAAGGCTCACTATATAAATTTCATGCACAAGGATGACTATCAATTCTAGGTCTGCATATTAACTCTATAGTGCTGTATGTTCACAACAATTGCATGTGACTTGTTACCCCGCGGTTGTGACTTCTTGACCCTCGCATGGGGTAAAAAGTCACATCGGACTTTGCCTTAAATAATTGTGAACTGACTAAAGCCTATTTACAACACAGCAGCTATCATGTAATACAAACATAGTCAACTAAATACTGCATAATTGCGCCAAAGTTTATTCAGATATATCAAAAACCAGCTCTGTTCTGGGGCTTTTTTAAAATTTTGTGACTTCTGACCTCCGCCTCCACTACCATATTCAAGTGGTGCACTCATGATGTGAACTGGACACAAAATCTGGGTCGCTGGCCTCTGGACTATTACATTTATATAATTATTTATTGAATCACTATTTTAAAGAAATTACAGAAAAATATTTACGCTCTCCGATGCCAGCAGTGCAGAAAACAACGAGCAGAATGATGCAGATGTTGACCACCTCCATGACTATAAGAACTGTTGTTTTGAGGTCTGACTGTGGATACTGGATACTGATGCCAGAAGGAGTGGATTCAACCAGGAGTGGATTCAACCAGGAGTGGATTCAACCAGGAGTGGATGCTTCAACCAGGAGTGGATGCTTCAACCAGGAGTGGATGCTTCAACCAGGAGTGGATGCTTCAACCAGGAGTGGATGCTTCAACCAAGGCTGCCAAGCAAAGAGTGATTATCCAGGACTTGGAAGCGTGTTCCATATATCTGCAGTTGATGAGGAAGCCAGGAAGAGTCTTTTTTCCGGACACAGGGATTTCACTAAATTTACCACTGGATCTGGAAAGTTGACACCTCCCCCCTACCCACACTTTAAAAAAATTCAGACAAAATTGGTTTTTTAGATTAAAAATGGTTTTTTGAAAAACCAAATTTCAATGCAAAAAACCAACATGGATTTTTTTTTTTAATCCATGTTGGTTTTGGATTGAAATTAGGTTTTTCAAAAGACCATTTTGAATCTAAAAAACCAATTTTGTCCCGACATTTTTTAGAATGCAGTTCAAAATAAACTCTAAAATATCTGAGGTGAATTGCAGACCAAAATGGTATCCAAATACAATGTTCAAAAATAGATGAACATCATAACAATTATAATATAAATGTCCTTATTTGGCACAATGAGTGAAGTTGCCAGGAACCCCAAAGTCGACCACAGAAAGTCAACTAGTCAAGTCATAGTCAGCTTTCCAAGTAGCAAGTTGAAGTTCACTCAAGTCAAGTCACACTTGAGTCAGCCATAGTCAAGTTATTTTGCATAACTTAACCAAATTTTACCTCACATAAATGGTTTTGGTACCATTTTAAACAGCATAACCAGCGCAGGACATATTTCATCCTCTTTTTAAAGTCTATGAAACCCAAAAAAATCAAAAAAAACCTCTCACATTTGCTAACTGCACAATTTTCCGAGTACACAAACTTAGAAAACTTGCGAAATTATATAATGTACGAGCGGTGTCCCAAAAGTTCTGACCAATTTTTTAGGAAGACCTTTCTACATGAAGTAGCCGTATGAAATTTTCACAGAATCAATTTCAGGTATTTCTCTATCCATTTTGAAAATATGAACATTTTAAATAACTTCACTGTTTCCACGGAAACAGAAGGTCAGTGCACCCAGCGCAGTTCAATTTTTAAGGCCAAATCCAAGTGTCTAGGCTTGTAAATAATCGTAGGATTTAGTGTAAATATGCGATGGATGATCATGAAAAATATTATTTGGAAACCTGACAGTATCTCACAGTTTTTCATTTACATTTAAAGTCACAGTGAATTAGTTTAACCCATGTGCTAAGGCAATCACCTGGGTCCTCCAAACTGGGCTGTTCCTAAATTGTGGAATTTCAGTGTATGTGGAGACTGCTTCATTTCTCGTTATGACTACTATTTCTTTAATTTTTGAACTGGTATATACATTTTAGTATCACACAAAGTTACAGAAGGCCAAATCTGGTAATTAAAGCAGATGAGATTGGGTTTTGAACCTAAGGTTCTTTAGCACTGCATGCCTCTTGACAGCAGATTGTTTCAGCCAAACCGTCTCAAATGCTGTTAGGCAACTGCTGGAAAATGCCTTTGGTTATTGCCTCAGTTGATCAGGTTGAAATATAAATAAATGTTTATAATCTAATGGAAGATATCTTAAAAGACTGCAAGCCAATCAGGAAATACATATTCTTGCTATAATTTGCTTTTTTTCTATAAATTCTCTGACTTTTAACACAGCTAATTTGCTGAATTTCGTCTGAGAAATTGAGCTGCGCTGGGTGCACTGACCTCTCTTAACCATGGTAACAGAACAGTAACTTAAACACTTCTTACAGTCTTGATTTTTTCAAAATAGATGGTCAAATACAGTACAACCCAAAATAAAGTAAGAATATTTTCTGTCAGAAGTCCTCTGTTTACCTATTTTGCCCTCTTTTCTCCTCTCCACCCCAAATCTCATTACAACTCCCTTTGACTCCTTACAACAACCTTAGCCCACATTACAGTCCTTTTCATACTTACGCGGAATCTCAAGTTTTTTTCTATGCTGTTCAACTGTGATGTCAGAGATGACTCTATTCTAGCATTGCAATAATATGTAAATTAACTATAAGCTGTGATGAAATTTCAACCTGGGTCAGATTCCCCAGCTTCCAGCCAATGTTGATCCTCCTGAACTGAGCGTCACAGTTTCAACACAGTGTCAGAGTAAGAGTTTTATCAGGGATAGCCCCTACAACTACGTCATCACAGCTTGATAGCCAATGGGCAGACAGTAAACTTGATATGTTGAAGGAAGCATTACATTTGTGATCCCAATGATTTATCACAGCAATCACCAGTCTAATCCTACCAAATGGCAGCTTTGTGAGCATTCACAGTAGACAAATGTTATAATCCCCAAAGAGTTGTTTGATTAATCTACAAACTTGCTAACTTACAACTTTAAACTTAGATGGAAGTTGGTATAAACAGAAGGCTTTGACAATTTGTTTGTAAACACATGGCTTATGTTATGTATATTTGTTCTGGCAGCCCATTGGTTGAGAGGCTGTGATGTCAAACTTGCATGGGTTTTCCCAGACCCAATTTTCACTCTGACACTTGAGTTGAAACTGTGATGCTCAGTTTGGTGGATTCGCATTGGTTAGAAGCTGGAGAATCTGACCCAGTTTAAAATGACATCACAGCTTGTAGTTAATTTACATATATAGCAATGCTAGAATAGAATCATCTCTGACATCACAGTTCAACAGCATAAAAAAAAAATTGAGATTCCACGTAAGTATGACAAGGACTGTAAGAACTCTATTTAGACAGCTACCAATGTAACTGCAATTAGCAGAGGTGCGAAATATCAAGTAAATCAAACACAATGGGGGTGATTGGGTTTAAATTGGTGTTGTTTAAATATGATTTTAATGCAATTTTAAAAGGTAGTTTCAAGTAGGTAAAAGTAGGAAGTGATTCAGAGGTAGTCAAAAGGTGTGAAAGGGTAAGTAGTGGCTGCTTCTTCCTTCCTGCTGGGGTAATCGTACTTTAGTTAGGGTTGTACTGTACTTGAAATTTATTCCGTGAAAATTTCTTTTAGCTATTTCAAATAGAAAGGTCTGCCAAAAAAATTGGTCAGAACTTTTGGGACACCCCTCGTACTGTTATAGAATATTTAACAAAAGCCTCTAATAAATATCATTAAGATATTTGAGTAAGCTTAATTGAAGTCAAGTGAAGTCAGAGTTGAACAACTTACCTGACTGGTCAGTTGAAGTTCCTGTCCAGCAAGTCAGAGTTTTAAGCGACATTTGCCTGAATCTCGAGATATAAATAATAAATTTAACAACTTTTCAAATAAAATTGCCCGGAAATCATTAATTTTCAATAGCCCCCCTGCCCTTCCTCCTATATGCCAATGGAGTTTGGTAAAACTGACAGTTTTATGAGAATGTGCGGAAGATGAAGTTTCAGAGGCTGCAAATCCAACTAAGTGCGCTTTTCTCGTTTAAATGAATAAGGAAAAAAAAGAGTAATGAAACACAAGGATCAAAGAGAAACCATATGATTTTATAATTACGAGAAGTCAAAAATAGACAACATTTTCAGATCAAAAGGAACAATTTCATTCTATCTATTCATAATGTACCACAATTAGTGTGGCGTCTGATGATTAACATGAAACTGTTTTTCAGGATCCACCCATTAAGGAAATTAGTCTAACTGAACACACATAACTTTATAATTAATTCAATCAACTTTTATTTTAGTCAAATGCAAATGTTTAGATAAGGAACCCCAAAAGGTTCAATTTATTATCAAACTTTTAAACAGGATCCAACAGCAAATAAAAACCACATTAAGATAATCCAGCACAGAGCTCCTGAATAAAATGCAAAGGCAGATTTCACGAAAAGCAGCAAAATGATTTAGCACAAGACAACATCGATATCATCCTCCCCACGCAAGCCCTGCTAAAATGGACAGGGCTTTATGCTATTTCCAACCTCTTCTGTGATTGGCTGCTTATTTAGGTCATAAGCATTTTGCAGGGAGATTTAGTCCAATTATGGACACTTAGAGGATTACTGGCAACTAAGAAAAACAGTGTAAAACAAGCAAACTTTCAAACAGTTTCATTTCAGAACTGTGAAAATACATAATTCAATGAGGTTTATTCACGATTGACCATATGGCCAGACACCTTTTGAAGTTGTGTCACAGTTATTGCAATTCTATTGTATTTGACAACTCTTTCAAAACTCTCTTCTGTTTTTGACCAGAAGTAGTCCGGCAGAAGTGTACAACAGTTGCAACCTGGAGAGAGTGCAAGCAACATGAGAACTTTCACTTGATTTGCAAACTCAAGGATTAGTTCCGGGTCTTGGTTTTTTATGTAAACTGTTGAAGAGAAATGAAATGATACTGACATTGGTATTTAGCCATCCGCCTCCCAGTAAAATGCTTTCTCAAATTTTGATTTATTTCGGAGACAGCGAGAAACTAGTTGGGGGGGGGAGGTGTTTCTTAAATGACAGAATATCTTTGCAAGGTCAAAAGGTCCGATGCATTTTCAGTTGGGGGCAATGGTTTTTAACTAAATTTGTGTTTCTGATTAACAAGTTCATTTCCGAAGAAAAATGACTTCCCACAAATCTGCATCGAGCTGACACACTTCATAATATTATATAAACATTTTATTCCCCCAGAAGCCATAACATTACAAGGGGCGTATCTAGAAATGATCTGAGGGGGGGGGACCATCATATGGGGTGAATATGGGGCGCTCCGTGGCTTTTCCTATCTTTCCCATCTTAATTTTGGGCCTGAGGGGGGGGCATGGCCCAATGCCCCCCTAAATATGCCACTGAACATTCCAAACACATTTTCATATTCATGTTGCACTAGATAATAATTATGAGGGGGATTTGGAGTTTTATTTTATGTGGCACTATCAATTATTATTTCTATTAAGCCTGCAAAGTGCCCAAATTTCAATAACAAAATCAACAAAATTTTCCCAAAAAATGTATTTATCTCACAAAAAATTATTTTAAAAAAAGCTCCCCCGGATATTAAATGGTCTCTACCAGCACATCAATCGGTTATTTATACATTTAGAAAAATATGGTAACTGCAGTCCTCTTCGCCCACTTCAGGGCACTCACGAGGGTTGATTGATGAGATGGGAGAGAGAGCAGTGAGTCCTCAACATGTTACACCTTTACCCCATGTGAGGGACCTTTGACTTGCCTAGCACAGACACTGATACAAGGGGTTGCAAATTGAACGTCTAATCAGAACAACATTCAGCTGGGATTTTGCTCATGAAGGTTCACTGAAAATTTTTGGTTCCCCACCCCGGGTTCGAACCCATACAGGCAAAGACCCTCACCAGAGCTCGTTGGCACCTTAAGCATTCAGCCACCCAACCTATCATATCTATCTATCTATCTCTCTTTCTATCTGTCGATCTTTTCTTTTTCCAATTATACATAATAACTCCCATCCTTTTTCAAGTTTTACTTTATATTCTGGCTGGCTTTCACATTTCGGTATTAATAAAGTATACCTCAGTTGATCTTATTTTTTATTATCTAACAAAACTGTCAGAATTGGCGTGAAACACCAAGTAACGCTTACAAGACAATATAATTGTTTAGAGTTATGCTCCATTGCACATCCAATCCAAACAATGTTATCAGACTTTAAAATGCACGTAAGTTGTCTTTTTAATTAGCCTTTCTTCTTTCTTTTATTTCATAAATATGCACTTTAAATTAGTTGTAACCGCACATAAATTTGTTATGCCTTTTTGAGCTCATAATTCTGCGTTAATACGTAGGCCGAAGGGGGACTATTTCTCAAAGAGTATGATTGCCTTTGACCACTTGCTGGTGAGTGAGGCGTCTGAGTCAGAAGTGGTCACATACAAAAGAAAAGCATTGATGTAGGGGAGTGATCAGTAGGGTGCATCAATTGCCCCAACTTTTTAGAGGAAACCTCTCCTTTTGCAGGAATGTTCCTTTTATACTAGAAACACATTGTGTGAAGTTTCAATAAATTTGAGAAATGTCTAGGGGTGGCACACTTGCATTGAAGTTTCTAGGATTTTTACCCTCGGCAATGTATACATTGCCGACGGGTATTGTAGTTACTTTGGGAAAATTTGTCCGTCCGGCGGGCGGGCGGGCGGGCGGGCGGGCGTCCGGATAACGGGCGTCCCACTTGTGTATTGGGAGTAATGCCAAAACTATGGAATGTATACTTTTTATTTTTGGGACATTATTATATCTTTTATCCTAGTTGTGCCTTTTAGGGGTTTAATCCACATGAGATTAATACTTTTCTCACAATTATTGAAAAATGTGAAAAAATATTTTTTTGTGTATTGGGTGTCAAGTCAAAACTATGGCATGCATATGCATCATTTTTGGGTAAATAAGGTATCTTTTATCCCAGTTGAGCCTTTCATAGGTCTAATCCCCATGACATTAATACCTTTCTCACAATCATTGAAAAAAGTGAAAAATTGTTTTTTTTTTTTGTTTCTGGGACAGAACTAAAAAACTGCAGTACTTTGACACTGAAATTTGCATATTGTATGTATTAAATACCCAAGATGTGGTTTTTGTGGGTCTAAATGCTCTGAGAAAGTTGAACTGACGACAATTTACCAAAAATATGAAAAATACTATTATTTTAAACTAGTATGATTCAGTAAATTTTGAAGTTAAATCTATGAAATTTTCCAATTAGGTGTCTAACTTACGCCTCTTTAAACATCTCTAATCAGTTGGAATGTTGGTCCTATGAATTTTTTTAAAAAACCAAAAATTCGAAAAAAAATCCCAATCTCCAACATTTCTGCGTGAAAAGCCAAATGGTAATGGGTATGTTAGTTAACTTTAGGTCTTATTGTAGTTAGACACACTATTGACTAATATTCACAGTCATTGCATGTGTTGTTGCAATTTTTTCCTTTGAAATGTATGATTGAAAAAATGCAAAAAATCATTAAAATGTCTATTTACTCTCCATTTCCTTCTGATGTCATACCAGTCATTGACCTTTTTTTGTCAAATAAAACTGACATGTTTCATATCATCATCATGCTGATTTTGAACAATATGAAATTTTTTATTCGCAGCAGAGGTCAATATTTACAAAATGAGATAAATATTAAGGATTTTCAGATAATCATATATCAGCAAATATTGGCCCTGGTCAATCAAATTTGCCACAATAATGTCAAAATTTTACTTTTTCTACCTCTCCTCATGAAATATTATCAATAGGAAATATATAAATTTTATATATGATTAGGTGGACTTTCAAAGCATTACTTAAGTATATTCAAAAACATGCATTTGTGTGTTAATATTTTAAAATGTTGACACTAAATCTTTAACTCCCAATTATTATAACTTTTTGGTTAATATCTAAACTCTGTGACGTAAATTTCAGAAGATAAATTACTGTCAGCCCCTTTTATTTTGTTGCTTGCATGAAAATTAAATGTGAATGAATCAGACAGATTGGCTTTTGTTGAATGGAGCTCTGGAGAAGTCTTGATTATGTAATGTTATGTCACAGGGTAATTGTCTTCCCTGCTAATCCTTTTACAAGAAATCTTAAACTCTCAATTCTAACTTAATGGTTTAAATCTAACCTCAGTTATGTACATTTTAACATATGGAGTACTGTCTGCTTACTTTTATTTTGGTCTTTAATGAAAATTAAATATGAACATATAAGACACACTGGCAATAAGACCACTATGTATATACAGAGGGTTATTAAAGAAAATTACTTGGCATGCAAACCCCATTTCTGCAAATTTCAGTGTGTAATTTTACATTTTAAGACATTGTTGGATAAATCTGTCTTTTAATTCATTTTAAAACTCACACCAATTGTATTTTTAGCATTTTAAAGAAATATTGTTTATGGGGTAAAAGTGTCATCATTGGAAGGGGTCCAGTTTTTCTTGAATGGGCCTGGAGACACTATGTCTGTGCTTCATTGTACCCCTCCCCTCCAGCCATTCATGTTATGTAACATTGTGTCACTAATCCTCTCCAGTGACCAAAGCTAGGAACAAAGGAGCACAAAAGCAGTGCACAGCACCCAGACTTGCAGACTGTACACAGAGTTGGGACATGTTTCTTTTGTTACCCCGCTGGCTACAGTATCAGACGAAAGTTTAGGCCGTATCAGTTTTTTGTCAATATAATGGAAAATAGGAAATCAGCTGAAAAAATTCTGCATGGATTTTCTTGCCTTATGTATCAAGGAAGTTCTACAATAGCGAAAACTTGATCTATTTTTATCACTTGCTTGAATATTTGTGATAAACAAAAATTTCAGGTGGTCTAAACTTATGGCCTGATGTTGCTTACGTCCACAAAGGCCCTTAATGGCATTGTGCATTAGAGGAAAGGTTACTAAGTTATTCCATGTTATTTTAGACAAGTTATTCAATCATGTTTCATTTGATTTAACGGCAATTAGTCATGAGACAGGAAAAAACAAATTTTTTTATAATTTTTTAAAATTTCAACTTAGGGTGTAATTATAATAAATACTATGGTGATTCGACGAGCCAAAATTGTTAAAAAATAAAAGGTCAACTAAAAAGAAAAGAGAAAATATGTGTCTGACACATTTTCATCCTTCTAATGGAGCATGAATACACTTGACACCCAGTCATATGGCAAAAATGGTGTTTTACCTGGGTTTTGTCTAATAAGAGAAGCCTATTTGAAGTATCATAAAACAATGACCGGAGTGTTTGCATTCACCTGAGTATGTGTCCTGAAGAAATCAAACAACTTTTGTTTTGTTCGCTTTACTTACGATGAAAATACAGCCTCTTTTATGGAAGGCGTAAAACTGGTCCATTCATTAACATTATGTTTCAGTACACCTTCCAGCTGGCGTTTTAAAATTTGTCTGTACTGTGGGAAAAGAACAAAAGTTTGTTGATTTTATCAGGACACATGCTCAGGCCAATGCAAACACTCCGGTCATTGTTTTATGATACTTCAAAAAGGCGTCTCTTAGACAAAACCCAAGTAAAAACACCATTTTTACCTTATGACTGGGTGTCAAGTGTATTAATACTCCATTAGAAGGATGAAAATGTGACAGACACATATTTTCTCTGTTATTTTTAGTTGGGCTTTTCTTTATTAACAATTTTGGCTCGTTGAATAACCATTATTACCCCCCTAAGTTGAAATTTTAAAAAATTATAAAAAATTTGTGTTTTTCCTGTTTCATGACTGATTGCCTTTAAATCAAATGAAACATGATTGAATAACTCGTCTAGAATAACATTGAATAACTTAGCCACCTTTCCTCTAATGCACAATGCCATTAAGGGCCTTTGCAGACGTAAGCAGCATCAGGCCGTAAGTTTAGACCACCTGAAATTTTTGTTTATCACACATATTCAAGCAAGTGATAAAAATAGATCAAGTTTTTGCTATTGTAGAACTTCCTTGATACATAGGCAAGAAAATCCATGCCGAAATTTTTGAGCTGATCTCCTATTTTCCATTATATTGACAAAAATTGAAACGGCCTAAACTTTCGTCTGATACTGTATATAATAGCCTACGGGGTACTGCAGTCCTCAATGTGCTGGGGATGCTGGGGATTTCGTCAAGCATAACTCACTTTGTGTTGCTCATATTTCATTCAAATTTTGCCTGTTATCTTATTTTGTCATGCAGATGGGAATGACAAGTCCGTACGGACACACGGACGTACGGACGGACACACGGACAGAAGGATGGACGCACGGGCGGACGGACGGACGGACGGACACACGGACGGACGGACACACGGGCGGACGGACGGACGGACGGACACACGGACGGACGGACACACGGACACACGGACGGACACACGGACGGACACACGGACGTACAGACACACGGACGTACGGACACACGGACGGACGTACGGACACACGGACACACGGACAGAAGGGTGGACGCATGGACAGACGGACGCACGGACGGACGGACACACAGACGTACAGACGGTCGGACGGTCGGACACACGGACGTACAGCTACACGGACATACGGACACACGGACACGAGCACGGACGGACGCACACGGCATCCTTCTGTCCGTGTGTCCGTACGTCCGTCCGTGTGTCTGTCCGTCCGTGTGGCCGTCCGTGTGTCCGCCCGTCCGTACGTCCTTGTGTCCGCCCGTCCGTGTGTCCGCCCGTCCGTGTGTCCGCCCGTCCGTACGTCCGTGTTCGTCCGTCCGTGTCCGTCCGTGCATCCATCCTTCTGGCCGTGCGTCAGTACGTCCGTGTTGGTGCGTCGTGTCCGTGTGTCCGTTCGTCCATGTGGCCGTCCATGTGTCCGTCCGTCCGTGTGTCCGTCCGTCCGTGTGGCCGTCCGTGTGTCCGTGTGGCCGTCCATGTGTCCGTCAGGCCGTACGTACGTCTGTGTGTCCGTACGTCCGTCCGTCCGTCCGTCCATCCTTCTGCCCGTGTCGGTGCGTCCGTGTCGGTGCGTCCGTGTCGGTGCGTCCGTGTCGGTGCGTCCGTGTCGGTGCATCCGTGTCGGTGCGTCCGTGTCGTTGCGTCCGTGTCGGTGCGTCCGTGTCGATGGGTCGATGCACAGTGCATCCAAATGGTCTCAATGGCTTCACATTGAGCCAGCGGGGTTTACGTGCGTGCACGGTATTTTTTTGTTGTTCTTTACAGCTATTGTTATTCTTCAAAGTTTAACCAGCATTTAAACTTTGTATTAAATAGCAACTTGCTTAGTCTTAAAAGATATATATATATATATATACTGGCATAAACCTTGTTTTAGTCTTACTATTTACAATGGTTTTGGTTGGGAACATCATTTCTATAATTTATGTTTTTAGACCCATATTCCATATTTGTAATTTATGATAAGAATATTATTTAGCTAAGACTAGATAGACTAGATAGATAGATAGTTAGATAGATAGATAGATAGATAGATAGATAGATAGATAGATAGATAGATAGATAGAAAGATAGAGATAGATAGATAGATAGATAGATAGATAGATAGATAGATAGATAGATAGATAGATAGATAGATAGATAGATAGACACATGTAGATAAATAGATAGATATATAGATAGATAGATTGATAGATGCATGTATACATAGATGGATAGATAGATAGATAGATAATAGATAAAATTTGCATACAGAAGTTCATTTTAAAAATGGACTTCTGTATGCAATAGATAGATAGATAGATAGATAGATAGATAGATAGATAGATAGATAGCTATATAGACAGATAGATAGATAGATAGATAAACATTCAGACATATTGTTTTAGTGTCAAAAACACCTAAATTCAGCAAATGGGACTGAATGTGCCACTTTACGGAGCTTTTGGTCGTTTTTATTGTTATTCGTACCTATAATCTGACTGTCACCTGGCCCTGGTTGTTTATATTATATATGTAAATGTGGTCAGCAAGGTTGTTCCAGCATTTGATTGGAAGATGCTTTATTAGAATTATTCTTCTAGTTTACATGTAGGCCTATAGGAGCTAATATTTCAATTGAAACTAAATAAAGATAGCTAAAATTATATAATTTAGTGCACAGTACGCTTTGGAGCAAATTCTCTATGTTTTTCCGTGATTGTTCCTGCTTCACAAGACATATATTCCCCAACATCAATTGCATTTATTGCTGCGTTAATGGAATCCTTAAACTGACTTTAACAGATTTTTTTTAATAAAAAAAAGGTATCTTCCCATGTGTTATCACTCATCACAGATTCAACCAAATTTCTGGTTTTTATCCGAAGTTAAAGGGTGGCAACCTGGTATAAAACCAGTGTGGTTTGATTGACTCATCTGCTGATTGAGTGATTGCTTTATTAATTGTTTGACTGACTGATCAACTAATTAATTTCCTTGTGCAACTGGATTTTGATATTGCAGTAATGACATACAGTATTTGTATATTACTATTAGATCTGTAGATTTCATAGAATGGGTGTAGACAAATTTCAGTCATATCCAATAAATTCTAATTTCAAAGTTAATAAAATTTTAAAAATGAACTTCTGTATGCTATAAAAGAACAGTATTTCTTAAGATGGATGGATGTTTGGGGCTTTACATCCTGTATTTACGCACTTGGTAGGCTCATTAATTTGGACAGGAAGAGGACATGGCAATGAGGCAAAGGATGATTGAAACAGCCATCCAACATAGGCCCCGGTGACCCGGCAAGAGCTGGATTCGAACCCTGGGCCCAGCGATTGGCAGTCCATCACGCTACCACTAGACCAACCCCCCCCCCCTCAAAACCCTGTCTTTGTCTACAAATCAAGTATTGCTTAAGTCTTTTTGAACTGTATTTAAGTGTCTGCTCTGCAGTTACGGAAAGTCAGGGAAACTCATGAAAAACATCGTGGTGATGGAAATTAAACAAATTGCCAAAACAAATTTTGGCCTTGATTCTCGCTTAAATTTTTACAGATTTTCATTATGGCACTTGCTGTGACCTGTTGGAAATAGACATCAATTTAAAGTTTTTGGGGACCTCCCCACCTCAAAGCCCGCGCCTTCTGAGGGTCACTTGATTTCACTGCCTCCTGAATACCCACTGATTAGCCGAGGGTATGCTGCCGCGCAGCCTATGTTTACATTTTCTGTCATTTTATCGGTTACGCGGTTTCTTATATTTCATTGGTTATTAATCCTAGAACATTAAAAATGATACCATGTGGTAGCTCTCCTCATGAGCTTCAATTTGAGTACCAACATGATGGGTATATGACTTAGAGAACTATTTCATGGTCACATAAAATTTCGCAACCACATGTTCTAATTTTAAAATAATGAACAAGTTATGCTATTTCTTTGTAGATTTGTTACCAACTAAAAGACACACGTAATTAAGCAAGAGACCATAAATGAAACAGTTTATTGCTTGGAATTCAATTACCCATTATTTGTGGTGTGATTGTATATGCATGTTATGTCAGACATATTCTCTTGAAGTAAAGACACCTCGTCAACCTCCAGTTTCTGTCACGGAGCAGCAGTTGCTAATTAAGTTCTACATTAATGCCTCAATCAAACCTCCTACTTGTCAGATTGGTTCTTAAAGCACTAAAATACATAATCAGAGAAGCAATTTCAGCCAAGTGCCAAGACCCTTTCATGCATATCTTCTTATTTGTATTAGTTTTTTGCTACTTTCAGCGTGTTGGACGATGTTTTTAAAAAAAAGTGAAATGAATGAAATTGATTTCTGTAGAATAGAATATATTACTTTTCTAGCTAAGTTATTGTTAACAATGAAGTGGTTAAATGTCATGTGAAACTGGACTTGCACAAATTTAGGGCAGCCGAAAAACAAAAAGACATCGCTAAAATGGTTTCACCTTGATTGGCCTATACCAGCTGTGGGCCTGTACGTATGGGAGAGGTTTGTGATTTTAAAGTTGAAATGCTGCAGGTTAGACTCCAACTGACAAAGATGAAAAGACCAGTCCTATCACAAAAAAATGTCTTTCTGTTTATTTGGAACAAATAGCTTATGATGAGTGAAAAAAAAACACATAAATTTGTAGAAGTTACGAAAACAGTGCTATAATATTACAGTTTGAATTCCAGGTACAGACTAACTATGATATGGTAAAGGAAAATTTGCCATGGTGAGCTTTTTGGATCTTTGGATTAGTATAAATCTATACAGAACGGAAAATGTAATCCCCCTAAGAGAATTTAGGCATTGTCATGCCCATGTCACTTTGGATGACTTTCCTCGATCGGACAACTTTGAAGGAAATGGGCCTGTTGCCTTCAGATGAAGTTTTGACATTGGTTCTGTAGCACATTATATTGTATATTTTTTGTCAGTTCAAAATCTTACAATTTCCATATAATGGCAGTAGGTCACTTTTGCGCTGAGCAGTTGAAATGCAAGTTTTGCACACCAAGCCTCGGAAATAAGTAAAATTCATCAAAATGCAATATATTGCGCAAATATAATGTTTATATATATAAAAAAAGGTATCTGAGCTTAAGGTCCCCTTTAATGGATTGTATATCTGAATATCCCAATTGACATTATAATAATTATAACAGTATTAGAAATACATCAACT
This sequence comes from Platynereis dumerilii, assembly GCA_026936325.1. Lineage (NCBI taxonomy): Eukaryota > Metazoa > Annelida > Polychaeta > Phyllodocida > Nereididae > Platynereis > Platynereis dumerilii. The sequence goes on along the minus strand of JAPTHN010000009.1, from coordinate 53,937,755 downwards.
TTCATTTATTCTAAGGGACTCGACAGTTACTAATATCAGAATTCGTAATTTATGTATTATTCCAGATAACTTGGATGGTTGCTTTTAGCACTAGATATGGCTCAGATTCTGTAATGAGATATTTTTGGTCAAAATCAGTTAAACTTCGGGGCATGCGTGCCACCCCTAGACATGGTCCGATTGTTCTGAAACTTCACAGGAGGTGTTTTTTTAGCAAAAGGAACATAATTGGAGAAGGAGAAGGGAATCAAACAATTTTTTAATTTTTGGGGGGCAACTGATGCACCCTAGTGATCAGGCTGTTGTCAACACCTGAAGGTGTTAATCTGTGCTTTCGGTCAATCGTGAATAAACCTCAATGGAATTTTCAGAACTGTGATAGCACCTTTCAACAATACACGATTTCTCCATTTGTAACTGTTTGAAACAGAAGCAACATTTTCAAACTGTGATGTAGCAATCCCTGATTGGCTGAGCCAAAACTGGGTCAGTTAATTAAGTATTCATGAATTAGCAAAGGTTATGAGCCATTTTGTCATGGTATGACTTGGGATGATGCATCGATATTGGCACAAGACTGATAAGGCCAGACATAATTGATTTGTTCGCTTCTCAATTTTTCTCAAGGAGCTTTTTCTGAGGATATCTGGCAGGACAAAGAAACGTTTAAATCTAAATCTTTTATTGTGTCAATTCATTAAATAAAATCATGGGTAAACACTGTTTTCTGTTGGATTGGTAGATAAAAATACGGCATTGTGCTAATGTTACAACGATAAATGATGGAGGACGGACTTTTTTTATGCTGATCCTACTGCAATATAAATGAAAACAACAGCATGGTACCACCCCTGGTTTGCTCCTGGGAGATATGGCTTTCAGTTCAGAAAAATTTTAGATCTACAGTGGGTCCCAAATTATTATGCAAGTTGGTTTTTTTATGATATCTCAAAAACAACTAAACACATTTAAAAATCCTTCCCACATAACAATGTATGTTCCATGAAGGCAATGTCCTGTAAGTTTTGTCCGATTCTGGTGGTGCAGTGAGGAGTTACGCCATAAAGCAGCCAATACCCTGTTTTTCGATGTCCCAAGTTATTACGCAAATGTGTGAAAAAGTGATCCCAAAGTACCAAAATGATCTTTTAATCCTCTAAACACTTGACTCTTAATGTTTGATGAAAAACAGAACCTTCATTTCAAAAATGGTTGCTTTAATGACAAAGAAATCAATATTATTACCCTGCATTGAAATAACATTGAAATTACTAACTTCTTGCAATAAAAAGCTCCTCCAAGACAAACAAAATTTTTTATCATTATGAGACTCTTTCTAACTGCTCCTTAGGTTTAGAACTCTTCCCAAAATTAAGGAGAAGCCATTTCGACCAATTAACATGAACAATATCTTTAAATGAAAATGATGGGGATTGGGCTTGCATTGATGGCAATGCTAATTTGATGGTAAAAAGAAGCACACATTTTTGACTTATTGTTATGTTTTGTAGAAAAAGAGATATTGTTTCATCTTTACACAGGATACCATCATAGTCTCACAGATATATTGTAATGTGAAATGGTTGTGATATGACATTTTTTAAAACAACAGCGGCTTCATATTCAAGAAAAATGGTCATTTCAATGTTATTCAAATGAAGAGGTTTTATATTGATTTAAAGCAGCCATTTTTGAAATGAAGGTTCTGATTTTCATCAAACATTAAGAGGTAAGTGTTTAGAGGAATAAAAGATCATTTTGGTACTTTTGGATCACTTTCTCTTGCATTTGCGTAATAATTTGGGACATCGAAAAACAGGGTATTTGCTGCTCTGTGGTGTAACTCATCACTGCACCATCAGAATTGGACAAAACTTACAGGATATTGCCTTCATGGAACCTTAATTGTTATGTGGGAAGGATTTTAAAATGTGTTTAGATGTTTTTGAGATATCATACAAAAACCAACTTGCGTAATAATTTGGGACCCACTGTAGTCATGTGTTTGTTAACCTAATTTGGATAGACAAATTTTACTAATGTAAAAAAAAAAATGAAATGGACAGATGCGAAATTGCAGTTACATTAGCATAAAAAAAACAGCTACCACACTCAGTCGTTTTTGTCTTTGGTGGTGTATAGGCAAATTAGGCATGTTTTTCAATAAAATTTTAGAATTTCACATTTGAAATTTGGCATAAATAGCAAGAATACCGAAAAACCCCCATGTAAAAGTTGCTAATGTAACCTCAGTGTCCTGTTGCGGAATTGATTACAAATGGTTCCAAAATAATTTTCAAAATGTCTTTTGCAATCACATACCATTACATTTTGCTGAACTGGTTATAGCAGATTCCACAGAGTGCCAAAGTAAGCACGTGTGATGACCAGGAAATTTGGTCATCCAAAATTGTCTTAATGAGTGATGAAAAAATATCTTTTTAAAGCAAAACGCTATATATCTGAGGATTATCTTATTGATGTTTATTCTTTAGCTCACAGATGTAATAGGTTTACTTGCTTCAGCAAGCAACAGAGAGATAACAAAAGGGTTGGAAAGTTTAAGGTACCTTCTGAGGGCACTTTTCGTGAAATGGTCATTTTCACAAAAACGAGCAGTAACGGTAAAGACATTGCTATTTTTTATGTCAGAAAACAGAGCCACTAATGCTCAACTACAATTTTTTTTTCTGTTTACGTAATGCAATATGTGGTACTACAATGCTGCATGTAAAAGGATAACTAATTTGGGTGAATATGTGACATTTTCAATTATTTAGAAAAATTGTCTTTACCGCGCACAATAAAATCAAAGCAAATTTTCTAAAATGTCTTTACTATGCATGGCCAGCCTTGTCTTTACCATGTCACAGTATATTTGCATTGATTTGACGATGGTAACGACAGATTTTGGCCACGAAAAAGACATGTTATGCAGCATTTCTTCCAGAGAAAGTGGACTACATCATTCAGAGTACCACAACTACTTCTGGAACAGCCTCCTAAACCAATGGTTTCATTTACATCCTCATACCTTTTGAACTCCCTCTGTTGTTGAGGGTTCGATAAAGACGAAGTTTAGTTGCGACAAAGTCAAGATAAAAGCTATTTCATCGTCTGACTACAAGATGGCAGCTCTGACTTTCCCAATGATATGGTAAAAAAGAAGTAGTTATATCCTGGTTCTTTACACTGTAGTGGCATCTGGAGACATCATTGGTAATAGATTTAACAAATAATAGAAAAAAATAAATTCATCACTAATACGTTAAGCAAATAACACAAAAATTATATTTTATTGGTAAAATACTTAGCAAAGAACAGCCCATTTGCAATCACTGGCAGTGTATTTAGTAAATAAGAGATTTTAAAACATATGAATTGGTAATATATTTAAAACATATTCCAATTTACAATCATTTGCAATGTATTCAGAAAATAACAATACATGCATTGGTAACATACTCAGGGAAGAACTCCCAATCTACAATCATTGGTAATATATATCAGGCAAACAACACCAAAAAACATTCATTGGTAAAATATTTAGGCCAGAACAGCCAATTTACACATTGTTGGAATAGTTGGAGTACAACATCAAAAAAACAATTAATTTCATTGTAATATATTTATCAAAGAACGCATAACCCAAGGGCACACAACTTAAACATGACGTTGCTAATTGGTAGAAGGCAGGTCTGTTGGTCAAGTAGACTTGTACGGTAGAAATTATGTTGCCACTATGAGAACACAACATTGAGGTTAACATCGCCACAACGTCAGAGGCAAACGTCAAAATCTTGACATTGCCTCACAATGTTGTGAAAACGTGGCCCTTGCTAACATCATGTCTTTGATGTTGCTTCACAACGTTATGATTACATAATTTCTACCATACAATTCAACGTCATTTGGGAATCACAATGACATTGTCGCAACGTTGCTACAACGCAGATGTGCCCATGGGAATTTACAATCACTGGTAATATGTTTAGAAAATAATACCCAAGATACATTCAGTGATAATACATGTATAATAATGGTCATCGATGTAGTGTGTTGTAAGTTTGCAGTAATAATAGATGGGTCATTGACAGATAATTCAATTGTGACTCACTTGTTGCAAGCCTATTTCAACAAAGCTGGACAGACTTGGGGGTAGAATCTGTTGTGGTTGGTCACAACTGAACCTTGATTTTATCATCAGTTTTAGTTCTTTGCGGAATCTTGAGCCACTGATGAAGTACATGTAAAACATTGCAGCATTGTTCAAGTTACGAAAGAAAATGCCAACTCTGGCGAATAAGAGAGAATTAATGAACGAAGGAGAACTCGAGTAAACATTTGTGAAGAAATTGATGAGGTGAAACAGGCACCATGGTAAAGTCAAAACTAAAAATGCCACAGAATTTCCAATCAGCAAGGAATTGATGTTTACGTTTTGGCTCACAGCAGCATTTTGGTTCCCTGTCAGTAGTTCTCTATTTTTGTATTCCTTGTAAGTCACATTTATGATAATTACACTGGTAATGCTTAATATAATGAAAGGTACCAATGAATACAACACTAAATCCAACCAGGGCAGTACTGTATAAGTATATACATAATAATTCAAATTTAATCGCGTACAGGTCTCAGACATTTCCCCAAGCACCAGATCGAAGAAGGATTTTGTTTGGGTCATATACAGTACTGGACAATAACAAGCTGTAGTCACTAGGTAAACTAATAAAAGAGTGATTTTTACTCTTTTAAAACTGAACATTTCTTTGTAGAACAAAGGCTTGTACACAGCTACTGTCCTACCAATGGCTAAAACCACAAGGGTCCAGCTAGACATCGTCAGCAGACATAAATGAACAAATCTGTACACCCTACAGATGTGGGTATTTGCAGTCTTCAAATTGATATCCCATATCAACAATATATCGAACATTAGAAGTTGAATATTCATAAAATTTATAAAGCACAAGAATTTCAAAATAAAAGTTGACACCGAATTACGATACAACTGTCGACGAAGCACCAAAAATGCTAAGATGTTGCCAATTGTCCCAAGAATCCAGATTATCAATGGGGAATAGAGTTGAATATGTTTGACGACCTGCACTTTCAATAATTTACTGAACAATAACGGCGGCCTTAAGGAGTCTGTCTGTTCATTTTGCATCTGCATTGATGTGACACTGAATATCTCGTTGACGAAAGTTGTCATTTCTTTAGTCGCCTCCTCCATTGCGATCAGTAAATGGGTCCGCTTACTTTGTTCAGAAAAAAAAAAATTATTGGCAGGTAGGTGTAAATGATATTATCATAGGCCTAAATGACAGATTAAAATTCCACTTGTTGGCATATTTAAGAGAATGCAATAAAGAAGGTATCAATGATGAAAAATATGTATGTGTAGGTTTGTATTTGCTATATTTCCTGATGTTAGTTTTGAAAAATGAAGAAATGCTCTTATTAAAACAAAGGCTGAAAGATCATGCCAGGCTTTGAAACACCATTTTCTGAATTTGCCAGCTCGAAAACACCATTTTCTAAATTTGACAGTTTTGTAAAAAAGAAAGATTTTTAAAAAATGACTAACCTTATTGTGTGAGCTATCGGTTCTCTATTGTTTTTTCTTGTACCACTTATTCTTTTGTTTCCAGTTAATCGTTGTTTTTCTCAGTTGTTTTCTGTTTCTTGGTGTGTGCTGTTTCTTGTTGCATGTAGTTTTCCTTGTCTCCAGTTTTCAGTGTTTCTTCTTTGTTTTTGCTGTTCTTTTCTGATGTTTCTCCGTTGTGTTCTTGCTGTGAGTTGTTTATGTAGTTTTCTCCGGCTTTCTTTTAATAAGTACTTTCCTTTTATTCAGGTGTTCTCTCCTTGACCTGTTGTTTTCTCCTGTTAGCTGTTGTTTTCAGTTGTTTCCGGCTGTTTCCTGCATTTTCATAATGTCTGTTTTGTATCGTTTTGAGGAACCGCTTCAAGCAGCTTGCACCACACAACTGAGACTTCAGACGCACAGCTTTTATTTATATCCATAATCCAACCCTAGTTCGTTTCTCAGAGCCTCTTTGAAAATAATATGAAAGAACTGATAAAAAAAGAAGAAAGGATCGTGTCATCAGATGAACACATGTGGCACTTCTTCTGTTACTTGTCTTCATGTCATCGTTGCCTGTCTTCATTTCATCGCAGAGCTTAAATAACTAATATCTGACCCCCTCTCAACATGAAAGGGTAAACTGGGAGGTTAGCTCAATTGGAAGCGCCTCAAGCTACCAATTGCTGAATCCAGGGTTTGAATCAAGGTCTGACCAGATCACATGGATGAATGTCTGATCACAGGTTTGATCATCCTTCCCTTCATTGCTGCGTCCTCCTGTCTTGTGTTTCCTGAGCACATTGCAATTTACACTCTATCAATTACTTTATACATCCCTACATAATTGGGATTTGGAAGCATAACATGGGAGATGCCCTCTCCAGGAACACAGACTTGTAATTTTAATGTCTTGATTGTAGCCTACGTTAAGTACAGTGTCCTTGAACAAAGTTTACGGTTTTAAAAAAAGTAAAAAGAATATGCAATGCAGCAAGCATTGTAGTAGATGGTCTCTGCTTTGATTTGATGTAAAGATAAAAAAAATCTGTTGAGAAAATTATTGAAAAAAATTGAAATTTAAAATGTTTAGTTTTTCAAACCCTTGTTGCATGGTATATTTTTGTTGTTTCATGTTTTTTGTTGTTTCATTGATATGCAGAAAGCCTTTGAGAGATCTTTTATATTATAGTTTGTAGAAAAACAATATAGATGGTAAGATGTATTATTGTATAAAAATGTTATATGCTCATCCAATGGCAAGTGTCAAACTGGAAAGTTATTTTACTTAATGGTTTAATATTAACAGTGGAGTTTGTCAAGGGGATTTATTATCACCTACTTTATTCTGTCTTTTCATCAATGATCTTGCTTTAACTGTTTCTAGCACCAATTATGGTATAGATATAAATGGTTCAAAAATTTCAATACTCTTATATGCAAAATTTAATGATATTGTTATCTTAGCAAACACAGAAAATGAATTGCAAAGTATACTAAACGTTATCCATGAATGGTGTTGTCAGTGGAGACTAATGATAAATAGAGAGAAATCAAATGTAATGCATTTTAGGAGTAAAAAATACAAACGTACAGATCATAGATTCACATTTGGTAATCTTACATTGGATTCTGTGTCTGAGTACAAGTATCTTGGAAAATTTTGTAATTAATGAATTTTTGAACTTTGAATATGCAGCTGGTATTTTGTCTGCAGCAGCCGGTTGAGCCTCAGGTGGTGTGATTTCTAAGTTTAAAACCTTTAAAAATGTTGGTTTCAAACATTCTCTAAGCTATATAATGCAAATGTCACCACAGTTATGGACTATGCTTTGGGAGTTTGGGGTTTTAAAGACTTTGACTCATGTAACAAAATTCAACAGAGAGCAGGCCGATACTTTTTAGGAGTGCATCAGTGGACGCCATTACTTGCAATTGAAGGTGATATTGGATGGGATAATTGAAGAATAAGACGTCATGTTGAAATGTGTAGATTATGGAATAGAATAGTACCGATGAACAGTACAAGGTTAACCAGATTAGTTTTTGATTGGGATTTTAATTTAGGTAAGAATAACTGGAGCTCTGAAATGAAAGAACTTTTATATTCTATAAATATGTCACAGCAATTTGATCGAAAAGAATTGATAAACATTGACATTGCATTATTGGCTCTGAGAACCAAACAGGAAAATGAATGGTTTAGGAATGTTAATAATAAGCCTAAGTTAAGAACTTATGTAAAGTTCAAATGTAAATTCTCATTGGAAGATTATGTCAGAAAGTGTAATTCTAGAAGACAACGTTCTTTATTAGCACAACTTCGTATGGGAGTATTACCTTTACATATTGAAACTGGACGTTTCCAAAATAAGCATTTAAATCTGAGAATTTGCGAAATTTGTACTAGTGATGCTATAGAAGATGAACTACACTTTATTTGTAATTGCAAAGCATATGAAGAAATTAGGAATGTGTTATTTAATTCCGTTAATCTTTTGTTTCCTGATTTAAATGATATGTCTATGGAATGTTGTAATGATATGTACCCTGAAAACTGATATTTCTGATCACTTTTCCAATTTTATTTTCCAGAAATTTTCACGTGCAAGAGTAAAGCCAAAATACGTAACCTTTAGAAATTACAGTAAAACAGCGGCAGAAAAGTTTAACAATGCTCTCTATGCCACTAATTGGACAAACATTCTCAATGAGACTGACACAGATAAAGCATATGACCAATTCCTGGATACATACAATACGCTACAAAATTAACACCTACCTCTAATTAAAACTAAGTTCAATAAATACAAACATTAACTCAACCCATGGATCACTAAAGGAATATTAAAATCGCTTAAAACCAAAGATAGGTTATTCAAAAAAGTAGTTAACTTAAGAAAGTCTGAAACCAACCAATTTCATGTCTTCAAAGCTAAATACGACAAATATAAACAAGCATATTGTAAGGTCTTAAGAGTAGCTAAACAACAATACTGGACCGAACAGTTTGAATCAAACAGATAATAACATTAAAAATACCTGGAAAAATATAAATTCACTTCTTAACAGAAACAATGACAAGTCAAATTTTCCCAGATTCTTTTTCGATGACAATAATACTAAAATCACACATCCAGAAAATATCGCTAACAAATTCAACAATTTCTACGTTAATCTTGGACCAAATTTAGCACAAAGAATCCCCCAAAATCAAAACACCTTAGAACCTACCAGTAGCCCAAGTTCCCCACACAGTTTCTACTGCACCCCAGTAACACCCTTAGAAATACTAAAGATCGTCCAGAGGTTAAAACCAAAAACCAGCTATGGATTTGATGAAATAAGCCCCAAGCTCTTAAAGCAAACTGTCCTCCCAATAGCTGACCCTCTTTGTCACATAATGAACCTTTCACTCTGTACAGGTATTGTTCCCCGTAAATGTAAAATAGCTAAAGTGTCACCCTTCTTTAAATCTGATAACCCTCACAAGGCTCACATATTTTAAAACTATAGGCCAATATCTCTTTTACCAGCATTCTCTAAAATTCTCGAACGGTTAGTGCACAACAGACTCAATAAGTATCTAAAAGTTGGTAAACTTATTACTCCAGCTCAATATGGCTTCCAGGAAAACCTCTCAACAGAAATGGCAATATTAGAAGTACAGGATAGAATAGCTAATCAACTTATCGACAATAAACTGAGCCTTGGGGTATTCCTTGATCTCTCTAAAGCTTTTGACACTCTTGACCATAGTATCTTACTTAATAAATTGGAAGAATTAGGAATAAGAGGTCTCCCAAAATTGTGGTTTACAAATTATCTTACCGATCGACAGCAGTATGTCCAATACTTAGAACACTGCTCCTCCAAACTGCCCATTTCATGTGGAGTACCCCAAGGCTCAATATTAGGACCATTACTTTTTCTACTCTACATAAATGACATCCCTCATCCTACTAACTGCAATATTATACTCTTTGCAGATGACACTAACCTAATTTTCCATAATAACGACATGCAAAATTTAATCAACTCAACTAATGAAACTCTCCAAACTATCTCCTTATGGTTCCAAAAGAATTTATAAACTCTCTCTAAATATCAAGAAGACCAAATATATCCTTTTCCACAAACCAAGAAAGAAAGTTAATGATAGCAACACAGAAATTAAAATCGATAACGTTAACACAGAACAAGTTAAAGAAATAAAATTCCTAGGAGCCCACATAGACAATACATTATCATGGAAAACGCACATAACAAAAAAGACAAATCAGATTCTTAAGGTTAATGCAATCCTCTCACGCTTAAAAAACATACTACCAAAGCAAACATTAAAGACAATCTACTCCAGTCTAATATATCCACACTTATCGTATGCAATAACATCATGGGGTAACATCAACAATAGAGAAATGAAAAGGTTAGAATTGCTTCATAAACATGCCATTCGCAACATCAGCAAAGCTAAATAGCCATACTAATAAATTATATAAAGAGTTAGACCTCCTAAAAATTAGAGACATATTCTATCATTCATGTATAAAATTCTATCATAAAGTGAAAACGAATAAAACTGCATTTTATTTCCGACAACTCCTACCCCAAAATAGCAATCTCCATACACACTCCACCGGGAATAGCCACAACCTCCATATTTTTAATAGATCATCAGAATTAAAACACCAATTGATTAATGTGAAAATCCCCATCTGTTGGAATGAACTGCCGGAATTTCTGAAGCATCCCACTAACTCGAGAACCATAGACCACGGAATAAAATCATTCCTGATCTCCAATTATTCTTCCAACTGTAATATTGAGAATTGTTATGTTTGCCTAAACTCTTAAAAATGAAGAACCCCCCCCCCCTTCACTCATCATCATATTCCCTAACCCCCCCCCCCAACACTTCCCCCCTCCACCTAACTCATTCCCATAGCCCATCAACCCATTACCTTTTCATACAACTTCATTCACTCATCATTAAGGGAGCACGACTACAAACGAAAAGCCTTTTGTGCTTTCCCTATGGCCAGGATACTGTGTTTATTTTCTTTATTCTACTCTTAATTTGCTACCAATTTGTACTGAATGATGAAATAACTTGAAACATTGTGAATATATATGCCATGAACTCAATAAATACAAATAAATACAAGAAAAATTCATTCATTTGTTTGAGAAACAATGGAAAAATGTGTCTGTATATATAGAGAAAGCATGGGAACTTAGAAAACATATTTTATATAACTAGTAATACTGTATTTTTTAAAATGTTATATATGTAAACTTATATAGCCACCTGGTGATGTTTATTGAGTGTGATTTGAAGTGGCAGATAAACCCCTGAGGGGTTGGGTACCACCTATATTTTTGTGTGATTATGTGTGCATATGTTAATTGTACCTGTCACTATAAAATAAAAGTCAATCAATCAATCAATCAAAATATGAAATGGCATTGCAGTGTTATTGAAACATCATAATTCATCTAGTCATACGTTAAGTTACTCAATCAGGTTAAAAAATAAAAGAAAACGTGTTGTATTTCCAATTTTCACATCTTTTAAAACATTTAGGGTGTTGGAAACTCAGTGAAACTTATAATGTGTCAAATCAAATAACAATATGGCCATTTCAGCTTATTTTATTTGTTGAACCAAAGGAAAGCAGCAAATGAACCACCAGGGTGTGAGAAAATGCCTTGATAACTTCATTAGTGATGGAAATAAAGATTTTTAGCATTTCACCAGTCAATGTTTCTCAAGCGGGATTCACAAAAACATCTGTGTCAAAGTTATCAGACAATAAACAGTAGACAAATGTAGAAATACCTACTGGCGGCATCTGAGAAGTGCATATCTTCACTACAGCTTTCCATGTAAGCTTTATTTGATATCTAAGGAAATAATGCTTTTTGACAGAAATTTGTTAAAATCAACAAAAAAACATATGCAAGTGGCCTAATGGCTGAAATGGCCAATTCCAAGTAGATTACAATGTCTTTGTTCATTGAAATTTAGGTCGCAAGTTTGTGGTCTTCTGAGGAATTTATACGGCTTTGTTTAACCGTTTTTGCCAATTGTTAAGATTATTTCATGGAATTTGATGGTTACCGAATCTAAAAATTCAGTTGTTCAGTTGTAGCATGCCTTTGTTCAATCAACATAGTATTAAACTATTAGTCAACAGATTCTCTTCCATAATTTCCATTGTCACATAATTAATATTAGTTATCTGTGCACTTTCCTGGTGGAATTACGATATATTATGATTTAAAAAAACCAGAAGCTCTGAAATAGATATTTATTTGTGACATTATCTATTTTGCTGCATGATATTAATGATAACATTCAAAATTAAATTCCATACATATTTTCTAACCAATTCAATGCATTAGTAATGTAAAATCTACATAGAAAGTACTAAATTGAGACTTACGCACAATTGAAGAAAATAAATAAAATACATCGGGAACTGAGTCCTTAAACAAAAATGTCAAATTTATGGAATGGACAATTGAGGCAATCGTGTTTGTTCAGATTTTGATAAGAGATTTTGATATTGACATGAAAAGATATACTTTGAAAGTGTTGCAACATGCATCTAAAAATATGGATATAGAAATGCTGTTAATTTTAGCAAAAATTAAGATTTAAGGAAGAATCATGGCAACCATTGCTGGGTCATTCCACAATAACTGATTCTTTTGTGTCACACAAGCTGCTTATGGCAAAATCATAATATTAGGATTTTGTTACTAATCATATACCTTTCCCCTCTTTTAAAGAAGTTATTTTCATTGTCAAATGGAAATTATCAGCTACTGCTTATATTGTGCACCCTTCACAATATCCAAAATATAGCCAAAAAGTGATGTCACAGAAAATTCTTCTGTCAATTATCATATGTTTTTAACAATGTCAAATCAATGTAAATTTTTGTGGTGGGTCTAAATCTCAGGACAACTACTCCACATACTTGTATCCCAAGACCCTACTGAATTTTTCCTCTTCTGTGTATACTGTGGAAAACAAAATGACCTCGTCACCAGAAAACATGTCACTGGTGTTACTCATTAAATAAAGCATGGCTGTAAGAGGAATGCTCCCTTCCATCTTTGGTCTAATGCACCAGGGGGCTTCTTCTGATGGACAGGCATCCATGATAACTGCACTTTTTGGCATTAATATCTTTTTAGCAAGCAGGGTGGCTTTACGGTGAGTTGAAATTAAGCGTATTCTTTTTCGGTGTCACTGGTGTTACCCTCAAAAATGGTCTATAATTGTAGAATTTTCAAAAAACTGCCTCAGTCATAGGATATGTCCTGTTTACAGGGATCAATCTTTGGCAACAAATCATTGCATCACTGTCGGAGCAATTGATATTTCAGAGCAAATTGTCACTGGTGTTACCGTCACTGGTGTTACCGTCACTGGTGTTACTCAAAAATGGTTAACACAGGTGTCCAATGGCAACGCCAGTAATGAATGGTGACAGAAAATCCAATGAAATTCTTAGTTCAATATGAAATATTTCAACAATTATTAATTTGGACACTGGTTTTACCTTCAGTCAATTGTGCTTTTTAATGTTTACTGTAACACCAGTGACAGTTTTGTCTCAGTTATTGTGGAATGACCCTGCTAGATGTTCTTCAGAACCTATCTTGACCTCCACACTGATTAAATCATGCATTTTAACAATTTTGAAAAAACAGCAAAATTGCCACCCAAATAGGAACATTTCTGTAGAATGACCCAGATAATGTATGTCTTATTATTGGCTATATTTGCTAGAGTGTTCTGCTACTAATACTGTCCATGAATTAGGGAGATTATACAGGTTCAGTTGATTGGTAATAAAAACATAGGCTGCGCAGCAGCAAACCTTCAGCGAATAACACATTTAGAAGATTACAATTACATCATAAAATTGGTGTGTTTACCAAATTCCGTATATTATAGGTATGCAACAGTGGTCGAGTAATGGCGTTCTATTATCTGTTATTTGCCTGCTGCCCTGCGATCTACCTGTGTGCTTGCCAGGGTTTGTAAAAGCAGGGAAAGGCCTTATTATACTAATTTACTTATATGAGCGCAGCTCATGGCTGCCGAAGGCAGCCATGAGCGAAGCTCACTTAGCACAAGGACAGCTCATTCTGTGTGGTGCTCCTGTCTACAGTGACTGCCTGAACAGGAAGTGCCTGTAGTTGCCATAAAAGTGGAGCTAGTAGTTTAGTCAGAGTTTAGTCTGGTAAATAATTAAAATACCTCAAACATCTTCCAAAATAGCTTTAAAATTTCAGTCTTGTGGTATAATAACCTCCAATGACATATTTCAGGGATTTAAATCAACATGTGTATCAACATTGGAAATAATTATTTCCATACCCCTGATTGTAAGAAGTAACTGAAAATTAAAAGTCAACACAAAAGTTAATGACTTAAATGGCTCACCAAGATATCATAACAACTCTTAAGGTTACATAATTTCCATTAACTATCAATAAATTATGTAACAGTCTAATAGTAAACAGTCATCTCTGAATAGCAATGGTTTTATTGATCTCAGTTATGTAACAACAACAATTTAACATAATAGATCCAACTTTATGGATCCAAATTTTACACAGATTTGAATTACACAGTTGTCAGTGCAATCTGTCTATATATCTATCTATCTATCTATCTATCTATCTATCTGATCTTATCTATAGATTTTATCTATCTATTCTATCTATCTGCCCATTTGCCCAGTCCTTTAAAAAGATAAATTGGCCTTCTGCATGGAAAGTTGAAGATAATGCAGTAGTTCTGTGACAATGCTGCGCGAATTTCATGGCAGTGCCATTTACATATTATTATGGTACGGTTTTATGCATGCACCAATTTTTTTCCGATAATTCAAAAAGTGTTAAATACAAGTCAAAAAGCACTGCTACATTTTATAGGTGATACGTGTAGAAATGGCATTGCTGTATATGCAATAGTGGGCACGTTTTGGCTCCTATAAGAAAATAAGTATTTTTAATATTTTTTCTCAATATTAAAAAAAGTATAGAATATGTATCAGTCAGACCATGAAAAGGCACAACTAAACCACATAAGTCATATGTGTACCAAACTTTATCCATGTACATGCAATAGTGACCAAGTCTTGGGCCAGAAACAAAAAATATTTTTTTTCTCTTTTTTTTCAATATTTCAAATAGCATTTAATATTTTCCACCAGACCTTTCAAAGGGCACAACTAGACCTTATGGACCATGTGTGTACCAAACCTTATCCATTTACATGCAATAGTGACAGAGTTTCAGCCCAAAAAACTAAAAAAATACATATTTTTCTATTTTCCAAATTTTTGCAAAAAGTATAGAATATCCATCAATGAGACCATCAAAAGGCACAACGAGACCATATAGGCCACATCTGTACCAAATTTCATAAGTGCACACGCAATAGTGACTGAGATTTGGCCCGGAAACGAACAAAAATAATTTTTATATTTTCTCAATTATTTCAAAAGGTATTGAATATCTATCAATTAGACCATCAAAAGGCACAACTAGACCATACAGGCTATATGTGTACCAAATTTCATCCATGTACACTCAATAGAGGCCGAGTGCTGGCCCGGAAACGATCTATCCGCCCCCCCGCCCGACGACCACCCGCCCGCCCGCCCCCCCGGCGGACGGACAACATTTTTACCCAAGTGATTACAATACCTTCTTCGGACTTCGTTCGCTGAAAGTAAAAATATATAAAAATGTGGTGGGTTTACAGTCTGCATCTACATCGTATAGGCAAATCTGCCGACTTTACAATTACATCCTTGGCAGACCAATCCAGAGTCTTTCTCAACTCCCTGGGGAGTATTCAGCCTTGAACACAGGGTTAACTGCAGGGGCTTAAGAGCTCATTGCAGCACCATCACTGTGGTTGCCTTATTGCCAAGTACCCATTGCACCTGGATGGGGTGAGGCAGTGGTTTCAGGAGGATCTGCCCAACTCCTCCATGCCATGGCTGGGATACGAACCCACGACCTTGCGCACATTAAGTCGAGCACCTTATGCACTAGGCCACGGCATCCACAAAAAAAAATTTGACTCTAAATGGGTTCGGAGAATGCAGATTACAGTGTAGGAAGTTTGTAATCCCTTCAGTATGTGATATATATTCCGTTAAAAACCACTTAATCTTAATTTTGAATTTGGTCCATTTTATTATATAAGTATCGGGTGGGAAAGGAAATCATTTCTATGTTAAGGTTATTTCAATAGAACATTTCAAAAATTCTAAAATGGATATTTTGCATACAACAACGGTGTGAAATACTAAAAGATCTTAGTTTTCAATTTTCTCAAAATTTACCCAACAGATTTTTTACCCTCGGCAACGTATACATTGCCGACGGGTATTGTAGTTACTTTGGGAAAATTTGTCCGTCCTTCCGGCGGGCGGGCGGGCGGACGGGCGTCCGGATAACGGGCGTCCCACTTGTGTATTGGGAGTAATGCCAAAACTATGGAATGTATACTTTTTATTTTTGGGACATTATTATATCTTTTATCCCAGTTGTGCCTTTTAGGGGTTTAATCCACATGAGATTAATACTTTTCTCACAATTATTGCAAAATGTGAAAAAATAAGTTTTTGTGTATTGGGTGTCAAGCCAAAACTATGGCATGCATATTCATCATTTTTGGGTAAATATGGTATCTTTTATCCCAGTTGAGCCTTTCATAGGTCTAATCCCCATGACATTAATACTTTTCTCACAATCATTGAAAAATGTGAAAAATTGTTTTTTTTTGTTTCTGGGACAGAACTAAAAAACTGCAGTACTTTTGGCACTGAAATTTGCGTATTGTATGTATTATTATCGTTTTCATAGCTACGTGTTTTTTTGAAAACTTCGTTTTGCAGTTAAACCGTGACATCATCGGGTATCTGTCAATGTGATTGGTCTAATCTTCAATCTGTGACATATCAGTTCAGAGTTTGACATCACAGTTTTTGACAAAGGAATGTAAAACTGCCAGGCAATGTTACTATATGTGTACAACCACAACAAACAACGCATGTCTAAGCTGAGTGGTCTGTTTGGTTCAGCTATAGTTCATTTAAGCATCTTTCAGCCAGAGCAAGCTAAACAAGTGAAACATTCATGTGTCAATGCACTTTGTCAGTTTCCTGAAATCTGTGCTTGTAATAAACAAAATCATTCAACTTAATCTCTGACATAACAGTTTTGGAATGAAGCAAATTGCAAACTTGAAAAACACGTAGCTATGAAAACGATAATAAATACCCAAGATGTGTTTTTTGTGGGTCTAAATGCTCTGAGAAAGTTGAACGCATGACAATTTACCAAAAATGTGAAAAAATACTATTATTTTAAACTTGTATGATTCAGTCAATTTTGAAGTTAAATCTATGAAATTTTCCAGTTAGGTGTCTATTCTTATGCCTCTTTAAACATCTCTAATCAGTTGGAATGTTGGTCCTATATATTTTTATAAAAACCCAAAAATTCAAAAAAAGCTTAATTTTCCAACATTTCTGCATGAAAAGCCAAATGGTAATGGGTAAGTGAACTAACTTTAGGTCTTATTATAGTTAGACACACTATTGACTAATATTCATAGCCATTGCATGAGTTGTTGCAATTTTTTCCATTGAAATGTATGATTGAAAAAATGCAAAAAAACATTAAAATGTCTATTACTCTCCATTTCCTTCTGATGTCATACCAGTCATTGACATTTTGTTGTCAAAATAAACCTGACATGTTTCACATCATAATCATGCTGATTTTGAACAATATGAAAATTTTTATTCAAAGCAGAGGTCAATATTAACAAAATTAGATAAATATTAAGGATTTTCAGATAATCATATATCAGTAAATATTGGCCCTGGTCAATCAAATTTGCCACAATAATGTCTAAATTTGACTTTTTCTACCTCTCCTAATGAAATATATAAATTTCATACATAAATGTGGACTTTCAAAGCATTAATTAAGTATATTCAAAAACATGCATTTGTGTGTTAATATTTTAAAATGTGGACACTAAATTATTCTAACTTTATGGTTAATATCTAAACTCAGTGATGTAAATTTTAGAAGAAAAATTAATGTCAGCCCCTTTTATTTAGTTGTTTGCATGAAGATTGGCTTTTGTTGGAGAACTGGAGAAGTCTTGATTATGTAATGTTATGTCACAGGGTAATTGTCTTGCCTGCTAATCCTTTGACAAGGAATCTTAAACTCTGAATTCTAACTTTTAATGGTTTAAATCTAACCTCAGTTATGTCCATTTTAACATATGAAGTACTGTCAGCTTACTTTCATTTTGGTCTTTAATGAAAATTAAATATGAACATGTAAGACAGACTGGCAATAAGACCACTATGTATATAAAGAGGGTTATTAAAGAAAATTACTTGGCATGCAAACCCCATTTCTGCAAATTTCAGTGAGTAATTTTACATTTTAAGACATTATTGGATAAATCTGTCTTTTAATTCATTTTAAAACTCACTCCAATTGTATTTTTAGCATTTTAAAGAAACATTGTTTAGGGGGTAAAAGTGTCATCATTGGAAGGGGTCCAGTTTTTGTTGAATGGGCCTGGTGACACTGTGCCTGTGCTTCATTGTACCCCTCCCCTCCAGCCATTCATGTTATGTAACATTGTGTCACTAATCCTCTCCAGTGACCAAAGCTTGGAACAAAGGAGCACAAAAGCAGTGCACAGCACCCTCAACTTTTTAACAAATTTTATTTTTTCTTAGATATGTCCAAACTGCATTGACACCAACTTTGTAGTTTTATATTGAACAAATAAAGAAATTTCCAATTTGAATAAAAAATTTAGGCCAAGTAGAAGCTGAGATATGACTTTTTGTAGCCCATACAGGCTGTACACAGAGTTGGGACATGTTTCTTTTGTTTTGCTTTTCTTTACAGCTATTGTTATTCTTCGAAGTTTGACCAGCATTTAACCTTTGTATCAACTAGCAACTTGCTTAGTCTTAAAAGATATATATATACTGGCATTATTCTTACTATTTACAATGGCTTTAGTTGGAGACATCTTATCTATAATTTATGTTTTTAGACCCATATTCCATATTTGTAATTTATGATAAGAATAGCTAAGACTAGATAGACTAGATAGATAGATGGATAGATGGATAGATGGATAGATGGATAGATAGATAGATAGATAGATAGATAGATAGATAGATAGATAGATAGATAAAGAGATAGATAGATAGATAGATAGATAGATGGATAGATGGATAGATGGATAGATGGATGGATGGATGGATAGATAGAGATATATAGATAGACAAATGTAGATAGATAGAGATATATAGGTAGACAAATGTAGATAGATAGATATATACAGATAGATAGATTGATATATGCATACATAGATGGATAGATAGATAGATAGATAGATAGATAGATAGATAGATAGATAGATAGATAGATAGATAGATAGATAGATAGATAGATAGATCAACACATCATCCAAGAGATTCAGACATATTGTCTTAGTGTCAAAAACACCTAAATTCAGCAAATGGGACTGAATGTGCCACTTTACGGAGCTTTTGGTCGTTTTTATTGTTATTCGGACCTATAATCTGACTGTCACCTGGCCCAGGTTGTTTGCATTATCTATTTGTAAATATGGTCAGCAAGGTTGTTCCAGCATTTGATTGGAAGCTGCTTTATTAGAATTATTCTTCTAGTTTACACGTAGGCCTATTGGAGCTAATATTTGAAATGAAACTAAATAAAGATAGCTAAAAATTTTTAATTTAGTGCACAGTAAGCTTTGGAGCAAATTCTCTGTATTTTTCCATGATTGTTCCTGCTTCACCAGACATATTTTCCCCGACATCAGTTGCATTTGTTGCTGCGTTACTACAGGGAAACAAGAAGTGCAACGAAATGACAATGTGTTTGGTGCCCAAGTACCTCTGCCACGTCACAAATTTTCATGCTTCTCTGAGCACAGATAGTGTATCACACTTGATCATTTTCATTATTTGAAACAACACCCTGGAATTATCATGACATCAAACATTGCACTGTAAAAAGTGCAGGGAATCCGGAATTCAGCATGTCAAATAGTAATATCTCACTATCAGGAGATACCAATTCATTCAACAAAACTACAAAAAATGGAAAGGGCCACTGTTGAAAGATAGGGAGAGGGGGAGATAGAAAGCTTGACCAATCTATATAGGTGGATGGATAGATAAAGAGAGATACAGTGGTAGATAGAGAGACCGATATTGAGAGATAAATTACAGATCGATGGATAGAGAGGGATGGAGAGATATATATAGAGAGATACAGAGATAGATAGATCATCTATCAATAGATAGAAAGACGGAGAAAATGTATGGATGGATGAGTGGGGCTTTAGTTCCTGTATTTATGTACTTGGTGGACTAACAGGAGGAGGACACGGCAGTGAGTGAAGGATGGTTGAAACTGCAATCCAACATAGGCCCAGGTGACCCAGAAATAGCTGAATTCGAACCTTGGACCTGATTGGCTGCCCAGCACACTACCGCAGTGGCGTAACTGGGGGGTCTCGAGCGGGGGGCACCAGGGGGGGGGGCACGCGATTCTCTGGGGGAATCCCACTAAAGTAATTGTATATTTTAGCCAGAGTTGGAAAGTTCAAATGGGGGGGCACCTGGGGGGGCACAGGTCCAATATGGGGGGTATGTGCCCCCCCCGTGCCCCCCATAGGGACGCCACTTCACTACCTCTGAGCTAACCCCCCCCCCATTCATTCACATGTGCAGCTATGTATCAAACCTATAAATTTAATAATATTTCATGATATTATTAGGACTTTTTAAAAATTTTGTAATATTTCATAATAATTATCAGTAATTTTTACTAGACTGGAGACAGTGCACTGTCTTACAATGCAAGACTGGTACATTGTCATAACTGTGATCAGCTATGTCATTTTTGCTTTGTTGAACTTGATCACCTCTTTATTGGCAAATGAAAAGTGCTAATTGATTGTTATCTTCACCTTGGCAAATATTTACACTCAGTGCTCAATGGTGCATAGAAAAATCACTCGTCACAAGACCACTTTGGCCACAAATCAGTTGATCCTTTCATTGCACTTCTTGTTTCCCTGTAGTAATGGAATCCTTAAACAGACTTTAACAGATTTTTTAAATAAAAAAAGGTCTCTTTCCATGTGTTATCACTTATCACAGATTCAACCAAATTTCTCATTTTTATCCAAAGTTAAAGGGTGGCAACCTGGTATAAAACCAGGGTGGTTTGATTGACTGATCTGCTGATTGAATGATTGCTTAATTAATTGTTTGACTGACTGATCAGATAATTAGTTCCTTGTGCAAATGGATTTTAATATTGCATTAATAACATACAGTATTGGTATATTACTATTAGATCTGTAGATTTCATAGAATGGGTGTAGACAAATTTCACTCATATCCAATAAATTCTAATTTTAAAACTAGTATTCAACCTTTAAAAAGGTTAGGCAATGATTCGACCTCAAATATATGAGTAAAACAAATTACTTGAGACTATGTGGGATTATTATGGTAGAGACCCTGTAAGCTGAAGTTTCTACTTATATTATGTCGTAAAGTAGACACACTTAGCCCATGCAAAATTTGAAGAAAATTGTCCATGTCAATCACAAGATATAGCCATTTACCCCTTTTGGGGGTTACTACCTAAAACCGAAACTGTTCATCCAGTAACATCCATTAAGTACAAGCCTAGATCAAACATAAACTTGACATTCCATTTTAAACAACCAAATTCCTCAAAATACGTATTTACCCCCCTTTGACCTTGATTACGAGGGTAAATTATCCTATACTGTAACGTTTTCTCTTTTAACATGTGCCTGAGTCAATATCCCATACGTGTGCAAAATTTGAAGTAAATCGTCCATGTCAGTCACAAGTTATAGTCATTTACCCCTTTTGGGGGTAATTATTAAAAACCGAAACTTTTCGTCCAGTAACATCCATACGAATAACCTAGACCAAACGTGCAACTAATATTCCATTTTAAACAACCAAGTTCTTCAAAATATGTATTTACCCCCTTAGAACTTGATTGCGAGGGTAAATCACCCTATTCTGTGAATTTTTTCCTTTTAGCATGTGTCTGAGTCAATGTCACAAACGTGTGCAAAATTTGAAGTAAATCGTCCATGTCAATCACAAGTTATAGTCATTTACCCCTTTTGGGGGTAATTACCCAAAACAGAAAGTTTTCATCCAGTAAAATCCAACCGGATAGCAGTAGACCAAACATACAGCTGATATTCCATTTTGAACAACATAACTCCTCAAAATATATATTCACCCCTTTTGGCATTGATTACGAGGGTAAATACCCTATGTTGGCAATACTGTTAAAATTATTTGTTTAATATGTGCCTGAGTCAATATCCCAAACGTGTGCAAAATTTGAAGTAAATCGTCCATGTCAATCACAAGTTATAGACATTTACCCTTTTGGGGGTAATTACCCAAAACAGAAACTTTTCATCCAGTAAAATCCAACCGGATACCCGTAGACCAAACATACAGCTGATATTCCATTTTGAACAACATAACTCCTCAAAATATATATTCACCCCTTTTGGCATTGATTACGAGGGTAAATACCCTATGTTGGCAATACTGTTAAAATTATTCGTTTAATATGTGCCTGAGTCAATATCCCAAACGTGTGCAAAATTTGAAGAAAATCGTCCAGGTCAATCACAAGTTATAGACATTTACCCCTTTTTTTACCAAGCTTCGGGCAACAAGGATTGCATAATACAGAAACCATTAATATATTACCAGACTATCATTGAAATCCTTTCATTAAAACCAAAGTTTTACAATGCTTTCACTCTTGGGGCAAAACACCCTATTTTCAACACCCCATTACATAGTTACCCCTTCACATAATCAAAATATAAAATATCACTTACCTTGAATGGTTAGTCAGGCTACCTATCAGTGAAAGAACTGAGTTTCTAGCTTGCTTAGTTTTTCTGGAAACCTGTGCAAACCTGTTTTAGTCAAATTGGGGTAATTACCCCCTTACCCTCATTGCACAAAAACAATTATCGGTTACAAATGTTGGGATACATGTTTATATATATATTCCAAAGTTTCAAATTGATTCTTGTAATATTAAAAAAGTTATTCCACTTTTAAGTTTTCCAATTTTCGACTTTGAGATGACCTGTGACCTTGAGTTCAAGGTCAAGGTCAACCATCTTCTCCCAAAATGAAGTACTAACCATGGACTATATATGTACCAAGTTTCAAGTCTCTAGCACAAAAACCTACTGGCCAAGAAAATAATAATAATAATAACTAGCAGTCAACCTTTGAAAAGGTAGGGAATAAATCGACTGGGAACGAATTTGGGATTATTGGCAAAATATTGACCAAATTTGACCATAATTAAGAGGATTAATAACCCTACAATCAAACGTTTTTGCTTCAGAATATATATTGACCCCTTGCGACCTTGATTATGCAGGTAAAGTATCACACAAAATCAAAATTGTACTTGCGCTATGTCTCTATGTCAGCATACTGATAATGTGACAAATTTGAAGAAAATCGTCCTATTCAATCAAAAGTTATAGCTATTTACCCCTTTTTGGGGGAAATTACAAAATGCCAAAAAACAACAACTTTTATGATCTTGTAACACCAACAGTGAAAAGGTAAGACCCAGTTGATGCCTAATAAATTATCAAATATACAAGAAATGCTAAGAATACATATTTACCCCTTTCCACCTTGATTACGGGGGTAGTTTACTCCAGAACACCAAAAACCTACAAGCACCATGTCTCAAAATCATCTGACAGAACATGTGCAAAGTGTGGAGAAAAACGTCCAATTCAATCAAAAGTTATAGCTATTTACCCCTTTTTGGGGGTAATTACCTAAAAACAACAACTATTATCTTGCAACACCTACATTGAAAAGGTAAGACCCAACTGATACCTAATATGCCATTAGATATGCAAGAAGTGTTCCGAAAACACATTTACCCCTTTCGACCTTGATTATGAGGGTAAATTACCCCACAGCATCAAAATTGTACTTGCACTATGTTTCCAAGTCAGTATACTGAACATTTGAAAAATTTGAAGACAATCGTCCAAGTCAATCAAAAGTTATAGGAATTTACCCCTTTTGGGGTAATTAACCCCAAAACATCATTTTTATTGCATGATAAGATTCCAATTCATGAATACTTCATACACACCAAGCTTCATCAAAATCCCTCCATTCAAACCAAAGTTAAAAAATGTTTTCACTTTTTTGACAAAACACCCATTTTTGAATCAGCCATAACTGAAAAACCCCTTCTCTGATCAAAATATAAAACCCCACTTACCATGGGTATTTAGTCAGGCTATCAATTACAGCAAAAACCGAGCCTCTAACCATTATAGTTTTCTCTGAAAACATGAGCAACTGGTTTTTGTCAAAAGGGGGTAAATACCCTTTTACCCTCATAGCACAAAAATGGCCAGATATGAAAAATGTAGCAAATCATGTTTGTATAAAGATTCCTTAGACTTGAATCTGTAACTTTAATATTAAAAGAGATAATCCAGTTTGAAAATTTAAAAAATTTGACTTTGAGATGACCTGTGACCTTGAATTCAAGGTCAAGGTCAAAGATTTTTTGGAAAAATAATCTACTAACCCATGGCTATATATGTACCAAATTTCAAAGCTCTAGCTCAAAGTGAAATAAAATAATAATAATAATAATATCAAAGAAAACAAGATAAATCTCCCGATGGGTCGATTTATAACTAGACATCAATATTACTGGTGAACCAGTAATGAGCATTCACCAATTCGCATAATTTACTTGACTATCAAATTGACATTCTTCATATTGACATTCATATTGACTTAATTTTGACTTCATACTGACTTTTTATATTGACTTCAAATTGACTTCATATTGACATTCCTATTGACATTCATACTGACATCCATATTGACATTCATGTTGACGTTCATATTGGCATTCATATTTGCATTCATATTGGCGTTCGTGCTGACATTTAAAATACATATTGACATTCATACTGACATTTATATTAACACTGATACTGACACTGATATTGACACTGATATTGACACTGATATTGACACTGACCTTCATTTTGACATTCATTTTGACATTCAATTTGATGTTGACATTCAAGTTGACTTCATATTTACATTCATATTGACTTCACATTGTCTTCACATTAACATTCATATTGATATTCATATTGACTTCAAATTGACTTGATTCATTCTTTAATTTACTCTACTTTGCACTTTACTCATTTCTTCACTTTTCCTCTCTTTGACTTGTTATGACCTTGACATGTGATGAACTTATTCACAAGGTCAAATATTTTTTAGATCTCTCAAGTTACTCTTGATTGGAAATGCTAGACTACAATTGAACAACCATGCTTGAAAAATGACAAAAACGACGTGAAAATGTACCTATCCATTCACTTTAATTGACCTTGACCTTGATGTCAAGGTCATGGATGTTGACGGAAAATATTCGTCTATCATAGGACTATATATGTGCCAAGTTTCATTGAGTTGTCTTCATTCAAAGCAAAGTTAAAAAATATTTTCACTTTTGGGCAGAATATTCTGATTTTTAAAATCAAATATCTCAGTAACAACATACAGGATCTCAACTATCTTCCTTTCCGCACTGGATATTCCTATAGAGCACCTTGTCCTAGAATTTTACGAAATTCCTGCTGACGGTTTCTCCAGAACCGTGCGCAAAAGGGTTTTCATTAAAAGGGGTCACAGTAATTACCCCTTTTTAAAAATAGAAAATTTTATTACTGATCTGGATCAAGTGATTAACTAGTAACTTACCAGTGAAGATCTGGTGTTTCTATCTTTATTAGTTCAGGAGATAGACCTCCACAAATGGCCACTTTGAGGTGACCTGTGACCTTGAAAAATAGGTCAAGGTCAAAAATATTTTGCAAAATTTATTTTCTCATCCAGGACTACCTATCTACTTAATTTCAGCTTGAAATTCAGAAAAAAAGGGAAGAAAAATAATATGACCAAAATCAAGACCATTCACCATAGTGATGGTGAATGCTAACTAGCAGTCAACCTTTGAAAAGGTAGGGAATAAATCGACTGGGAAAAAATTTGGGATTATTGGCAAAATATTGACTAAATTTGACCATTATTAAGAGGATTAATAACCCTACAATTGAACGTTTTTGCTTCAGAATATCTATTTACCCCTTGCGACCTTGATTATGCAGGTAAAGTATCAAACAAAATCAAAATTGTACTTGCACTATGTCTCTAAGTCAGCATACTGATAATGTGACAAATTTGAAGAAAATCGTCCTATTCAATCAAAAGTTATAGCTATTTACCCCTTTTTGGGGGAAATTACAAAATGCCAAAAAACAACAACTTTTATGATCTTGTAACACCAACAGTGAAGGTAAGAACCAATTGATGCCTAATAAATTATCAAATATACAAGAAATGCTAAGAATACATATTTACCCCTTTCCACCTTGATTACGGGGGTAGTTTACTCCAGAACACCAAAAACCTACAAGCACCATGTTTCAAAATCATCTGACGGAACATGTGCAAAGTGTGGAGAAAATCGTCCAATTCAATCAAAAGTTATAGCTATTTACCCCTTTTTGGGGGTAATTACCTAAAAACAACAACTATTATCTTGCAACACCTACATTGAAAAGGTAAGACCCAACTGATACCTAATATGCCATTAGATATGCAAGAAGTGTTCCGAAAACACATTTACCCCTTTCGACCTTGATTATGAGGGTAAATTACCCCACTGCATCAAAATTGTACTTGCACTATGTTTCCAAGTCAGCATACTGAACATTTGAAAAATTTGAAGACAATCGTCCAAGTCAATCAAAAGTTATAGCAATCTACCCCTTTTGGGGTAATTACCCTAAAACATCATTTTTATTGCATGATAAGATTCCAATTCATAAATACTTCATACACACCAAGTTTCATCAAAATCCCTCCATTCAAACCAAAGTTAAAAAATGTTTTCACTTTTTTGACAAAACACCCATTTTTGAATCAGTCATAACTGAAAAAACCCCTTCTCTGATCAAAATATAAAACCCCACTTACCATGGGTATTTAGTCAGGCTATCAATTACAGCAAAAACCGAGCCTCTAACCATTATAGTTTTCTCTGAAAACATGAGCAACTGGTTTTTATCAAAAGGGGGTAAATACCCTTTTACCCTCATAGCACAAAAATGGTCAGATATGAAAAATGTAGCAAATCATGTTTGTATAAAGATTCCTTAGACTTGAATCTGTAACTTTAATATTAAGAGAGATAATCCACTTTGAAAATTTAAAAAATTTGACTTTGAGATGACCTGTGACCTTGAATTCAAGGTCAAGGTCAAAGATTTTTTGGAAAAATAATCTACTAACCCATGGCTATATATATACCAAATTTCAAAGCTCTAGCTCAAAGTGAAATAAAATAATAATAATAATAATAAAATCAAAGAAAACAAGATAAATCTCCCGATGGGTCGATTTATAACTAGCAGTCAACCTTTGAAAAGGTAGGGAATAAATCGACTGGGAAAGAATTTGGGATTATTGGCAAAATATTGACCAAATTTTACCATCATTAAGAGGATTAATAACCCTACAATTGAACGTTTTTGCTTCAGAATATCTATTTACCCCTTGCGACCTTGATTATGCAGGTAAAGTATAACACAAAATCAAAATTGTACTTGCACTATGTCTCTAAGTCAGCATACTGATAATGTGACAAATTTGAAGAAAATCGTCCTATTCAATCAAAAGTTACAGCTATTTACCCCTTTTTGGGGGAAATTACAAAATGCCAAAAAACAACAACTTTTATGATCTTGTAACACCAACAGTGAAGGTAAGAACCAATTGATGCCTAATAAATTATCAAATATACAAGAAATGCTAAGAATACATATTTACCCCTTTCCACCTTGATTACGGGGGTAGTTTACTCCAGAACACCAAAAACCTACAAGCACCATGTTTCAAAATCATCTGACGGAACATGTGCAAAGTGTGGAGAAAATCGTCCAATTCAATCAAAAGTTATAGCTATTTACCCCTTTTTGGGGGTAATTACCTAAAAACAACAACTATTATCTTGCAACACCTACATTGAAAAGGTAAGACCCAACTGATACCTAATATGCCATTAGATATGCAAGAAGTGTTCCTAAAACACATTTACCCTTTCGACCTTGATTATGAGGGTAAATTACCCCACTGCATCAAAATTGTACTTGCACTATGTTTCCAAGTCAGCATACTGAACATTTGAAAAAATTTGAAGACAATCATCCAAGTCAATCAAAAGTTATAGGAATTTACCCCTTTTGGGGTAATTACCCTAAAACATCATTTTAATTGCATGATAAGATTCCAATTCATGAATACTTCATACAAACCAAGTTTCATCAAAATCCCTCCATTCAAACCAAAGTTAAAAAATGTTTTCACTTTTTTGACAAAACACCCATTTTTGAATCAGTCATAACTCAAAAACCCCTTCTCTGATCAAAATATAAAACCCCACTTACCATGGGTATTTAGTCAGGCTATCAATTACAGCAAAAACCGAGCCTCTAACCATTATAGTTTTCTCTGAAAACATGAGCAACTGGTTTTTCTCAAAAGGGGGTAAATACCCTTTTACCCTCATAGTACAAAAATGGCCAGATACGAAAAATGTAGCAAATCATGTTTGTATAAAGATTCCTTAGACTTGAATCTGTAACTTTAATATTAAGAGAGATAATCCACTTTGAAAATTTAAAAAATTTGACTTTGAGATGACCTGTGACCTTGAATTCAAGGTCAAGGTCAAAGATTTTTTGGAAAAATAATCTACTAACCCATGGCTATATATGTACCAAATTTCAAAGCTCTAGCTCAAAGTGAAATAAAATAATAATAATAATAACTAGACATCAATATTACTGGTGAACCAGTAATGAGCATTCACCAATTCGCATAATTTACTTGACTATCAAATTGACACTCTTTATATTGACATTCATATTGACTTAATTTTGACTTCATACTGACTTTCTATATTGACGTCAAATTGACTTCATATTGACATTCCTATTGACATTCATACTGACATCCATATTGACATTCATGTTGACGTTCATATTGGCATTCATATTGGCATTCATATTGGCGTTCGTACTGACATTTAAAATACATATTGACATGAGTCTTGATTGGAAATGCTAGACTACAATTGAACAACCATGCTTGAAAAATGACAAAAACGACGTGAAAATGTACCTATCCATTCACTTTAATTGACCTTGACCTTGATGTCAAGGTCATGGATGTTAAAGGAAAATATTCGTCTATCATAGGACTATATATGTGCCAAGTTTCATTGAGTTGTCTTCATTCAAAGCAAAGTTATAAAATATTTTCACTTTTGGGCAGAATATTCTAATTTTTAAAATCAAATATCTCAGTAACCACATACAGGATCTCAACTATCTTCCTTTCCGCACTGGATATTCCTATAGAGCACCTTGTCCTAGAATTTTACGAAATTCCTGCTGACGGTTTCTCCAGAACCGTGCGCAAAAGGGTTTTCATTAAAAGGGGTCAGGGTAATTACCCCTTTTCAAAAATAGAAAATTTTATGACTGATCTGGATCAAGTGACTGACTAGTAACTTACCAGTGAAGATCTGGTGTTTCTATCTTTGTTAGTTCAGGAGATAGACCCCCACAAATGGCCACTTTGAGGTGACCTGTGACCTTGAAAAATAGGTCAAGGTCAAAAATATTTTGCAAAATTTATTTTCTCACCCAGGACTACCTATCTACTTAATTTCAGCTTGAAATTCAGAAAAAAAGGGAAGAAAAATAATATGACCAAAATCAAGACCATTCACCATAGTGATGGTGAATGCTAATAACTAGCAGTCAACCTTTGAAAAGGTAGAGAATGATTCGACAAGGAATACGCGGGCTTGCAGGCAAAATATTGAACACAGTCAATATACTGAACCTGTGCAAAATTTGAAGAAAATCGTCCAAGTCAATCAAAAGTTATGAATATTTACCCCTTTTTGGGGGTAATTACCTAAAAACGGCAATTTTAAACCCAAAAACATCAATGGTGTGAAGTAAAGTCCCAACCGATGGCTGTTATACCATTGCAAAGATAAGAACTGCTCAAAACACTTATTCACCCCTTCCGATCCTGAATATGGGGGTAAATTAACCCATGACATCAAAATCATACTTGAATTATGTGCCATGTCAAGATACTAAACCTGTGCAAAATTTGGAGAAAATCGTCCAAGTCAATCAAAAGCTATGACTTTTTACCCCTTTTTGGGGTAATTACCTAAAAACGACAATTTTTATCCAGGAACATCCACAGCACGAAGGAAAGTCTCAAACGATGCCTATTGTATCATTCAATATACAATTACTGCTCAAAACACTTATTCACCCCTTTCGATCCAGAATATGGGGTAAATTACCCCATGAAATCAAAATCGTGCTTGCATTATGTCCCTAAGACAAGATACTAAACCTGTGTAAAATTTGAAGAAAATCGTCCAAGTCAATCAAAAGTTATGAATATTTACCCCTTTTTGGGGTAATTACCTGAAAACGACAATTTTCAACCAGAAACATCAATGGTGTTAAGGAAACTCCCAATCGATGCCTAATATACCATTAAAAACTCAGTAACTGTTCAAAACACATATTCGCCCCTTTCGATCTAGAATATGGGGGTAAATTACCAAATGACATCAAAATCATAATGCAAGTATGTCCCCATGTCAAGATACTAGACATGTGCAAATTTGGGAGAAAATCGTGCATGTCTATCACAAGTTAGTGTCATTTACCCCTTTTTGGGGTAATTACCCCAAAACGTCATTTCTATTCCATAATGTGACTGCAATTCATGAATACTATATACACACCAAGTTCCATTAATTTCCCTCCATTCAAACCAAAGTTAAAAAATGTTTTCACTTTTTGGACAAAAACACGCATTTTTGAAAGTCCAATAACTCAGAAACCCCAAGTTTTATCAAAATATAAAAGGTGTCTTACCATGGATGAGTAGTCAGGCTATCAATTACAGCAAAAACTGAGCCTCTAGCCATTATAGTTTTCTCTGAAAACATGAGCAACTGGTTTTTGTCAAAAGGGGGTAAATACCCCTTTACCCTCATCTCCCAATAAACGATATAGGCCAAAAATGTAGCAACACATGTTTATATAAAGGTTCCTAAGTCCTAATTTTCTAACAATGATATTAAAAGAGATAATCCACTTTGAAATTTTGGAAAATTTGACTTTGAGATGACCTGTGACCTTGAGTTCAAGGTCAAGGTCAACCACTTTCACAAAAAATTAAAGTACTTACCAAGGACTACCTATGTACAAAATTTCAAGTCTCTAGCACAAAAACTGACTGGCAAAAAGTGGCCAAATAATAATAATAACTAGACATTAGATATTCCCAGTGCAACTGGGAATGAGCATTCACCATTTCATCAGTCAAATGAAATGATCAATGAAATGATCAATGAAATGATCAATGAAATGATCAATAATCAATGAAATGATCAATGATCAATGAAATGATCAATGATCAATGAAATGATCAATGATCAATGAAATGATCAATGATCAATGAAAATGATCAATGATCAATGAAATGATCAATGATCAATGAAATGATCAATGATCAATGAAATGATCAATGATCAATGAAATGATCAATG
Organism: Platynereis dumerilii; assembly: GCA_026936325.1. Classification (NCBI taxonomy): domain Eukaryota; kingdom Metazoa; phylum Annelida; class Polychaeta; order Phyllodocida; family Nereididae; genus Platynereis; species Platynereis dumerilii. The sequence continues at coordinate 53,906,221 of JAPTHN010000009.1, read as the reverse complement.
AAATGATCAATGATCAATGAAATGATCAATGAAATGATCAATGAAGTGATCAATGAAATGAACTCAAAATGAAATTATAATGAAATGACTTTGTATTGACTTTATTGACTTCATATTGACTTCATATTGACTTCATACTGACTTCATAAATGTGACACATCTAACAGCAATTGTGACACTTACCTGGCACGGTGCTAGCTGTGCTTTATTTTGCCAGCCGCAACGGATACCAAAAAATTAAAAATCTATGGAAATTGAAAGTTGAATATTTCCAAAACAAAGTGTGTGATCTAAAAATGAAATACTACTTCCCCTGGACCCATCTCTAGGGAACATAATACACTTGTCAGCATCATCCTACCATTTGCGGTTTCTGAGAAGTAGTCCGGCAAAAAAATTGGTGTTTTGTCAACTTAATCGATTGGGGTAATTACCCCTTAATGAAATTGAATAATGTTTTTGCTGATATTGTTCAAGCTATTGATAGGTTACATAACACTGAAATCCAGACCTCTCTATCTTCATTAGTTTTGAAGTTAGCCCTTTAAAAATCTCAACTTTGACGTGACCTCTGACCTTGAAAAATAGGTCAAGGTCAAAAAAATTTGGGGGATCATAATATCTCACCTAGCACTATCCATCCACCAAAGGACAACCCTGAACTCAACCAAAAATGACGGAAAAAAATAATAATAATAAAAACTAGACATTAGATATTCCCAGTACAACTGGGAATGAGCATTCACCATTTTATCACTCAAATGAAATGATCAATGAAATGATCAATGAAATGATCAATGAAATGATCAATGAAATGATCAATGAAATGAAATTATAATGAAATGATCAATGAAATGATCAATGAAATGAAATTATAATGAAATTATCAATGAAATGATCAATGAAATGAAATTATAATGAAATGAAATTATAATGAAATTATAATGAAATGATCAATGAAATGAAATTATAATGAAATGGTCAATGAAATGATCAATGAAATGAAATTTTAATGAAATGACTTAAAAATGACTTTATATTGACTATATATCAACTTTTCATTGACTTTGCATTGACTTTTACATTGACTTCATATTGACTTCATATTGACTTCATATAGACTTCTATAGACTTCCTATAGACTTCATATTGACTTCATATTGACTTCATATTGACTTCATATTGACTTCATACATGTGATACATCTAACAGCAATTGTGACACTTACCTGGCACAGTGCTATCTGTGCTTTATTTGCCAGCCGCAACGGATACCAAAAATTGAAAATCTATGGAAAATGAAAGTTGAATAACTCCAAAACAAAATGTGTGATCCAAAAATGAAATACTACTTCCCCTGGACCCATCTCTAGTGAACATAATACACTTGTCAGCATCATCCTACCATTTTTCAGTTTCTGAGAAGAAGTCCGCAAAAAAATTAGTGTTTTGTCAACTTAATCGGTTGGGGTAATTACCCCTTAATGAAATTTAATAATCTTTTTGTTGATATTGTTCAAGCTATTGATGGTCTACATAACACTGAAATCCAGACCTCTCTATCTTCATTAGTTTCGGAGTTAGCCCTTCAAAAAATCTAAACTTTGACGTGACCTCTGACCTAAAAAATTGGTCAAGGTCAAAATAAAATTGGGGATCATAATATCTCACCAAGTGCTATCCATCCACCAAAGGACAACCCTGAACTCAACCGAAAAAGACAGAAAAATAATAATAAAAATAATAAAAACTAG